>BTHU01000001.1:174289458-174754458 GCA_036184795.1 Tokudaia tokunoshimensis
CTTTTGATGGCACAAACTGTGTGTGTGTGTGTGTGTGTGTGTGTTTGCATGCTTGCATGCATATAAACACATGTATGCCACTGGTGTGCTCATAGGCCAGAGGACAACTGAAGGAGTTGGTTCCCTTTTTCTACATGAGTCTCAAAGACTGAATTAAGTTTGTCAGGCTTGGTAGCATGTACCATTACCAGCTAAGCCATCCTTCTGGATCCTCTTTGGATTTTCTGTTGACATTTTTTCTTCTTGTCGTGTGTGTGTGTGTGTGTGTGTGTGTGTGTGTGTGTGTGTGTGTGTAAAGCAGTAAGTGTAGTTATCCTTCCCAAACATCCCCAAGATTATAATTAGTAATAATAATAATAATAATAACAATAATAATACTTGTTTGCCCATGCCTTGTTGATAGAAAGAAAGCTTTTGTGTTTTGTTATATTTTACTTTTTTATTTCTGACACTGGTCCTACTTTTCAGCTGCCAGTGACCTTAGACTATAGAAGTGCCTCCCATTGTCCCCTCTTGTGCCAGGTAGCTCAGATGGCAGAGCTTGCAACAGGAGCTGTGATTTGCTATCTGAAATATCATAATTTATTATATCTGATATCTAGCCTCCTCACCTCCCGTTAACACCAACACTGACCTATTTCCCTAGGCAGCACTTGGTGAGACCAGGTATTTTCCTCTGAGGAGAACCTCATTTTGTGTATAATGGTGGCAGAAGTATTAATTATGGATGGATAAGGCTAAGAGCTGAGCCTCCAATGGCCTGGCTGTGGATGGTTCTCCATCTTGTCCCTTACTCAGCCGTGAAACACCTCCATAGGATGTGTGCAATAGCAGGGCCAATGAGAAGCCAGAAGAACGTTCTTGTGGCTTTAAAAGCTTTTCTGTGGGCCTAGAAGTGTAGCAAGCCAGAAGAATGTTCTTGTGGCTTTAAAAGCTTTCTGTGGGCCTAGAAGTGTAGCTCACTGAGCTAGTACCTGTTCTACACATGGAAGGACCTGGGTTTGAGTCTTTTGTTGTGGAAAGGAGGGATATGACCAGAGACCTCTACCAACTGTGCAGCTCATGGCCAGTTACTTTACTGCTCTGAGGATGAGCTTAGCCATAGAGCAGTTTCTTTTAGGGTTAAATGAGACAGCATGCAAACATCCTAGATGCAGGGGCCAGCACCAAGCAACAGCGGTTACTTTTGTCTGAAGGGAGCAACACTGTACTCCTGGTCCTACAGAAGCTTGGGTTCCTTGGTTCATTCTTCCCCTAGCAAAACAGACTATATAGTGGACGTTCCTGTGTCTTTTCACTCCATCTTTTATAGGTACCTTTCTTCTGCTTCTCAGAGCCATCAGGGGTGAATTCTGCCCAAATAAACGGATTTCCAAACAGGGCTTTGAATTAAACTTCAGACTCATTCCATTGAATGGAGCAAATTCACTTATTACTAAGAATCTAACTCCCGTTGGAGCCATCCCCTCCCCCAGTATGTATGTATAAACACATACATCGATCTCTTTCTTTTTTTCCCTCGTATTACTACGAGGATCAGTTTCTTCTGGCTTAATTCCAGGAACAACATGCCTGTCTTGTTTCATCGTTGAGGGAAAACAGTCCGAAGGCACCATAATTCCTTAAATTGGATTTCAATTCTTGATCCCCTTATAGTCAGTAAACAGAGTGTTCTATGAAGCACTGTTTAGGAGCAAGACACTCTCAGCTTTGCTGTTCACGGTGTTGGAGCTCTGTGTGCCGGGGCTAAGGGTGGGGGACCCTCAGGAGGTAAATGTCGCCTGCTGTAGGCCTACACAAAAGGTTAGGGGCATTAATCACTTCAGAAAAAAATGCTGGCAAAGATTGGGAAGGTTGTCTGATAGTGAGCTGTCTGGAAGGGGAGTGTGTGTGTGTGTCTGTCATCTGTCTGTCTGTCTTGTTAACTTTGTTAGTGCCATGGGCAGCTTCGGCAATGCCACTTGAAAGCCTTGAAATTCCTATATTGAAATCAAAGGCACCCTCAAGCACAGATGAAGGCGACAGTGTGATCTTCAAAGATGAGGGACTAAGGCAACAGTGGGGGATATTTTCCTGGGGAATTCTGCCTCCCCACCCTTTTTAGAAAACATAGAGTGTGGCCGCTCCTTCTTGTCCGTTTTGTGGGTACGTGGGCTCTGGTGGAACCCTCCCTCAGCTGTTTGTGGATCAGGAGCTGGATGACTCGCAGCAGGCAAAATGGAAACGAGTTGGCTGGACCTGTGATTGCCCCTGCAAGTGGGCTCCGCCTTCCTCTCTCCTTTCCTCCCTTCTTTCTCTGAGCTGGTTTCATTTGAGAACACTGGCTTGGCACCCACTCACCCAAGAACTGATTAGTTCCTGAAAGCTGTGTGCCAATCGCTCACAGAAATGATGTCAGCTTTGCTCTGGGGTACATCAACTTGGATTTCTCATGCTTTATCTTATAAAGCCTAAATTAACAGCTGGTTTGGTTTGAGTTCTCCGGGATCTGACTAAGGGATTAGAGTCCATTCTCAAGTGAGTCAATCTAGTTTAATTTATTTCAGGTCTATCAAAAAAGATCAATCAAAGCTCTTTTGAAAGTAAAGCTATAATCGGTCTGCCCACTTATAAGTCACTGTTGTTGCGGCACTTGGTTGAAAAAATTGTTCAGGCTGTGTCTAAGATGATGTATCAGAGCACTTTCTGCAACCCCCTCCTCCTTCTGGCCTCCTTACCTCCCCTGGAAGCTTTTGAGGAAGTGTCATTTTGAGAACTTTGCTGAGATGGTCGCTCTGCCTTCCTCTGCTTCCTTTTCTTGGGTAACACAAGGTTCCTGGTTTGTAGATTTCTAGTTGGATGTGATTTAATACCCGGAGGTGAACAAGTCCAGCGTGTTTCATGTCTGTGGCTTTGCTCCTGGGCTTGGAGAGATTGGTGGGTAAAGACACGAGTTGAATTCTTTCTCTAAAACATCTTGAGAGGTGAATTACTCTTGTACTTTGCAAGGCTTAAGGTAGAAGTATGTTCTGCTGAGGTTGATCTTGGCTTTGTGAGCTGGGAACAACAGATCGATCGTTGCCTTTGCAGTGCAGTTAGAAAAAGATGTACTGAGCCGAGAACTGTTCTAGATGCACACGATATACCCAGAGAGATGCGGAGACTAAGGAGGCAGGTGACCGAGAACTGGACTGGAGCCAGGCAGATCTGTCTGTCAGTCCTGGCCGTACCACATGGGACCACACCTCAGCTTCAGTTTGCACCCCAATTTCTAGTTCCTTGTCTATAAAACAGGTGCAATAAAACGATCTCTCTCAAGTGGTTATTGCCCAAATGAAATAATACTATAATTTTTGCTTTTATTTTCTTATAAAATAAAACTACTTATAGACAGCTTTAAGGAACCTGAATCCTTTCTGAAATTACATTCTCTCTCTCTCTCTCTCTCTCTCCCCCCTCCCTCCCTCTCTCCCCCTCTCTCTGTGAGTGTATGTGTGTGTAAGTGTGTGTGTGTGTATGTGAATGTGAGTGTATGTGTGTGTCTATGTGTGTGAGTGTGTGTATGTATGTGTGTACAAAGCCCCCTCTAGCAAGAGCTATTTATCAGCTCGGTGGTTAAGAGCACTGGCTGACTGGGTTCCCAGCACCCAGGTGGCAGTTTACAACTGTACAGCTTTAGTCCCAGGGAATCTGCTGCCCTCTTAAGGCTACTGATACCAGGCATGCATGTGGTAAACAGACATACATGCCCAGATATAAAATAAATCCAAATTAGAAAAAAAGAGAAATATTTCATTAGGCCTGTTATGTGTCAGCCTTGCCTTGCCTGTTAGTGATAATGTACGGTTGGTTGGAACCTAGTACCAACCAGAAGAAGAATCTGCCATTCCGAATCCTGTGTTTAGTTTTGAGCCCTGTCTCATGTCAATTCAAGACTTACCATTCATCTGTGCTCCAAACAGCCTAGACTACTCTCCACTGGGCTCTTCTAATAGTTCCTCTTGGACACAGGCCAGCCCACCCTCCCTGACCCCCCGTTTTGAAGGTGAGTAATGGCCAATCAAAGACTCTAGCCTCAGTTTTTTCAACACTGAAATGGGTTCAGCATTATATCAGGAGTTTTGGGGTCTTTACTGTCTTTTTGTGCTTTTGGTTTATGTTTTTGAGATGGTCTGTCTCTAGCTGTCCTGGAACTTTCTCTGAGGGTCAGGCTGCCTCAAACTCAGCTAGCCCCTGTCCCGCAAGTGCTGGGACTAAAGGTGTGCGTCACAACCACTGGCTTGTATATAATTGTGTGAGAATGCATGTGTTTGTGTGAGGTTTTGTGCGTTCTGTGTTGGTGAGAGGACAACCTTGGGCACTGGACCATTCATCTCTCCTTGTTTGAAGTGGAGTCTTAGTAGTGTGTACATGAGGCCAGCTGACTCATGAGCTTACAGGCATTCTCCTGTCCCATGGTGGGAACACTGGGATTGTATTCAGACTCTTGTCTTACCCAGCTTTGTGCTGATTCTGGGATTTGAACTCAGATCCTCACACTTAAGCAGAAATCACTTCCCTAGTACGAGGGTCCTTGGTGGTTCTTGTTTTATACAGGAACTTAGGTCTTGGTTTTTCAACCGTAATAGCAAAAAAGGAAAGAGAAGTGATGTTTTATTTGAGTGCTTAGCATGACCATTTTCTGAATCAGTCTATATTTTTCAACCTGATGCACACAATAATATTATTATGTATCAACTCTATTATTGCTTTTCTTCTTTCTTTTTTTTCTCTCTTTTTTTTTTCATCAACATGACACAAGTTAGGATTACTTGAGAAGCGGAAATTTTAATTAGAAAATTCCACCCATAATTTTGGTCTGTAGGCAAGTCGTTGGGATATCGTCTTGGTTAATGATTGATGTGGGAGGGCCTGGCTCACTGTGGATGGTGCCATCCCTGGGTTGATTGTCCCGGTTATAAGAAAGTACACCGAGCAAGCCATGGAGAGCCAGCCAGCAAGCAGCACTCCTTCATGGCTTCTGTATCAGTTCTTGACTAGAGTTTCTGTCCTGACATCCCTTCACGATGGACCACAAGCTGTGAGATGAAGTAAACCCTCCCCTGCCCAGGCTGTTCCGGTCATGGTATTTTACCTTAGCAATAGAAACCTACCTAAGACATACACACAATGAAGATGAGTCTTGAAGTCGAGAGACTGCTGAGGTATGCATGCCTAGCAAGTGGCTGAGGTGTGTCTGAGGCTAGGGCCCTGCTGTGCTGTGCTGAGGAGGGAAGAGAGAGGCTGAGTTGGGAATCGTGTTAGGATTGCCTCTGTAAATTCCGGCTCCTGAAGACTAGTCCTTTTCCAAGCAATCTAATGGTGGGTTCCTGTGTCTCCCAGAGGCTAAAACAAAGGCACACCTCCCCCTCGCCCATCCCCTCATAAAACAAGGCCTACTGTGTGTCTGGCCATTTCTGGACTTCCCCTCTGACTGGAGGGATTGCGACCTCCCTTGTGCTTCAACAGACTGTGTGAGCTCAGCACTGGTGAACTGCATCTCAGCCTCAGGCCCGGTTCTTCCTAGAACCCCTCCTCATCTCTGCCTGTGGGGTTACCCAGCAGAAAAAGAAACAGCCAAACCACTTTAGATAGTCACATGCTAGGTTTCCACTTTGCCTAGGACACTGTCTGAATTCGTTTTCTCCTTTACTCTTACTTGGGTGGAAAGGAGGAAAAGAGATGGTGCTAATAATTGTGGCATGTCCTGTAATGGGAAGTTTTTCATTGACATGCTCGTGAGAGTTTTCGTCTTCGTCTTCGGGCTCGAATGCAGCGCCAGGCTTGCCTTGAGTGTCTGCGGAGCCTTTGATGCAGGTAGACCATATTATAAACAGGCGCGTTGCTATGGTGAGGACGGCAGTCCTTGCCTGCTTTGGGTAACCTTTCCCACCTTCTCGGACACTGCTTTAAAACACAGCAGCATGATAGCATTTCATTTTCTCTGGGCTGAGGTGTGGTAGCTGAATTGGCGAGGACACGGAGATCCAAGTTCTTTTGTGGTGATGTCTTACGGAGGGGGCGACTTGACTTTCTTAGCATGATGCGGTACTTTGCAGATCGGACTTCCTTATGATTTATTGAGGAATGTATTTTCTAATGGATGGGATGTGTAGTGGGGGTGGTAGGCAGACAGCAAGGCTTTCTTCTTGTTCTTTCTCCTCCTTCTTTCCCTGAGCATTTCTGTGAACTTGTTGGCTTTGAAGCCCGGCATCTCTTACAGAGAAATGAAAGTTCAGGTTGGCACAACGCAGAAGTGATTATTCTCCGTAGGTCATTTGCATTATCGCCAACAGTATCAAGACAACGGCTTGCCTCTCAGGAGTCCTGCCTCAGGCTCATGAGGGTGCTTTCTCCACGGCACTGGGCGTGTATTGATAGGGACAGGGACATTAATTATGTAATACAAATTCCCAGGCTAACTCAGATGAGACTCATCCACTTGTTTCTCTCTGTTTCTTGAAGGGACACTTGTTAGGATAACCCTCTCATTTTCTCTCCTACCTTTCCCCACCCTGCACCCCTGGCCCCACAATCCCAGATGCTCTGTTGTGTTAGCTATTGAGTTCATCTGACGGTTTAAATGGGTGTCATGTTTTCTCCCTTATTTTAGTGGATAGTTTTAGTTATCAAAAGGAGCCAAGTTTGATGGATGTTGGTGGTGGACATCCCAGAGATAGGCCTGAACAGTCTTTTATTGTGGTGCTTGAGATAGAACCCTCACTGTGTACACGGTCAGCCACTGGCCCTGCAGCCATTCAGTTTGCACTGGACAAAGGGTTCCTAATCCCATGGTATCGTAGCCTGCCCCTCTCCCGAAAGGTCTCCCTGTTGAGATGAGGTCTGTAGCTTTCTTCTGAAATGCTTAGGAATCTTTAGCCAGGTGGTGAGTCCGAGAGTCCAGACTATGACCACTTCGCTTCCTTTAGCACATTCAGAATTCAGTTTCTTCCACCCAGAAGTGGAACGTTTGAGAGATTTTGCTAGTATATGTGCTGTACTATAGTGTGTGTTGTGACAAGATTATCATAGGCTCCTGAGAGGTTTAGCGGGTGGGCAAGCCCTCCCTCAGGGTGAGAAGAGTCACAGAGAGAGTCTTTTCCTGCTACCTAATGGGACAGGCCCAGAGACTGTGACAGGGCCACGGATCTCTTCCAGGATGACACATCCGCTAGCCAGGTAGCATTATCTCTGGGAGCAAAGGCAGTGCAGACTCCTGCGTCCCTGGTGGATATTCAGCATGTTCACCACAGCTCGCCATCCCTTCCTGTGCTTTTCTGGGGAAGGTAAATTGGAAAAAGAGTTGGACTCTGTCCCTGGGTCCCCTGTAGTGCGGCTATGGGCTTATCCTCTGAGTCCCAGGAAATCTTAGGGAAGCTGATGTGAACTGCACCATACAGGTGACAACTCCAAGGAGGGATGATGTTGCAGCGCTGTGCTGGAGCTGACCTGCACAGGGATAGGCTGCTTGGAACTGACTTAGAAGTATTTCTCGAGGGTACCCTCACAGGCTCAAAAGCATGTTTGAACAAGAGCTCCGCTCGCTCCTGGCTCTGTTACTCAGACAGGCTGCCTGTTGTTGAGGCCTGTGATTCAGAGCCTATGAGGTCTGGGGAGGGGGCAGAGGTGCGACTGGTCTGAGTCCTGATGCTAGGCACGGGGTGTCCATGTCACGCTCTGCCCGTCCGTTCCCTCAGGTACCGGGGTTGGGCAACCTGGAAAGCAGAGAACCCATGTAGTAGAACCATGTTGTAGATGCTGTTCCACACACCACCCTCGTCTCTGCTTCCCAGCTCTGGGAGGGAAATATGCCCTCTGGGAGACACCCAAGCCCCACAAAGGCAGCTTTGTTGGAGCTGGAGGTGAGAATCTGTGGGCGTTGGGATTCCTGGGTTCGAGTTCCAGCTGCCTGCCAATCGCCTGAATGCTGGACTAACATTTCTGGAACAAGAAGCAGCGTAGCCTGCCCAGCAAGGCCTGCTGGGTGCTAAGGTTGCATTTCCTCTGCCAAAGCGTGGAGCTCCTGGGAGGAGACAGTGCTAGACTCAGGGAGGAGGTGCTGGGCGTCTGGCCCCTGGAGCATCCCTAAGACCAGAGTCCAGAATCAAGCATGCCGACATACCGGAGTGCTGTGGTGTGCTCTTGAATGTTTCTACTTGCTTTCCTTTTGGGTCTTGCTCCTCCAACTTATTCTTGACTGAGATTTATCCTGGGCCCTGGGCCCACCTTGTATAGTGAAATAAATCTCTTGATCACCAGTGTGACATTCTGGCTATGCCCTATGTCCTCAAGTGGGTCTCTGTGCCTTCATGACAAGGTTTCCTCAGGTACACCTGGACTCACTGGTACCTGGAATTTTTCCTGCCAAGCATTTTTACTCTATCAGAGGATGGACAGGAGGACACAACTATGTGTTCCTTCTTTTTCTTTTGTGAGCTTAACAGCTCTATGAAGACATGGAGAGACCAAAGGGCCCACCTATTTGAAGTAGATTTCGGTATATTCAAAATTGTGCAGCCATCTAACCACAGAACAGATCTTCCATCCCACCGTGTACCATAGTTTCTAGCACAGACTATGAATTTACCTATTGTCTATTTATCTATTTACCATCATGTGTGTGTGTGTGTGTGTGTGTGTGTGTGTGTGTGTGCATGATGTGTACTTGTGCAGGCGGACACGCCATGATGTGTGCGTAGAGATCAGAAGACGGTGTCGTGCAGAAAGTTCCCCACTTCAGTCTCAGCGCAGGTGCTGTGGATTTAGCTTGAGTTGCCAAGTTTGCATGGTCTGTCAGCAAGTGTCTTTACCCACTAAGCCATCTTGCCAGCCTACTGTTGACATTCTCAGGAGCATTCGGACCTACTGGACATGTGGTCTTTTGTGCCTTGATTCTTTTACTTAGTGTTTTGAAGGTTTATCCCTGTAGCAGTGTTAACTGTACTTTGTGTTTTCCAAGGGCCAAACGATCCATTCTTTACCAGACTTCTTTGGTTCACTCACGCGCTTCTTTGCTTACTCACCTGTTGAATGAACGCCGCTGTGACCATTTATGCAAAGTTTCCCATGGGCCTTCTTAGGAGCGCAATTGCTGTGCCATGTGGTAACCATGTTTAACTTTTTTGAGCAACTGCCAAACTTGTAGACTGGCTCTGTGATGCCCCAATTGTGTTAGGCAAGATAGTAAAAGGTGTCAGAAATAGCATGAAGATAAGATGGCTCATTAGGAAACTGCCTCTGTCGCTTTTACTCAACGCTCCCTCCTGCTTCTAAGCCACACACACATTCATTCTTCCCAGTAATTTATAATTCTGGATGTAAAATAATCACCTAGGTGCTGTTAGAAGAGGAAAGCCCTATTCCCTTCCTATCCCACCCTGCTTCTCCAGGTGAGAAGAAAAGACACAGGTGACAGGCAGGTGGGGCTGGTTGTGTCAACAAGAAAGATTTGCAGGTATGGCAAATCTTTATAAGAAGTCTTTTAAAGTCTTATAAGGAAGACTGTCTGAGAATAGCCGAGGATTCAGGACTTGGGCAGGGATAGTGGGAGGAGCTTCAGAAAACTGGGCTCATGTCTGGGATGGAGAGGAATCTAGTTGGAGTTTGGTTTTCCTCTTTCCCCAGCAGGAAAGCATGGCTGCCCACTAGGGCGGGTGCTAGGAGGTTCTTAGTCCCTGGATACGGTGTTTGGTGGTTTGTTGCTGTCTTTTGCTTCCACGAAGGAGAGGGGAGGCTGTCCTAGTTTATGAAATCTCTCAGGTACCCAAGCCACAGGGAGAAAGAGGAACTGGGAGTAGTGAGACCCCACCGTGCGTGCTGGTGCCTGGGAGGTGCCCATGGGATTCGCTCTGTGCCAGGAAGCTCAGATAGATTTCTTTCATCTGGCTGTTCTGTGATGCAACGTGTCTCCTAAGCCCACCACTGCCTGTGTGTTGGTTCACACGGGCTTAGACGTCTGTGGAGACATCCTATCCCCGGGTCTCTCCTTTGCTTGATTCTGTTCCTTGGTTTCCTAGAGTGTTGATTGAACCTTCACGTCCTTCTTTATCTTTCCTTCCTTTCCCCTTGATGTTGGCCCTGTAAAGGTAGGGAATGTCTATCATAGCTTCTCCTTCCTTGTCTCAGGACTCTAAGAACATTGGTGAAAATGAATGAGTTGCTGAATTGTACCCTCAATTCCCAGTGATGTAGGATGTACAGCTGGGATCCCCCAGGAGTGGAAAATTCTTCATCTTCTCCATCCCATCCCCCTTTCCTTCATTGAGTAAACTGTTTTCAAGGGAAAATAATGATTGCTTTCCACAAACTGTTGTTAGAACAGTCATTGGTCCTGTATTCATGACCCTTATCCTTACAGAGCCTTCCTAGAAATGGCTAAGGTGTCTAGAAACTCCAGGAAGCAGGCTGGGAAGGAGGAAGTCTACCACAGCATCCCTGGCTCCAGAGCTCTTAATGTTCTGTTGCTCTGGGGTGAATAAGTAGTTAAGAGCTACCATGCATGGACATGTGACCCTCACCCAGGTGACCTGGGCCCCACCAGCCCCACCAGCTACAGCACCAGTTACTTAATTATGTTTTCTATGGTGGAGTGGAGATTGTAGCTCTTTAGAGTGGAGCCAAGACTAAGGTCGAGGCTCTAGGGTCAGCCTCTCTTAGCTTTGTGGGGCAATTTCTCTCCTTCCAGACTGCAAGGGAAGCCGTAGGTTCCTCGGAGCTATTAGAATTTAGTTTGAGGAATAAATTGGGGGTGAGGACATCTTGCTTTGTCATGATGGGGTGAGAGGGAAGAGGCGAGGCAGAGGAATTTCAGTTAATCCTTCAGGTTTGGGGAGACTCATGTCCCATTCCTCATAAAATAATGAGACCTTAGAGCAACTGTCAACCAAACAGTTACCATTTGCTAGGCTAAGTGATCGGACATTTGGAGATCTAATTACAGTGTGGAGTGAGCTGACTTTTCAGAGGACGAGGACGTGCCACAGGGAAGGCAAGCAGCTTGCCCCGTGTCACACAGCTGTGAAGGGCTAGCTGGGGCTTTGGACTGGGGAGCTGGTTTGTCAGAAACTCATCAATCAATGACCACCATTCCTCTGCTCAGTGCTGGTTTTTCTCTTGTATTGTTGACTAGGAATGACACACAATAATGGAAAATGGCTTCAATTTGGTAGCATTGGCAGTAATTTGGTTTAAAAAAAATTAGCCACTGTAGCATTTCCATCCAAGTTAAAGTTGGGTTTAGCTGTGTCAGAATGTGTTTCTACCGCACTCCACACTGTGGATACAAATTAATTATTCTAATTATCTGTGTTGAATCCTCTGTAGCCATCCTGCCTGTCCCCAGGGGAATCCCCGCCCACCCCCCCCCCGCCCCCGCCAAAAGTGAACACCAGGCTTTTCCTTCTGTGTGTAACCTTCTGAGAAGTAAGGCCCTTGCTGGGGGAACCCCATCTGCTCAAGGCTTCACAATGCACCGAGTGTTCCCATGTAGTAGCTGTGTGCACTCCGTACTCTAGAGCAGGAAGCCTTTTGGAGGTCCAGTGGCTTGCACCGAAGCCCCATCCCCTTATTTGCAGGAGAGGTGGGAGGCGCCTTGTAGCGCACTAGGCGTGGGGCCTGAACAAGTCTGCATGCTGCTGATGTCTTTGTGAGGCTCTTCCAAGCCCTTGTTATCATAGAATGGTACCTTGGTCTCACAGGCGCCTTTCTTCCTGGAAGCTCCAGGCACGCTGCAGATACTGTATCAGTTTGCTTCTTGGAAGGAGGGGGAGGAAGCTCTCTGTCAGTGACGTCCTTGCTGTGAGGCTTGAGTACAAGTGAATGTGTAGCTGTTAGCTGTTCTGTTGGGAAGGACGGAAATTCCAGTACTCTAAAGTTTAGTTACTTGCTGAATAGATAGAAAACACCTCAATCTAAGTAGTTTACATTCTAGAATGTGTTACTACCTAATGGATGTGAGCTATGGACCTGGGAGCCATGATTGTCCAGTCACTGATAGGTTTGGCCACTTCTGATTTGTCTATATTGTCTATATTGTGTTTAATGCAGAAAGACACATGGGTAGGATTCAGGAGAAGTTAGGATGGAGTCAGATGCAGGGCCTACTGCTGGGTCCCGGCCCTCCCATCTTGGGGCCTGTTTCCTCATGTGTTAAACAAAGAGGGACTAGGCAGTCATTGGGTATGGCCCCTGGGAAGTTAACTCTGAGAGCTCTCTGCGGAAGTTCTGGGATAACATTAGGTGGTATTCCTGGGGCGTTAGGTTGTTTGTTGGGATCCTGCAGTTAAAGTAAGTCTGGACAGCTTTTTGGAGGATGGACGGGTGCACTCTGGGACTAATGCATCCTGGGGTACATAGAACCATTGCATCCTGGGAAACATGCAGCTGTTTGAATAGCCTTTCAGACTTGTGGTGAGTCTCCCTTTGTCTTTCTCTCCCCTTTCCTTCTGTGGACAGGGCGAGAGGAATGTCACCGGTTTAGGTGAGAACAGGACCTTGTGGGGGCCAGGAGTCACTGCCCAGTGCATGGAACTTTCCTCTAATCTCGGGGGGGGGGGCGGGGGAAGAGGGAAAAAGACTCACAAGGATTGAGGTTTCGGGCCGTTGGCAAAGAGAAGTGTGGGCGATCTGGACTCAGGATGGTCTGACTCCGAGTCTTGCTTCTCAGCGGTGTGAAAGCACTCCCTTATACCTGTTTTGTTTTTAATTCAGTCCAGCGCTTGATGAAGAGAGACAAGCATGCAGCACTTCATTATAAAAGTCGGTTTTGTGTTAGATGAGTTGGCCCAATTGTAGGCTAGAGGAAGCGTTCTGAGCACGTTGAAGGCAGGCTAGGAGAGGCGATGCTTGCCAAGTCAGCCACTGTATTAAATGCACTTTTGACGTCGTGAGTCAAGGGGCACTTGAGTACCCTTAAGCGACTGGGAGGCCTTGGCACAGTCAGTCTCTTCCCCATCAAGGTGAGGAGTCTTAGACCTGGAGAAGTAGCACAGCGACATGTCTGAGAACCCACGGTAAGTTGGTAGCCTGGAGGTGACGAAATAGCTCATAGCAAGAAGCCAGTGCTGTTTAGTCTGCCAAGTAGTGTAAGGATGACGGGTTTCCTGGACAGTGCGCGCCGAGGTGTTTGCTAAGGATGACCCTGGCAGTGCCGCTGTTGTCTTAGCGTTGGCAAGCCATCCCGCGGGCCCAGAGGGGAGGTTGCAAGTCTCACTCTGCAGGAAGGCCCAGCACACAGCATACTGCACGAATTCCTGGGCTCTGCCCATGCGGCACATGGCTGAAGATTTACTGTGTAGCCTCGGGTTGGATAGACACTTCTCTTTCTGGCAATTTGATATGGTTGTGTGATATTTCTCCTTCAAACTCACCTCTGTTCTCCATCGGCCACCTCCCAGGCTTCTGCTGTATTCCTGGGCCTCAGTCTCTGAGGGTTCCTAGGTGTCTTTAACTCCCCATGAGCTGAGTTTCAGCAAACACCATTAGCAGGTGCTTCTGGAAGATTGGCTCTTCCAGAGCTCCCAGGGTACAGGCACTTGAGGGACAGGAGGTTCCTGCACCTTGTGTGTATGGTGGGCATGCATTTCCTTTCCTCCACGTGCTGGAGGGCAAGAGTGCCCCTGCCGCAGACAGCCTGAGCATTCCGGCTTATCTCAGTCTTTGGATGGCTTCTGTGAAAGCGGGGCCTAAAACTTTTATCATCACCGCTACACAGGTGAAAGACTTTCATTCGGCTGTGCTGGCCCAACAAAGACTATTTTATTTATGTGTTTCCAAGCCCTTAAAAAATTCTTTTAGGGCACATCAGTAGGGAGTTAATAGAAACTTTGAAAGAAGAAAAATGCCTGCAGGGTTAGTAGAACCCCAGCCAGCCGGCTCGGAGCTCAGTGCTGTTAGCTGGTGCACCCGGGCTCAGCACAGCTCCTCCATCACCGGAGATTTTAATCATTGAGTGTTTTCTCCTCTGCTTCTTTTGTGGTAGAGGGAAGATAATTTAACTTTTCTCTGGGCTTGTTAGCAGGTCCTGGAAAGGACCTGTAGGCTTCCCAAATAAAGCCTAAAAGTCTGGAAGGTTGACTTAGTTAACGGGAAGTTTGGCCGTGCAAGCAGGAGGACCTGAGTTGGGATCCCCAGCACTCGTGTAAACGTTAGGTGTGTAACCCTTTGCCGCAGCCCCCGTGCCGTGGGGTGTTTTAGGGGCCAGAGACAGATTGTTCCCTGGGGCTCATTGGCCTGCCAGTCTGTCTGCAATGGTGAGCTCCAGGTTTTAGGGAGAGACTGTTTAAAATATAGGGCGTGAAGTTATAGAGAAAAGACCTGACACCGAATTCCGACTTTCACCTGCACATAAATGCATGTGTACTCCCATGTGCAAGTGCACATATATGAACATGTCCACACCCAATAAACTGCATACACATGTAACATCACACCCACACACCTGTACTGTAACTATCAACAACAGAAGGATTCTTGGTTAGGGTTGTATGGGAAGTGGCTGTGTGGTTCCTCTGTGGTGGACCAGACCACCGTGCAGGATACCAGTTACTACCAAGAAGATCTTCTTGGTCTTGGGCATGTTGGGTGAGAATTGTGATTTGAGTCTGAGCTGCCCCTGTTAGTTTATGCCTTCCCTGAAAAGTAATTCACTAGAGAATTAAAACTCCACAAAGCTAGCTTTGCATTGTTTCTGATGTTCAGCACAGAGCGGTCAGTGTAAACTGCAGGGGCTTTGAGGTCTCAGTCCAGCATCCAGAGGCTTGGGAAGTTTGGGGTAGGTCCTGGCACCCCTGGAACGCTTTTCTTCATCATCTGTGAAATGGCATGGTGCTATCTGTCTTCAAGGAGCAGGGTAGAGAATCCCCTGGAATACCAGCTTCGGTGGGCCAGCTCCTGTGTTTAGAAAGAGAATAAGTGACTGAAGATGCTATTGGTTGTATTTAGCTTTGAATGAGGCCAGGGACAGCATCCAGGTGGCAGCCCCAGGCTCAGCCACATGTTTCCAGCTGTGTGAAATGCTCCTTCAGTGCCTGTTGTGGGTTCGAAGAGCTGGCCACCAGGGAAATCTGTGTAGTGGGAGAGTAAGGACAAGCTTCCTTGCTCCTTGGGGCTGCTGGGTCCAGGCCACTTAGTTTAGTGGTTGTCAAGAATACAGGGATTTGGTCCTCAGGGGCATTTGGCAGAATTTGATGATGCTTTGTTTGTCAGTCTTGGGGACTTGCTTTGGCCATCTGGTGGGCAGAGGTTAGGGGTACTGCTGATAACCTACCTCCCATGGACCTACCTTCCATGACACCAAATGAGGGGAGCATAAAGGCTCCCGCAAGCTGTTGAATACCTCCTAGGATTTACAGGAAAAGGATTTCATTTGCTTTATTTAGCAGTTCTATGAAATCGTCTTAGAAAAATAAAATGCAAGGGGCTAGGAAAATGATTTGGTAATGTGCATGCCTTGCAAGCATGGATAGCAGAGCTAAGATCCCCTGTACCCATGTTAAATAACAAAAACTAGGCACCACAGCATGTATCTGCATTCTCAGTGCTGGGGCTTGGGGTGGAGGGCGGGGCATAGGTGAAGGGCAGGGCGTGGGTTGGAGGAAGGGGCTTGGGGTGGAGGGAATATAGATGGAGAAGGTTCTCTGGGGTCTGGAGCTTACTGGCCAGTCAGCCTCACTTAAGTTTTGAGCTCTAGGTTCAGGGAGCGATCCTGTCTCAAAAAATTGGAGAAGCTATTGAAGAAGATATCCTTCGACCTCTGGCTCGAACATGCATCTGTGTTGGCAAGCATAACTGCACATACATGTACACAAAGCCACAGAGACACAGAACAATGTAAATGCGTGTGAGCACGCGCGCGTACACACACACACACACACACACACACACACACACACACACACAAAATCATGTGCCTCCTCCACTTATTTGAAGGGTGAGTGGAGGAGAAGAAATGGGAGCTCCTTACACTTTCAGGTGGTTGTGGTCATTTTTAACAATTTGATAAGTCTGTTTTGCTAATTTCTAATCTTATCCTGGAGCCTGTACATCCCCCCCTTCTCTCTCTCTCTCTCTCTCTCTCTCTCTGTGTATAAACTAGAAGTGTGTATTTCTTATGAACATTCATTCTTGGACTCTCACTGCATCGGAGACTTATGTAATGCGACGCAGAGGCAGGCCTGATTATGTATGGGCAAAGTACTTGTGAACAATGTCTCCATTGTATAACACACAAAACAAGCCTTTCTTCCACAATGGATGAGCCAGCCCGCCCTGTCCAATAAGGGCCTGTCTCTGTCTACCTCCCGTTTCCCTCCCACCTTTGAGCAAACATTATTTGTTGTGGCCAATGTGTGATCAGGTCTTGATTTGGGGTTTCTTTTGATGTCCTTTTCCGTAGGATCTCACCTCCCTGCCCCTAGAGATCCCTTGGCTGCCAGGACATTTGTTTCTTGTCACCCATATGGTGCCAGTTATGACTGGTGATGCGCTCTCTCCTGGACCTCAGCCCAGCATGGGGATGGTCCTCTGTGATTGCTCTTGAGTTGCTTTTGGGCTCAGGAATAATGATTTTTCTTATCTCTCTGTCTCTGTTCCTGATCTGATTCCCTCTCTCAACCAGAACCATTTGTTTGGTTGTTGGTAGTCTTGTTTCTTGCAACTTACCAAATGCTTCATGGATGGGGGCGGGGGGGGCTTGTCTGTCAAGATAGCCTACTTTGTTTGGGCTGCTGAGCTCAGCAGTAGTGTCTGCTGCCTCTGAGGTCAAGAGCTGGGATTCTCATCAAACAAGTGGGAAACCCAGGGCTTCCGGTAGGGAGTTTGTTCCAGGTCCCCTGGGTAACAAGTGTTAGCACCAGGATAGGAAGTCCAGTTCTGTTGGACACAGTAGACTCACCAGGGTGGCTTCTCCATCTATATTCCCTTGCGCGTTTAGATGGCTCTGCATTTGGTCTGGAGAAGTTGTAGACTTATGTGCCATTGGTAATGGGAACCGTGGACCAGCTCTTTCTGTGCAAGGAAACAATCTACCTTGCAAGGTTGAAAAGATCAAGCCAAGGCCTTAGTACTGTTGGGATTTTCCAGGCTGGAAACGTAAAATATTGTGTGGAAAGGGGAAGTAGATTGCCCAGGACCTGTCAGACCTGTGCTGTTTATGGATGACAGGGTTCCCCACTAGTTTATTGACAAGACTTTACTTTCTGCTCAGAGACAGGGTGACTATAATGAGTAGGAAGATTCTGCTGGGGCCTTAGTTCAGGAACCAAGGAAGGATGGAAGGATCTCTGTAGAGTCCAGACGAGCACATACTTGTCTTCTTATTTGCATTGTGTGTGTTCCTGCATGCATGTGTGACCGAACATGTGAACACACTAAGGACTAAGCCTGCCAGACACTATTCCACGTCCCCTATAATACACACCTGAGAAAGTTTAATTTACAGAGTAGGTATAGCAGCAGGTCAAGAACAACAATCGTATAACAGAATAATTATAATGATACACTATAATAAAAGGTTTTTTAAAACTTCAGAAATATTTCTGGAATTTCCCGTTTTAATATTTTCAGACCATGGCCAGTTGCGGGTCGCTGAAACTTGAGAAAGTGAAAAAACACAGACAAGGGGACACAGGTGTTTATTTTGCAGGCAGCTGTCTGTGATGGATTGTTGGTGGGTGTGGGAGCTAGGGTGCATGGCTCTCTGCTTCTCCTTTCCCTGCAGAATGTGCAGTTGAGGACAGCAGTGCTTTAAGGCCCTGGGTCTTTATTCAGACCAAGAGGTTAGTAAGGTCACCAACCAGAGATAGCAGCTGGCTGCAATGGAAGAATTCTCCTTTCAGAAGCTCCACACTTACAGCAAGGCTTCTCTGTCTAGAGCTGGGATGGCGTGCCTCCCCTCCCCACTGTGATTGACCACATGTCTGAAGACAGTGGACATGGAGCTTCCCGCACTGTTTGGAGTGCAGTGTCTGGAGGGGGCCTTTGCATAGTTGAGCTCTTTAGCTTGCTTCCTGGTCCTGGGGGTTGTCCTCTGTGTAAAACTTAAGTTGTTATGAGGGAGGTATTCAAGGGAATTGGGGAGCAGGGGTGGGCGGGGTGTCTTTGATTCTCTAGATGTAATTCCTGATACCTGGAAGTTGATGAGTCAGCCATGGATGGCTGAGTGGGTAGGTGAATGAATGGGTAGATGGATGGATGAGTGGGTAGGTGGGTGGATGGGTAGATGGATGAGTGGGTAGGTGGATGGATGGGTAGATGGGTAGATGGATGGATGAGTGGGGCGGTGGGTGGATGGGTAGATGAATGAATGGGGAGGTGGGTGATTGGGTGGATGGATGAGTGGTTGGGTGGGTGGATGGGTAGATGGATGGATGAGTAGGTAGGTGGATGATGGGTGGATGGATGGATGAATGGAGATGTGGGGGGATGGGTGTGTGGGTGAGGATCTTACTGTTTACACTGGTGTAGTTCATGGCCTGGCCTTGCTGTTTAATGTGCCTGTGGTGTATCATGGAGTTGCCGGTGGTGGGACCCTTCCTCCATCCCAACGGTTGTGTGTCATGGTGTGAGATATAATGTTGTTTGGGGAGAAAGGTTGGTTCTTAGAATGGGCTAGAGGTGAGTCTGCCACTTCCGCCAACCGTAAGGTAACTGTGTAGGTATAGCATCTCTGTACTTATTAAATTCTCACGGCGGATGAGAGCTTAGACTGGCCGTATGACTTCCTTCTCCTGCGTTCATCATGGGCACGGCTTGCTAGGCTCACCCTGCGCTTTGGAAACCTTTTTACTCCCAGGTGACCCTCTAGCAGAGTGCATGTGCGCTCGCTCTCTCTCTCTCTCTCTCTCTCTCTCTCTCTCTCTCTCTCTCTCTCTCTCTCTCTCTCCTGCCCTTCCTTCCTGGGGTTGTGCAAAGGTTTGAAATGGAATTGCTATGCCCTAGGAGTGAGGCTTGTTCTAGCAGGTCCTGGTAGGTCAGGGAAGGTAAAGGAGTCACTCTCCCAGTGTCAGTCATGTTCCCCAGAGATGCCGGGGGTGGGGGTGGGGAGCTTGTGAGCTGGGAAGGACTTTTGCCTATGATTGGTGACTCCTCCTTTACCTTGCCACCCTCAAGCATCTGGGCCTCATGTCATTGTGTAAACATAGAATGTAGCTGTTCGAGGCTGACAGAAGGAGAAGAGGCTTTGATGGGATATGGCTGAGCCCTGACAGGAGAGGAGGAAGCAGGCCCTACTGGTGTCCTGGAGGAAGAACTGTCTGGGTTTGCAGAGAATGGGGATACATTTGGCCTTCAGGGTTTGATTCTTTTTTAGAGACTTTTACTTTAAGAAATAAAATGGAGCCCAGGCAGGAAGGCAACTCGGGAAATAGCACGTTCATTGCTCCTCGAGAATTTCTCTATTTTATTCCTTTGGCTAAATTTCTGCTTCTAAAAGTGGAAAGGGCCCAGAGATAGGCTTGTTGGCTCGCTCAGTTGAAACCTCGAATTTTGTATTTCTAGCCTGTTCTCCATGGTGTGAGCAAGTAGGGTCCAGAGTATGAGCAGGTCCCTGGAGCCCTCTCTGCACAGAGGGGAACAGACAGAACAGGGTACCTAAGACGGAGTACCCATCTCCCGCATCCCTTTGCTCACTGGCTAACTTTAGAGTGCACAGACCTCCAACTGTCTACAACAGGGTAAGCAGATCTGGACTAGGGACTGTCCCAGTCCTTTCTCAGGGTCTCATAACCAGAGACTGGTTTTTCTCTATGAACCTTAAAGCACAGTCTGTTGGAGTTTGAGGTGTTTCTTTACCCATATACCTTTTGTAGCCTTATCTATAGATTGATTCACAGAGTCCAAGGGTCTAAGTCTGCCTTATGGCTGGAAACCCTAGTTTCCTTGGTGGCTGCACACCTCTGCCCATCCTTGGCCACAATGATCTGTGCAGTTCCTCTAACCTTTTGCTTCCCTGTTGCTGAGTTGGGCCCCTGTGCTTGCTGTCATCAGGGCTTCCCTGCCCCCTTCCTTCCCATCACAACCTCAGAGGGAAGGGAAAGCGACTTCATACTCCCCAACTGAAGCTCGAGACGGATGCGGTTCCTTCTCTATGGTGCCCACAACTTTGTTACAATGTATTTTTTCACCTGTCTTAACCTCCATTCCTTCTCTAAGGTGCCCTCTTCTTTGTTACAATGTATTTATTTCACCTGGTGTGATTATTCAGTTAACAAGCTTTCTCCTTGGAGTTTAGGACCAGCCGACACCCAGTTCTCCAATCAGTTCAAGTTTCTTGGATAATGGACAGAGAGGTTCTTGGCGAATTCAAAGCCCTTTGGAGAAGGGTTTCAGCTCTTGCAGGGGTGTGTTGAGAGGGCTTATGACATCTGGCAAGACTCATTCCTTCTTGGGGATATTGTGAGTTCCAAGTATCTGCAATATATGTCCCTGATGTCTCTGTCACTGGTGACCTCATTCCTTCCCTGGCCGTATTCTGCGAGCAGCCTGCCCGCCCCAGGCCTCTCAGGAGCTGGTTCCCTCTCCTGCCTGCTCTCTTTTGGCCAGGATTTTAACATATATCAGAGGCTGCTAGGCTAAGAGCTTGGGACTTCCCCTCACCACACTCAAAGCCTTTGATCTTTTGCTTTGGAGGTAACATCAAAAGGAAGGCTGAGGAAGACAGCCAGGCTGTGAAGTTCAACGTTCAAGTTAATAGCTTGACTGGAGGTTGTGTGCGTGGCGACAGCATCCATCCATCGCCAGGGCCGGAGTAAACAGCAATTCCACCCTGGTTTCCTGGAAATGCACTTAACATCGAAAATGGGCTTCATTTGCATCTTCAATGAATTCGAGCTGACTTTACCCCTTTCCTGTCCTCAGACATGTGAAAACATGGGAGAAAGGATGTGCATGAGGAGGAGTGAGGGTCTTGTGTGGCCCAAAGAATGACCCTGGGATGGAGAGGGCACGGTGGGATCAGCACCTTTGAAGCATCCTCTGGATTCTGAGGATTGCTTTTTGCCGTCCGTCTATCTGACCCTTCTCCTGATACCTGCATCTCATCCACTCTCCCCGTTTAACTGGATGCTTGTAAATTCTGGTGGGATCCAATCAGCGTGGCTCCTGGCTTGGGCTTGGACCTAAGAACCAGAAAGTGAGTTGCTGCTAAAGCTAAAGCAAAAGTGAAAGTGAGCGAGTCTCCACTGCGCTTGCCTGGGGTTTGTTTAGTTTTTGTTTGCTTTAAAGCTTTGCCTTAGATTTTCCTCCAAAGCCGAGTTTCAGTGATTTTCAAACACCTTTGTCTCCAACAGTGTTTGGTGTATGATTGATTCATACCTGGGGATGGTCATTACATCTAGCATGGGTACCTTTCAGGAGATACCCCGAGTGCCCTTAGTTAACTCTCCCTATCCCTACCCTTTACTCTCTCCCTCCTGGACTCATTCCTGTCTGTCTGTGAAGTCCTGTAGCCTCCTCCTCCGGCAGGGTCTTAGATATGATGTCATCACCATGGGCCGGAATTCCCACTTGTATTATTTCTCCTCCTGGGAACACCTCTTTATGGTCTTTGGCGTAACTCTGTGCTACCTGGACTGCTCTCATTTGATGTATCCAGACACTTGACTCATTTAGCTCAGTCTGTAATCCCCGCCTTCTGAGAAACTACAGGTTGGATGTGCTGTTCTTTTGTTCTCTAACCCATTCAACGTAAAAGCACACTTGGTGGCCCTGGGCTAACTGCTTTCCTTTCCCTCCTCCTCTGGGGACTCATAATTTGGGGTGCCAAGTATCACAGTGTTTATTCTTATGTTGCTGATGCTGGTTGACCGCTAGGCCTGGTGAGTTGTAGAATCCTGCCCAAGGAGTGTGGACATCTCAACACACAGCGATAAGAACTGACTCTGGACACTGGCTTCTCTTTGGTTTCTTCTCCTCCTGAATCTGCATGTGTTCACAGAGTCTTCTTTTTTCAAATTGTCACCCCTTTTTCCAGGTAGACGTTGAAACCGGCCTGGGGAAGCCTATGCTTTCTCTGAGTTGACTTGCTCTCTGTAAGGTCCCTGCAAATCCTTATTACCTCTTTGGTTGGCATAAATCGGCCATGGTTTTGGCCCGAAGACCCAACTGCATTCAGTACATATATCCATTGTAGGAAAGGCATCTCCTGCCACCGGCAGACCAGGACTTGTAGAAAGAAACTCATTAGGAAATACAAGATGCCAGTCTCTAGGGAGGGATTCTCTTAAGCTCTGGGGACACACCCTGGGCACGAAATGCTCCCTGAAAGTGGCTCCCCTGGGGGAGGTATTGCTGTCCTCCCAGTCTAGCCTGGTGCTCACGTGACTTTGCTGGCAGGGTCTTCACTTTTGTCTGTGCTTCAAGCTGTAAAGGGCCATTGTCAAGTTTGCTTTGCTTCTTGGTTCATGCTCCTTGGAGGATGGTGAATTAAAGATAGCATTCCTGGACAGAACCTTTCATACATTTAAGAAAACTTGTTGCAGCTCCCTGGGGAGCCTTGAGGGAGAGATAAAAGGACTTCCCAGCCAGCTCTGGAGTGTAGGCTATTCTTCTTGTTGGTAATTAAGGAGACTGTTAAAGAGGAGGCACGAGTCCTTTACCTTTCACATGGGGGTGCTAGTCCTTTGACCCCCGGACTCTTGACCGTATTCACATTGGCTACAGTGACTCCATTTTCATGGTTTTCCTTTCTAGTTGGCTGGTACCTACCACAGGAGTTTGGAGAATTGAGTTTGGGGACTTCCCTATCAGGTCCTATAGGAGTTTCTGTGATTGTCGTTGGACGCCATTGTGCTGGGCCAGGGCTGCCAGGCAAGGTTCATTACTCATAAGGACAGGTGTGAGAAGCTCAGTGTCTCTGTAGTTCTTTGTGGCAGTGGCTGTAACTCATGGATGCCTCTGGACTTCCGTAAGTTAGAATTAGAGTTCCCTCAACTTTCAGAACATCAGAATCACTTGGAGTTTTTTACGTGTGTGTGTGTGTGTGTGTGTGTGTGTGTGTGTGTGTGTGTGTGTGTGTGCGTGCCCATGGAGACCAGAATAGGGCATCAAATCCTTCAGAGCAGTTGTGAGCTATCTGACTTGGATGCTGGGGACTGAACTCAGGTCCTCTGTAAGAGAGGCTAACCATCTTAACTACTGAGCCATTTTTGCAGTCCCTGGAGAGCTTTTTAGAGCAGTTCAATGCTCTGGTCCCTGATTGGAGGAATCAGGCATGTTCTCTGGGTGAACCTGAATTTTGCAAGGTGCTCACCAGGATAGCTAAGAGCTGAGTCATTCGCACTCCAAGTGACTTTAGCTAAGAGACGCCTCCCAGTGCTTTCCATAATCGTCTTAGTCCTCACTGAGGGAGCTAGAAGGGACAGACTCATTTTATAAGTGACGAAACTAAGAGAAGT
Organism: Tokudaia tokunoshimensis; assembly: GCA_036184795.1. NCBI lineage: Eukaryota > Metazoa > Chordata > Mammalia > Rodentia > Muridae > Tokudaia > Tokudaia tokunoshimensis. Next base: position 174,312,867 of record BTHU01000001.1, read on the forward strand.
TTAAGACTTTGACCAAGGCTATCAAGTTAGTCATCAGTGGAAGGTAGCTTTGAATCTGCTGTTCCTGCCTAGAGGCCCTAACACTAACCCATCTTGATGAAACCCAGATTCAGCTTAATACTTGATGGTTAAGGACCTGGAGGGGGTAGAGTGGGAATTGTTGTTCCTGAGAGGAATTGTTGTTCCTGTGGTACCTGAATTTGGCAGATAAGTAGTAACTTTATGATTGAGCAGAAGAAAGGCATTGGCAAGGTCTTGGCATTCCAAGCAAGAAGATGCCAGTCAACGAGAAGAATGTCTTTATGTCTGTGCACTGCCTGACTGTCTGCTACCCCAAGTCTGGGGCCCGGGCCTAGGCCTAGAGAAGCCTGCATTTCTCCTACACTCTGCAGTCGCTATTGCATCTTGCTTGTGAGACTTTCATTAGTGGTCCCCATACTTTGCTACCCATCAGAATGGTCTACTGTCTAGGTTGCACCTTGTTCCATTAAGTCAGACTGTTCGAGGAAGGGTCTCCTGGCACCAGCAGCATTTAAGGGGTTCCCCAGTTCTTCCATCACTGCTTTTAGAGAGCAGGGTAGGCATGGCTGTTTGTATTTTCACCACGGCCAACTGCTCCATCATAAACATGGACAATAGCAGGGCTCCGAAAGCATTGCCTGCTTTCTTCATTCGCTGAGCGATATTTGTGGATTGCCTGCGATGGGCAGGGGCTGGTCTGGGAGGGTGGGGGCTGGGGACCCAGTAGGTGCAGCTAGGATGTTGGTCTGAACTTGCAGGTGAGGGCATGGGAATGGAAGAAAGGCAGGAGCTGATTGTAGAAGCACTGTAGGAAGGAGATATGAGGACCTTGGAATTACAGGTAATTTGGTCAGGACCCAAACTGAAATTTCTCTTCTCTATGATGAAAGGGCTTGCTGGGTGTCGGACTGGCAGAGGGTCCATTAACTTGTAGCCAGGCCTTTCAGAAGCCCTGTCATTTACATACAGGTACCCGCCTAGCTCAGCTGTTCATTTCTGCACTTCGTTAAGAATTTATCTAGGGAATATTTGCCTTGTGAATTTTGGGGTTCACTTAAGTGCCGGAGGGGGGGGAAATCAAAACATTTTCTTCCCATATAACACTGATTTCAGCTTACCTTATTCATAACTTTTGACTAATCTGTGGCGAGGAGCACATGTGGAAGCCCTGTGTGTGTTCAGGTGTCTCTCTCTCTGGTTCCCATGTTTTGCTGAAACTTGGAGGCAAAAATCAGTTCTCTCTGCACTTGAGAATGGGTGTGGGCACCAGGGGGATGGACTTAGAGGAGACTGCCCTGTCAGTAGCAGCTTGGTGACCAAAATTCTGAAGTGTGAAACTGTCCTTATTGCATAGTCCCCTCCCAATGCTCTGTGATTCCCCCAACCTTGGGTATATCATGGGTCTCAGGTCCAAGGTGCCATCCTCAGAGGGTCCTTCACCAATAATTATATTATGAATGTTTCTTTGGCTGGGCTCAGATTTAGGCTGTCTGGAGGCAACTTTACAAGGTTTCATTTCAAAGCCTTAGGTGCTTCGGGAATGGAAGTCTAGATTTGGTATTGGGTTTCTTTTAAATGTCGGTGGTGTCCGTATCAGAGGCTAGACAGGCCAGCGCTAGGCACCAGCTCTGAAGTGAGCATTGCTGCTGTCCCCTTAGCCTGCAGGAGCTTGTCCTTGGGAGCGTTTGGAATCCCTGGACAGTAGCAATCTTGAGGGTTATTTTCTTTTGCTCCCCCCCCCCCAATCTTCACTGTGCCGCTCCTTCCCCTCTTCTGTCTCGCAGGATTCCGCGAGCAATAATTAGCTAATGTTTGCAGAGCACTTTGAAATCCTCAGATGAAAGGCATCAGAGAAGCGCAAAGTATTATTATTTATTATTAGCCTGAACCGGAACGGGGAGAGCACCAGGCCTGGCACTATTTCCGGGCTCTGCTGGTCTTTTTTGTGAGACGAGCTTTCTTTATTAGAAGTCCAAAGTGAAGAAAGTGAGAGAGATTGGGACCAGTGGGGTACCACACGCTCATGACTGAGCATGGTGTCCCAGGGTGGCGCCGGGCTGGGTTTACTGTTGGTACTGCTCATCTGATGGGAATGCACTCATGAACATCAGTACCAAGCTACGTCATGCTTTTAGTTTACTTGGTAGTAAACTTAATGATGCCTAAGGAATCCATTTCCAGGGGAATTAAGTGTGCCTGGGTCCCAAGGGCAGGGCTAGCTTGTTGCCCTGTGGTAGGGTGGAGTGTTCCTGCTCCGTTCATGTAGGGCTCAAGAGTCCAATTCTCTGTGAGATTGTGGCACACTCAGGTCAACTCTAAAGCTCAGACAAAGTCAGGAGGCACAGTGGGGACCTGTATGGTCCATTCCTTTCGAATACAGGTGGCTTCCCCTGCAATTTAAATCCATCATTTGCTGGAGGACAGGAAGACACTGGGACGGTGTCTTTGTTTGAAAGGAAGGATTTACCTTCTGCTTTTTTGGCATAATGCCCTGCACCTGCACTTCTCCCCTCAATGACACCAAGATCATCAGATGGTTGTACCCTTAATGCCATTGTCTCGTGAACCCCTGGAAGCTTGTACTGCCCGCTAGCTCTGTGAGTGTGATGGGGTCACTGCCCCAAGGCTCAGAAACCCAGAGGACTGAACACTTCTGTTTCTCAGTCTTAGCTTAGCTTGCAAAGAGTCCCTGGCAAAGGTTTTCTGAAGCAGTATGTTCTCACCCTGCCCCTAACACACAACCGTCCATTCTCTGTCCCTTCTGTGTGTGAAGTAACCAGTGACACTGAAATCCTGAGCTGCTCTGAAGCCAAGTTAGCATCCCTAATGACTCCCATGACTGCCCCGAGTTTTTTGTTCCTAAGACCCTCCCAAACAGGGAGGGGTCTGCATCCCACTGGTGGGGCAGAACCTGGGATGTCTGTAATGTCCATGACTGGCATGCGTCCACCTCAGTGAGAGGCAGTGGCTACCTCAGTGAGAGGACTCTCTGAGACTGGTAGAAACAGACATCATCACACACTACACTGGAGGAAACCTGAATGTCCCCGAGGCAGAGTAGACATTGGACAGCCTTGCTCTTGGTGTGTCTTGTGGCGTCTTCCTTTTGAGACTTCTGCAGTGACTAAGATAGATTAAGGTGATTTCTCATGAGGACTTCCCTTAGCTGAGCCTGACTAAGAAGCAGCCAGGGTCCGGGGCAGGGTTTCTCTTCCATCTGATCCATTGCAGTTGAATCAAGGGGATGGCTGGTCTCCCCGGCACTCTTCTGGTCACTGCAGACTTTCTCCTCCTCAATGGGCAGGTGCTTCATGGGTAGAATCTCCTAAGAAGATACGTATTTACTGGGCTGTCTAAGCATTCTTGCCCCGGTCAGATTTCTCAATAAAGCGGCAACACACTACTTAGTAGTGAATCTCATGGCTGGGCCCTTGGATTTGCTCTTACCTTCTAGAATCTAATAAAGTGGTAAAATGGAGTTTTCTTTGTATTTGTTTTAGAGATGATTAAAATGTTGGACCAGAGAGCTTCAGTGTGGTCCTCAGAATATGTTTTTTTGCAAACAGAGGCCAATGTATTTAAGAGGGCTGGAGGGAGCTGGGCAGGGTGACAAAGCACATAGTTCTTCTGAGGTGCCCATCACAGAGAAGGTCCAGTGTTGGGTCACTTGAGATCCAGAGTCGTAGTGACATTTTTGAGAATTCTGGAATTTTGGTTTCTTTTTTAAAAAAAAAAAAAACCAAAACAGAAATATTCTAAGAATGTGCTTTCGTTTTAATCCCAGCTGTAGGGACGTGGAGCTGCTTTAGATTGTCCTGTAGCCTCTGACTGTGATTTGCCTCATGCTCTAGCAGAGGTGTGGTTTTGCCAGCTGCAGATGGTTTCTGTGATTGTGTGATGTTTGGAATTCTGGGAACCTTTCAGAGGGACATAAATCCTAAGGCTCTGAGAGGTGGGGTGGATGGTTGTTGGTTGTTTAGGAAGGTTGGTTGCAGATTGTTAGTAGTCTTAGTCAAGGAAGAAATAAAAGGAAAGAAATTAGATTTAGGGATTCCCTCTCTCTCTCTCTCTCCCCCCCCCCATCCTTGTTTTTTTCCTATCTAGTATTAGGGAGTGAAACCAGGGGAGATAAAGTGTGTAAAGGGTGGGAAAAAGAAGAACCCACAAAGTAGCTAAGGCAGCTACATGGAGTCCCACCCCAACTCCCTAACTGTGACAGTTACAGGCACATCTACGTCACTGCGGCTATGAACATTGCATGAGCTCTGTTCAGCATTTAACCAGCGTCTGCTACATAGAAGGTGTTCAGATTTCCTTCTCTTAGGATGGGGAGGGGATTAAATTCCAAGCTACCTCTCACAGGTGTAGTGTCCCGCCTTCTGTTGTTTCTTTTTGACTGTTATACTTCAAACATTCTCAATTGAACAGTGAAGGTGCTTTGCAGAGTGGTGACCTGTAGGCTAGCCGGAGGACCTCCGAGCAACCCCTGCAGCCTTTCCTCCTGGCTCTTTCGGTTTGAGGGAGTGCCTCTGGGGTAGACTGTCCTTTGTACAGCTCTTACACACCAAGTGCTTGCTGGTGTGGTGTTGGTAGCCGGAGAGAAGTGCTTGAGCAAGGTGTGGCTCTAGGCGGCAACCACGATAACTAGGAAGCGAGTGACGACACCATATACAGTAGCACATGTATGAGCAGGGGTCCATAATGGGCACAAGAGTTGTGTGCCACTCTCTGAGTTTCTAGGACTTGTGGGACATGGCTTGTGATATTGGAGCCATCTTGGGTAGAGCTGCCCTGTGGAGCATTCTTGTATCCAGCTCCTCTACCAAGTCATCCTTACTGAAGTCTCCACAGGGAACAAGAATATCATGTACCTCAGACTGTGGACTGGCAAATGAAATAAACACATTTTGTCTGGACATTACAGGGGCCATTTCGACATGTTTGGGACTGTGGTTCTGATGAGGTCTGGGGTGAGACAGACCTTGATACAGTCAGTCCTGCTTGCCTCTTGGTGATGTGGTGATAAAGGAGATGGTTCTGCCTAGGAATGGGTCTTTGCTTGCAAGGCATTTGGGGAAGTAGGTGCAGCCCTGAGTGGGTGCTGAGCCTCTTATCTCTGAATTCAGGACTCCCCTGATGTGACATAACCAACCCGATGTGAAATAATTCACCCACCTGGTTTCTTTGACTACTGTTAAATGTCACACTGTTCTGGTTGTCCCCTTTTCTTCCTATGTCCTCAACAAGTTACAATTTTCTGAAAATAAAATATTACCCTCTCCCCTCTCTCAAGCAGACAAGGCTAGCCTTGAACTCCTGATTCTTTCCTTCTTCCCAAGTGCAGGGGTTGCAGGCATGCCACCGTGCAGGTGACAGTTGTGTATTAAAATAACATTTTAGAAGGAACAGAGAAGCTAGACTCTTTGCAATCCTATATCCGAAGGACAGAGTCCAGTGGTGGTGACTTTCTTCATGGTTTGTTTGTTTGTTTGTTTTAACGTCTCCTGCCCCACTTTGTTTTTAAAGTGGTAAACCAATGAGTTTTTGTATATATTGATTTTCAGGTATGGACGCTGTCACATGGGCAGTCCAACAATTTTTCCTGTGGATTTCAGCCAGGTCTAACACCTGCTCCTTAACAAAAACTAAACCATCGCCTCTTTCACTAGATGGATTTAAGCGTGGATCCCCCTGGGTAACACTGTTTCAATTTTGTTGCAAACTTGACAGGCCAGAACCCCTTGTAAGCTTCTTTGTTATAAACTTTGAGCGGGTGGCGTGCAGAAATGTCACCCTTGGCCTTCTTTAAAAACAGGAGTGATGGGTAGAGAGTGGATGATTGACCCTTAAAATACTGAGCAAGCTATGGCCGGAGGGTAGTGTCTTAGAAGTGGATATATACACTGTATTGTTCTCATTAATGAATCATTGGTGCCTGAAGATAATGAGGTCATTGAAGGCAAATGTGTCACCTTGTCCTCCACCTCAGCATCGGAGTCACCTGCTATCAAGATGTAAGAACACCTCTGATTGACGGCTGGGGTAGTATGGAGGCAGAAGCAGTAGCCTTCATGCTAAGGGGCAGGTGGCCATGGAGAAGGCCATAGGCACCATCTTGGGGCCTGCAGAAAGCCTCCCCGACCATCCGTCTGCGTGTGTGGTCCTGTTCCTGCCTGGAAGTCTGCCTGCAGTTCAGCTTCCTGTTAGATTCCACTTCCACATCCCCCTTCTCAGGGCCCCTGTCCCCGCCTCAGGCCGGAGAGCCAGGCTGGCTTTACCTGAAGGAGCATGCTTTGCTGCCAAGGTGAGGGTAACCGATTCATAGCGAGGAGATGGCTACCAGTGGGGGCAGGCGTGCCGCTGACAGTTTGAACTTTTAGGACGCTCTGTGGTCTGCGTGGTTTCAGCTACCTCGACTTCTTTGCCTCCCTCTGTAGCCCTGGGTGGGGGAGGCATATTATCATGATGTCTGTTTTATAGATGTAATGACCAAGACGTTTCTGGTGGGGAGAGCATGTGGCATAGAGAAAGGAGCCCACGCCACAGGAATCCCAAGGCTCTGCCACTTAGTGAGGGGAAATTACTTAGTAATCACTGAGGGTCAAGGAGATGGACTCTCTGATCTCCATGGTTGGGTGAGAGCTGGGGTTGGTGGTCCAGATCACCTGGCTCGCAGGCTCTGGAACAAATACACATTTGCTCAGTATTAAGTGAGGCGTAAAGAGATGGTCCACGCCTTCAGAGGGTCCCAGCAAGAGGAGCATACATCTGCCCTCAGAACCTGCATGTCCCATCCCAAGACACTGGGCTACTTGAGCTGTCTTATAGCCGTTTCTGTAATGTTCACTGGAAAAATGAGTAGACTATCAGAGGGTGCTCCTGCAGTGAGTCGCAGATAGCCCAATCCTTCTCCTGCAGTGAGTCGCAGATAACCCAATCCTGCTCCTGCAGTGAGACTGCAGATAGCCCAATCCTGCTCCTACAGTGAGACTGCAGATAGCCCAATCCTGCTCCTGCAGTGAGACTGCAGATAGCCCAATTCTGCTTCTGCAGTGAGACTGCAGATAGCCCAATCCTGCTCCTGCAGTGAGACTGCAGATAGCCCAATTCTGCTCCTGCAGTGAGACTGAAGATAGCCCAATCCTTTTCCTGCAGTGAGTTGCAGATAACCCAATCCTGCCACCTCACTGATTACCACTGCCTACTGCTCAATTTCCCTTCTTGACTCTGCCTCTTAGAAAATAAACCCAGCCCTCCCATCCTCTCCCTGCACTCCCCTCTTCACTCCATGCCCCTGCCTTCCTCCCCTCCCATCCTCTCCCCGCTCTCCCCTCTTTACTCCATGCCCCCACCTTCCTCCCCTCCCATCCTCTCCCTGTCCTCTCTTCTCTACTTCATGCCCCCCTTCCTCCCTCCCATTCTTTCTTTTCTCTCCCCTTCTGTACTCTATTCTTCACCCTCCACCCCTGCTTTTGTTCAGGCAAAATCTTCATGTGAGCCCAGGCTGACTGCACTCTAGGCCTTTCTGCCTTATCTCCCAGGTGCTGGGGTTATAGGACACACACACACACACACACACACACACACACGCACGCACGCACGCACACGCACGCACACACACACATGCACACACACGCGCGCGTGCACACACACACCCACACCCACACGCGCACACACGCACTCGCACACATACACGCACACACACATGCACACACACGCGCGCGCGCACACACGCGCACACACACATGCACACACACGCACACACGCGTGCACACACACGCACACACACATGCACACACACACACACACACACGCGCGCGTACACACACGCACACACACATGCACACACACCCACACGCACGCACACGCACACACACACATGCACACACACCCCCACACGCGCGCGCACACACACGCACACCCACCCACACGCACACACACACACGCACACACACACATGCACACACACCCACACGCGCGCGCACACACATGCACACCCACCCACACGCACACACACACACGCACACACACACATGCACACACACATACACACACACGCACACACATGCACACACACGCGCACACACACACACGCACACACCCACACCCACACGCGCACACACGCACTCGCACACACACACGCACACACACACGCACACATGCACACACACACGCACACACATACACACACACCCACGCACACACACACACACACACACACGCACGCACACACACACACACACACACCTGGCTCCCTAGAGAATAAGCTTGGATGGCATGCTGCCCTACTGGACAGCAAGAGGAACTCAAAGATCTTAACCGACATCATTGCCCAACCTGTCAAATGTAGCAAATGTCAACCTAGTAATGACAGCTGTGTCCTTAAGAGCTGATGTTTCCTGAACACTGACCCTGTGCTAAGTCCTATGAAGACCACGGTTTGCCAGCGACTCTCATTGACGGAGTTTGTATCTCCCGTATGAAAGAAGAGGAAACCAAGGCTCAGGGAGGTTAAATGTCCTTTTAGGAAGTTGTTAGTGGCTGAGAGTCACACCAGAGTTTACCTAATTTCCCCGTCTGGAAGCCACTCTTCCAGCTAAGTCCCCACACGGGGTTGATTCCGGGCATTTCCCCATCTCCCTTGCTTGAATTTTGCTTTCCCCATGTTTAGAGACCATGGTCCATGCCAGGCTTTGGATTGGAAGGGGCTGACTGTCTTTTATACACTGGATACTAAACGGTTGACCCTTGTTTTTAATGCCTAATGGTGTCAAACCCAGATACACTTGGATTTTTTTTTTTTAAACAATCATTCTTGTAGCTTGGTTTTAAATTTTATTGATATCTCTGAGGAAAGACAAAGGAGAGAAAACCTAGAATTGACCTGTGGCCTAGGAGAAGAGCAGTGGATTCCCTCTGTGGGTTTTATTTTCTTCCCCCTTTTGCACATGGCAAAACCTCTCCTGGATGATGAGCTGGTGTGGTTTCTGCATGGCCTCGAGCAGCTACCACTGGGTTTAACCCAGTGCTTTGCAACGACCAGTCTGTGAGCCAACTTGCGCCCCGTGTGCCTGCTGTGTGCAGAGCGTGTGGACGGGAGCCGGAATGCTGACAGTTTTTCAAGCACTTGTATCATGTCTCTAAGATTGCAGAAAGAGACAGCAAGAAAAGGAGAGTTCTGGGCTTGCTGCTGAGCTCTGGGTACCCGGGAAGAGCCCAACAGGCAGAGAGGAACACCTCACTTAATCAGACAGCTGGGCGGTGGAGCGAATATGGCCGTGGGGCTGGAAGAGTTGGAGGCCGGTTAACTAGAATGTGTTTGGTGCTTTTTTTTTTTTTTTTTACCTAGGCAAGTGTTGTTCCCTTGGGGCACTGTGCAGTGTCTCTATCTGGTACTTACTATTTAGATGATTTAGCATCTTGCAGTAACTCGAGGGATTTTCTGATGGTGCTGATTACATTAATTGAAATATAATAGCTAGCTAATAATATAATAGCCAGCATTTATGGAACACTCACCAAACGCCAGACCCCTTGCCAAGCCTTTGATTTCTACAAGATCCCTGAGAGATGGCTACTTGTTTATGTTCTCATTTTATGGACAAGGAAACCTCTGCTTCCCCGCCTTTAGATGGTCACCTTCAGTGTCTTCTCTTCAAGAATCCGGGTTTCTCGAACGACAGCATTTGGCATGTGTCAGATTAGATATTCAGTCAGTGGTTTTGTGGTGAGTGGACGGAACCTGCCTCTGAGTGCCTGCAAGCTCCTGGGTTCATTCTTATGCTTTAGGTTCCTAACAGTGAGTCCAATTAATCCAGTTGCAGGAGGGGGCCAGGACTCAGTGGTCCAGGAGCAAGGAGACAGTGTGGTGGTGGTGGTGGTGATGGCGGAGACCTGGGCTCCTGGGCTGTTCCTGGGCGCACAGGTTTTAAGGCATCGCATGAATTGTCATTCAGGAGGATTTGCTGAGGCAGCATTTCTCCATGTGTGACACTCTGTGCCACCTGTGTTTGCAGTGAGTCAGGTTGGACTCTGGAGGACCTGTCGTTTGGGATGATGGGAACTCACGTGTATCCCAGTAGCTAAGACACTGGGCTGTGCTTGCCGTTTCGACAGCTGGGACCTCATTAAGCCTCACGAACTGAGTGGGGCTTCCTCACTCCAGTGACGAGGGGACCTTAGACAGTGCTGGATTCTACAGGCAAAGCCCATTTCTGAGGCAGAAAGAGAGAGGGAGGGTAGGTGAGACCTCTTAGAAGCAACTGAAAGAATAATTTCTGACCTGCCCATTTGCATGTGGGCTAGAGTGTTGGGTCGTCAGCCAGTCCGTTAGCACAGCCTGGGCAGCCTGACCACTTTCTATATGTGCATACCAAATGAATATTTCTCCCAGACATGGGAGCGTGTGCTCATGAGCCTAGCTCATGCCTCACGGAGGGGCGGGTAGACTGCTCTTTCCTAACCCCTGAGTGAGCTCTGTTCTCACCCACACTCCCGTCACAGTGTGGGTCTAGAAGCCAGCTAACGTGAAGCCATGTGTTCAGGGCCCTAAAAGTGCCAGCCATACACCCCAGATTCCCAGTGAGGCCCTCAGACCCCTGAGCTTGCGTGGGCTACCATTCTGCTGTGTCACCTGAGACAGAATTAAGGAGCCCCCATCCCAGTTCCTCAGTGCTGGAGGTGGAACCAGGGCCCATGTCTAGCCCCAATCTAGGGCAGTTTTAACTTATATTTTTTATTTAATCAGAATGTTCCTTCTACAACTTTATGTCAGTCAACTCCATGATGTAGAGAGAAGGGATTGGTGTGTGTGTGTGTCTGTGTGTATATGAATATGTGTATGTATATGTCTCTGTGTGTGTATGTGTATATCTCTCTCTGTGTGACTCTGTGTGTATATGAATGTGTGTATGTGTATGTCTCTCTCTCTCTCTCTCTCTGTGTGTGTGTATGTGTGTGTCTGCGTGTATATGAATGTATGTATGTTTGTGTATGCCTCTCTGTGTATGTGTATGTATGTGTGTGGTTTGGACTAAAAGAGAGAGCTCAGGAGTTAGGCTGTATAGTTAAAAAGACAGGTCTTAGGTTAAGCCATCTTTGGCCTGAGTCCCTCTCTGTCTTTGGGATCCCCTGGGAATTCTGGAAGTACATGAGGCCAGGTTCTACGGTCATGGCTAGTTGGTGTTACAGATAAACCAACACCTGGAAAATTCTCTTGCTGTCAATAGTGAAGACCCCAGGAGGGAGGAAGACTGATCTTGACGCAGTTGGGCTTGATCTGCCTGTCCATAGGACATACTGAGGAGTTAAGTGGCTAACTTCAGATGGCCACTGCCCCTTTCCCAGCCAAGTTCTTTTAAAGACTCAAGCCATAAAGAGGAAACGTTGACCTAGAGAGGCCCAGTGGTCCTCAGGAGCAGAGAGAAGTCAGCCCTTCCCACCCGTGAGAGGATGAAGCTGGACCTCTGGCCCAACAGCCCAGTACCAGCTCTTCTCCGTCTTCAGCTGGGGCTTGTTCTCCGGGGGAAGCGGGCATGTGCTGTGTGTTCCTCCGGTGTCTTGGTTATTCCTGGAAGTTTGTCCTTGTTGATCATGTGACAGCCATGTGCTGCCCCTCTTTGAAAGTCACACTTAACGACAGCTGGGGTGATCCTTATCTGCTTGTTACCCCTTTGATTATAAGATCCATTGTTCTGCCCTCTGCTCCTAGGCACATACTAGCTCGGCTGTGTATACAATTAAACAATCCTGAACAACCCTGTGCGTCTCAAGTGCCCGGAATCTCCCAGTGTTTCAGAGGCGACTTGAAAATGAGCAGAACTGTATTTCCTTTTCCCAATGAGCTTATTGTGCTCGAAATATCTCCTGCTAGTTTATGAAGGGAAGCCACAGGCTGGGGGTGGCCCAAGGGTACTTCTGGCTGTAGCCTGTAACTCAGGCCCCGCCTCTGCCCCTTTGCTCCATTAAGTCTGCCCCCAGATGCTCTGTCCACCCCTAGGGCATAGCCCTGCTTCCCTGGGACAGCACTAGCCTGCACAGAGCAGTTGGCTTGGGACTCATCCTTGTGGACCGGTAGGAAGGAATTTGGAGTGGCTGCAATCAGGGCAGTCTGGTCTGTAGGCAGATAGAAGCCTATGGGCAGAGGGAGCCATCGTGAGGTGGGGCTTCATCTTTAACCGTGCCCGGTGGACAATTGAGACATTCAGTTTACGCTTGAGAGCGTAGTGGGCCAGGATGGCCTAGCTGACCTGGTAGACCTCCCAGATGAAACTCACAGGAGAAGCAAATAGATCTGGGGATTACTAACCAGGGGAACAACTGGGGCCGAGTCCTGGGAGAGAATGTTTATTTCCTTGCTCTCTAGGAGGGATTTGGAAAGAGCAGTAATCCTGGGTTAGGAGTAATTTGTTACAGCAAGATGATACTTGAGTGGCAGGCAGCTCTGCCTGAGGCAGCGGAGATGGGCAGGCAGGGAGGTCCAGGGGCCTGCAGAGGGTCAGACCCGTCCACCCTGACCGAGAGCTTCTTCCTCCCGGTGCAAAATTAACCAGAGGCACTGCCGACCCCAGGCTCCCGGGTGCAGGGTTAGGAAGCGTCATTGCTACAGGCCTGTCACAGCTAGAAACCGGCAATAAAAGTTTGGAAGGGGACACCTCCTCGGAGCCACTGACCCCTTTCAGATGTGACAAGGGGAGAAACTGGCAGAAGAGAAGGCATCTAAGGTTGGAGCAGGAAGGAAGCTGCTGGAAAGCAGCTGGAGCAGGAAGCTGGGCTCCGGTGGCCTGCCCTTGGTTCCCGTGCAGGCTGACTGACTATAGTGAGTTAATTCTGTCTCCTACTATTGGGTTCCTGCTGCCTTTTGTCCTGGGGAACTAGGAACTAGAGTAAGGGGAGGAGCCTCCTGCTTGGAAAAGTTCTGCTTTGAGTGCCCCAAGCCACAGAAAAAGGAAGGAATTAAGAAAAGTTTTGATTTAAAAAAAAAAAAATTCAACAGCAACCGAACAGCTTAAAAATTGAAATTAAAATCTCAGGCTACGGAGACCTCATCACTCAGTGTCTCCCATCCATCACCTCAAGAGTCACCTATCACCTCAAGAGACCTGTAGTTTTTAAATCCTCTGAATAGTCAGAGGGGGAAAAAACCCCTCTAAATCTTAATTGTCCGCACTATGTGAAATTCCCCTTTATTTCATTTCTGCGGTTTGTTTGCTTAAGGTTTTTAATTTTTTTTACATGGATTGATTGATTGTGTGCTCACCTGTGAGTGTTTGTAGGTCAGAGGACAAGCTGGAGAGTCAGTTCTTCCTCTGGGGTTCTGGGGTCAACCCCCAGGGTCAGGCATGGTCCCAGGGCATTAGTCCATTGAGCCATCTCGCTGACTTCTCCTTTATGGGGAGAAGCTTGTGAGTGGTTTCACACCCATTTCCAGATGGAGGAGCTGAGGTGCAGATGGTCAGCCTGGCCTGTGGGGTGCACATGTGTGAATGACCCCTGGTTCTGTTGACTTGGCCATTCCTCCAGGATGTTACCCATGAGCCCCTCAGCTCTTCAGTAACTTCCCTTTCTCTTCAACAGTGCCTCTATCCAGTGTGGACTGTGTTCTCCTCCCAGAGACCCAGCCGATCACAGTCCCATTTGGAAATGACTTAGTTCTCAAGGACCTTGACTGATTCCCCTCCTGTCCCATCCTTGATATGATGTGGCGTGGAAGGTGGGAGGGTGTGCCCCCTTCCCATTTGTCTCTTGATGGACAAGGAGATAACCATCAAATGACGCGGTACCTTCTCTTACAGTCATTTTAAGTTAAGACGTTGTTTTGATATTAAATTGAGATGCCATAAAACGTATCTATTTCAAGCACACAGCTCAGGGCTGGCGAGATCACCAAGGTAAGAGCCATTGCTGCTCTTGGAGACGACCAGAGTTTAACTTCTACCACCTGTGACACATAGCTCACAACCGCCCATAACTCCAGCTCCAGGGAACCAGGTGCCTTCTTCTGGCCTCTGGGTACCTTCATACACACACACACATACACACACACACACACACACGCACACGCACACACACACACACACACACACACAGAAATAAAACTTAAAATGTATAATTCAGTGGTTTTTAGAACAGTCACAGGCTTGTGCATACACCAGCACTGTGTTTCTGGGATTTCTCAGTATTTATAAAGAAACCCCATTCCCCCTAGCTGGTCCTCCCCACTCCTTTCTCTTTAGCTCTTGAGTGTTTTATATAAATGGAATAATAGACATGTCTCCTGCTTTTTTATCTGCCTTCTTTAGAATAGCATGTTAAGTGCCAAGGACCAGCCAGGGCTTAGTATGCGTTGGTATGCTGTGTGTTTTTATCCCTGCATAATACTCCGTTCTGTGATTGTGCCACACAACCAGTCTGAGTACTCTAAGAGCTGGAAGGTTTGGTGTCTTTTAGTTACAGGGCATCCAGCATTCTGCTTAGCTCCCAGCAGTGCTCACACTTGCTCCATAGTCTTCTCTGCGTCTTCCGGTTTGCTTTCTGGTCTGCAGATGGCCTGCGTCTCCCTTGGCATGTTGTGTAGACACGGGTGGTAACTCAGACATTCCAATTAACTTGACTGTTCTTGGCCTTTTTATTTATTTATTTTTTTTATAAGTAATAAAAATTGTGGTGGCTACAACTGGTTGATTTTAAAGGAGAGACTGTAAATGTTTTCTGCCTAGAGGAGACCGGAGTCTGGTCTGGCTCTTCATGGGAGGTTCCTGCAGGGGCTTGCAGGCAGGGGATCAGTTAATCGCCAGCTGGGGGACTCAGGGGACAATCTGTGTGGCACTGGCTGGAGGTCGTAGACCAGTGACCTGGGAGAGCTCATGTCCTCTAACCTGGGTCAGGGATTGGGTATTTGAAACAGGGCTGACATCCGTGGCTCTTACCTCTGGCTGGGGCTTAGTGGACACAGACCCACCAGGGAAGGCAGGGGGTATTAGGAGATGAGCCTGGACAGAGTGGCGGAAGTTGGTGGCCCTGCGTAATGTCTGACCTGTGACTTGTGGCGGTCTAAATCTCACCCAATTGACCGAACTTCCTTCTTGTACAAATGTTAGGTCTACATTCTTGTTTCCCAGGGTTAGTGTTGAAGTGGTGGTCACCGCTAAGGTTCGCTCCAATGAGTGACGCTACTGGGGACTGAACGGCTGTGACTGAAGCCAACCTCAGGATTTCATTTCACATCTTTTAAGTGAATGACACAAAACCCAAGGTTAAGGCTGTTAATAAGTTTTTGGATACTGGTGTCTGCAGTCTACATGTACCCCTCTCTCACCGTCACTGTCTTTGAGAAATAAGACCATCTCACCAACGTCTGTGTGGTTCCGTTCCTTGTTTAGCTTTAGAGAATGCTCAGCCTTCAGGCTGGGGTTTCCTTTCCCTTGGTGCTTCTGTAGTGTGTTCATTATGTTGAATCCCAAACCAGAAATCACCGATGTCTGCATCCTGTCATGTTTTATTGCCAAAGAAAGCCCTTAAAGAAGTAGAACCACCGTGGATTATTTTCAGCTGAACCAACTCTGGAGTTTGTAATCGCCCACACCAGGCGTTCTCAACCTGTGGGCCGTGACCCTTTTGGGAGTTGCAAATCAGATATTTGCATTACAATTTATAACAGTAGCAAAACTACAGTTATGAAATAGTCATGAAGATAATCTTGTGTTTGGGGGGGTCACTGTAGCATGAGGAACAGTGTTACAGGATCGCAGCATTAGGAAGGTTGAGAACCACCATCCTATACCTTCTGTGTCTGCAGAAGCAGTGGTCAAATGGGTCTTATAGTGGCATTCTGCAAGGTTCTGATGGGACTTCTGGTATGTTCCACTACTTACAGTGGCAGTATAGCTGGTGGAAAATGTATATAGAATACTGCATAAGCTTAATTTTGTTAACGACTTTTCAAATTTTACCATTGTGGATAAATCGAGAGCCCTTGACTACCAGGAAAAAAAAAACTGCTCGTTCATAGGAAATGGGCTGAGTTTTCTCTCTTCCACTTCCGAGAAATGAAGGAAGGTTAGAAAGGGTCATCCAGGCCTACTCATGAGCAGGGTGTGGGTACATGCAAGTATGTGTGCATGAATGTGTGTGCATGTGTGTGTACATGTGCATGTGTGTGTGCATGAATGTGTGTGTACATGTGCGTGTGCATGTGTGTGTGCATGAATGTGTGTGTGTACATGTACATGTGTGTGTTCATGTGTGTACATGTGTGTGCATGCATGCATGTGTGTGTGTGTGTGTGTGTTGTTCCTTATAACTTTAACTCCTGAAGAGGCCCAGGGATGATCTCTATGGGAGGGGATACTGCAACTGCCCATTTTCTTATTTCTGGTACTTTATTTCTTATGGAAAGTGGCTTCTGGTGACCTTTTCTTGAGTAAGGTTTGGTCCAAAGTTATGGCTTTCTGTCTTATGTTGCCTGTTGGCAGGGGAGTCAGCTTCTGACTGTGCTACTTTGAAGGGAAGACTGTATGATTTTGGATACCATGGGCCACAGGACATGGTGACCCTTTCCTTTAGCGTATGTCTGACTTTCCATTTCATCAGAATCCAGACATCTACAACTTCCTAGCATCAGTGCCTTAGGAGATCTTGTCGGTGGGAACCCATCAGGGATCCATTTCGAAGATCAATCCAGCTAATTTGGTTTCATGAAAAATGGTTTTCCTAGTCAGAATCAGCCCGGGTTGAGAAGAGTGTCTGTTCCCACTTGTCTTTTACTAAGGGCCAACTGTGGAACTTAATTTTCTGGAAGAGGTCATGTCTCCTTCGTTGTCTGTATGTGTGCACTCATCTGTGTATGCACTGAGCTCAAGGAGGCAAGAAGCCAAGCTCAGGTCCTTGCCTTTGCAAGGCTGACACTTTACCAAACCGAGTCACCTCCCTAACCTCCAGTTTCACCTTCCTTGAGCAGAGTGTTTCTGCACTGTCCCTCTGCCTTGTTTTGTATAAGCTCATGGTTAATGCCATCTGATGATCTGTTGGTGACAGGCAGAGTGGCCACTGAGTGGGCTTCATTCCAGCCTTGACCTATGGGAAAGAGCTGGAGAAAGGAGCTTCTTACAAAGTTGATTTCAGAGCTCTGAGATCATTTCTCTGTGCCCTGAAGACAGCCCACCTGTTGATCTCTTGGGGAGGGGAGGGAGGATGATCTGAAGTCACAGGACACAGTGTCTCTGGGAAGTGATGACTTTTCCAGTCAGAAATGTTCAGAGGTTTCTAGAACTCCGCCTTGGATGGGAAAGGCAGTCACTTTGGAGTGGCCGTCTAGTGTGTGACTGGGTGCCTTGGACAGAGGGCTCAGGGTCTCACTATGTAGTTCTGGCTGTCCTGCAGCTCGCTATGTAGCCCAGGCTGGCCTCACACTTCAGAGATCCACCAAGGATTAAAGGTATGAGGCAGCATGCCTAGCTCAAATTCTTTTTTAATCCTCAAAACTTGAGTCTGGCTTTGACATCTGAATCTAACCTGTTGCCTCTGAGTCACTGAACACACTTTCTTACATGACTGTATTTGAATGTCCAGACCAAAGACTTATACAGGGATGGTATCCATTTGGAGATAACTTCCATGTTCTTCCTATACCCAAATCTCTAAGCCTGACTGTGTGCAGGCTGGAGCTCTTAATTGACTTGTACCTGTGTTCGGATGGGTTGGAAGGGAAGGCAACACTTTTAATTAGTGAATTAATTTTTTTGTGTAATTTTTTTAATGGCTCAAGAAGTCAAGAGAAATCTTTTAGAGAACTGGCATCTATGTCAGGTGGCTCAGATACCAGGAGACTCTGAGGTGCTCTCTGACCTTCATGCCCATGTTCACGTGCATCTATTCCCCATGGTCTAAAATGAAAGACTAGTAGAAGAATAGTACCTATACAGGAACTTCAGATACCACTGTCCTTTTAATACAATTTATTGAGTGCGTCCCGCCATAATGTAATATAGCATGCCCATGCTGTGCCGGGGCGGGTGCTTTCAGCTCACAGTGGCAGGCATGGTCATGGACCACAGAGCCTAAGATGTTTACTATTTGTTACTTTATAGAAGAGGTTTTCAAGCCCTGTCCTGGATAACTAAGGAGGGTGGGGGGGCAGCCTACACTTGTCTGTCCATCTGTGGGACCAGAGAATGAATGGAAGAGCCGGGAAGCGGCTGGTATTTAATTACAGATGGGAGTTTTCCCGACAACTTCCTTGTCATCAGCATTGTGTTTTAGGTCCTTCTGTTTGTTTAGGAATGGGCACCAGGCCCCAGGAGCAGCTGTAAAGTGACAGGTTCCAATGGTGGGGTCCTGGAGGATGCAGGTGATTTGTGGGAGTAACCCCGAAACCTCCTGTTGGAAGTCCTTCCCCATATTTACCTTCTCCCATTTATTGGGGGAAATGGAAGAAGAAAGGGAACTAGAGATGCTTACACTTTTTTTCTCATGCGTGCAGATTTCCGTGTGTGTGTGTGTGTACATGTGTGTGCTCATTTCCTTGTGAATTTGTATGTGTATACACGAGGGCATGTGTATATATGTGGGTGCCTATTTTTGTGTGTATTTGCTTGCGGTGTGTGTATATACATGTGTGGGCACATTTCCCTGTGTGTTTGTATGTGTGCATGGGCATGTGTATACATGTATGTGCTCATTTCCCTGTGTATTTGTATGGGGTATGTGTGCATGGGTGTGTGTATACATGTGTGTGCACACGTCCCTCTGTATGGGGTATGTGTGCATGGGCATGTGTATATATGTATGTGTACATTTCCCTGTGTATTTGTATGGGGTATGTGTGCATGGGCGTGTGTATACATGTGTGTGCACACTTCCCTCTGTATGGGATATGTGTGGTTGGGTGTGTGTATACATGTGTGTGAAAACTTTCCTCTGTATGGGGTATGTGTGCATGAGTGTGTGTGTACATGTGTGTGCACACTTTCCTCTGTATGGGGTATGTGTGCATGTGTGTGTGTGTGTGTACATATGTGTGTACACTTCCCTCTGTATGGGGTACGTGTGCATGGGCGTGTGTATACATGTGTGTGCACACTTCCCTCTGTATGGGGTATGTGTGCATGGGCGTGTGTATACATGTTGAAATTAGAGGCTGACTTTGGGTGTCTATCTCAAACACTCTCCACCGTGCTGTTACTATTGAGTTCTGGGATTTGTTAAACCCTCTGAGGTCCAGGGGACCCTTGTGGCCCCACCTCCCAGTGCTCCCTATAGAGGTGTGCCCCACCTTTTAAGTTTTGGGGGACTGGAATTTAGGTCTTTATGCTTGCATGCACACACACTACCCATGGAGCCATCTCCCTACTCTTTTCGTTAACGATTCAGCAGACTTTTGAGCTGCTCCGGTTCCCCTCAGACCTTTGGTGCTGTATGTGTGCCCCAAGTCCTTGTCCACAGGTCCAAGCTCAACCCAAGATCCTAGAGACATATCGTAAAATATGATTTGGAGGAGGGCCTAATGGGCCATGATCAGGACATTATTATCAAACAAAAGATGAAAACCGCTTAAGTCAGAATGGACTTATTAGTAGAATTTTTTTTTTGACTAAATGAAAGCTGAGCAGACCTCATTTCAACAGTTCTCGAGGTAGGAATTCCCTCAGCCCCATTTGATTGCCGTTTGTTGAAAAGTGTAATGTTTTTGTAGGCAATTCATAATTTCCATGCGGAGAGTCCTGAGAGGAAGTGAGCAGGAGCCTGGTTTTGTTTTTCTTATAGCATGGTGGAGATATTTTGTTTCCTCAAAGGATATAAAATTGCAATGGAGCTGTTGGGCAGATCAGACTGTGCTCAACCATTCTGTGAGTCCGAGATGCCACCGAACATCTTCCTT
The DNA here is from genome assembly GCA_036184795.1 of Tokudaia tokunoshimensis. Lineage (NCBI taxonomy): Eukaryota > Metazoa > Chordata > Mammalia > Rodentia > Muridae > Tokudaia > Tokudaia tokunoshimensis. The sequence goes on from BTHU01000001.1 coordinate 174,332,764, forward strand.
TAGGATTCAGCAGAATAGAATTTCTCACGGCTCGATGTCTCCGGGAGGGAGAGGTTTCCCTTTAGGTTCTAGTTGTACCTAATTTCCTCCTTCTCCCCTTCATTTGTTTATCTTACTTGTTAACCAGTGGGGGAAGACAAAGGAACTGGGGAGTGTCACTTTTGGAAGAAGCTTAATAACGTCTTTTAAAATAAAAATCCCAACCTAGTACTTGCTTTCCCAAAAGGAACCCTGTCATCCCACACTCTGGCCATCGAGCATGGACTTGTGGATGCCTGGCTGTTCAGTGGTATCAGGTTGCACCCAGAAGGAGCATTTGAGGTTGTCACTGAGGAGTCCCTGCCAGTTGGTAGGGCCAGGGGCTGTCCTTCTCCATCTGGATTTGGTTAGCTCTCTCTGGGCAGCAGGGGTGACTCTCATTTCCTCCAGCCAGTAATGTTATATAGGCAATGGTCCTGGGCTGCCCTGACATAATTGAAAATTATGGGTATTGTAGGCTCAGGGCGCTGAAATGTAGGCTCATAAAAATATGTGGTGCAGGTAGCCTATGGAGATCAGACACGGAACACAATGAAGCTTTTATGTACACTAGGAATTAGGAGTCTCTGCGCTGATACCGAGTTCTGAGTTTGACAGCTCTTGGATGGGTTCCTCCGGGGCAAGTCTGCCACCTTAAACCAAGCCTGAACATTTTAATTCGATAGAGCTGGCATCAGGATGCAATCAGAGCTCCTTTACAGATGGTCAAAGATGAAAACTTACCCATTCATCAGACCCTCCCACTGGAGCTAGGCGTGGGCCTGGCCATCCAGCTCTGCAAGAGTTGTGTGTGGCTTCCTGAGCGGCGGAGAGGTAGTGTTGGCCAGTGTTCATTTTTCGGTTGGCCTCAAGGAAATGACTCTATTGAGTGGTTTTGACCAATGCGGCCCTTGTAGTTATGTGGCAAGTGTGAATGGGAAAAACCAGGGTGAGGCAGGGCAAAACAGATTCCCAGAGCCTTCTGGCTGGAGACAGCTGGGGGGTACCCTGGAAACTGTCGTCAATGGTTTTAAACTTGGGGTTATCCTGGCTCCCGTTTGGAAGAGGTTTAGTTGTAAGGGATGAATGGGAGGGTCTTGCTAGGATTCAGTGCCTGGAATCCTGATGTCCTTCAATATTTGGGCAGACTGCTCTTTCATTTTAAATATGGCATCCCCTTTAACTTACACAGCAACTAGAGGTGTGTTCTTTATAAGCCCTCTGAGCATTATAGATACCTAGTGCCATGACATTTGGAATCCGAAAGCCTCGAACAGGTGTCCCTACCAGCATCCCATCCCATTTCCTTGGTGAAACTGTGGTTATCCAGGGAAGTCTCATGTCCTTAGAGAATTCAAAGCATCTCTGGACTGAGCCTGCTGCTTCACCTCAGTTTCCCTATCTGTCACACTAAAGAAGGGATTAGACCAATTGATACCTCAGCACCGTCCGACAGCTGCTCTCAATTGCAGCCGAAGCGGCTAGCTTTGTGCTCGTCTCCCGCTCCTGAGAAAGGCAAGGGGGATACACCGACTTGTACCTTTATTTCTCTCTTATTCCTCTCTCCTGCTAATGCTGCCCACATTTAAGAGTTGCATCGTTCTTTTGAAATGACTGCATACATTGCACCGTGCCCTGGGTGTGCATCTGCTGCCAAGAGATGTTTTCAGTTTTCCAAGCTTTGGGTTGGTTGAGGAACGCTGTGCTCGGTCATGACTGAGCACTGTGCTGTGTGAAGGAAGTGAAGGATGATGGTGTTTTAAAGATGAAGGCCCCCGCAAGAGCACATTTGGTCTTCTAGATCCTTTCGGCCTGAGGTTCTGTGTTTGCTTTCTGCCTCTACCCCCTCTTTTCTTCCCTGTACCCCACTTCCCTCCACTGCTCCCCAAGTCTCCTCCGTTGCCCGCTCATTCCCCCTCACCCCTCTCATGCCTTCCGTGAGTCCTCTCTGAATAAGGCGGTGCTACTGAGCCCCCTTTTCCTTGAGCCTCCCTGTGACCGAACCTGCAAAGACAACACCGTGCCTGTCAGTGATGTTAATTTTCTGCATTTGGTCTTTCGGCTCTAAGGAAAACGTACCCCCGTACCTCTTCCTTTGTTGCAAGTGTTCAGGTTTTTGTTCTTGTTTTTTACTTTCTGATGTAAATAATGCTTATTCGTCAGGTGGGCTAGTTTTGCCTGCCCTCCTTCCCCAAATTAATTGTTTCTTTTCTGCTAGTATCTTCAGATGAAGTGGCCGCTGCTCGATGTCCAAGCAGGAAGCCTCCAGAGCAGACAAGCCCTCAAGGATACCCGCTCGCCATCTCCAGCACACATCGTTGTAAGTAACCTCTCAGTGACAGTCGCCCCTTTGTTGCGGGTAAAGAATCTTTTGATGGTAAAAACTCAATATTTGTCAGTTCTTTAGAAATGTTTTTTTTCCGGAGGCTAGCTCTGGACATGGTCTTTCTGAGAAGCTATTCCTTCTCCTCGACTCCACGACTGTACCGCAGCGATTGTCACGAGGAAATTTCCTGAGTCTTCCTTCCCCCACTATCCTCTATGGTCTGGGTTAGAAGCTGGACTTGTGGGCGTCTGTTAATAGGATACATCCTTCCTGGTTTCAGGGGGTAACTAGAGATGGTACTGAAGCAGTTGTTTAGAAAAAAAAATGCACTTTAGGGGAAGTGAGGCAGAGGCAAGGATGAGAAAAAAGGGACTTCTTGGTCTGAAATTTTCCATCCACCCTGTTTATCCTGATATGCACTAGAAAGCAAATGTTTTTCATGAGGATTGACAAAGTTGATCAGAGCTGGCTGACTGGAAAGCTAGAGTAGAAATGAATTTAGAAAGGTCCAAATTAAACTTAATCCATGTACCCACAGCTTTGAAAGCCTGTGGGCTGCACACAGAAAACATTTGTTTTTACTGAGAGACTACAGCATCAAGTGTGTGTCAACATATATTTTTAATGCGCTTTCCTGGCATATCGTAGGCTCTGGAAGTTTATAAATTAGCCTCCTGAGAAGGTAGCTCAGCCTTATTAGAATATCTATTTCCTTCTATATATTTATATCATGAGCTGGACTTCAGACTTTTGAAATAATTAATGAAAGACATATTTTTATAATGAATTCATGACAGGTAGAATTATGCAAAGCAGGAGATAATTCATACATTTTTTATTTATGTTATCACAAAATGTTACCCATTAGTATGTTTGGCCTCTCCATTACTCAGAATCTCTAAAAATTGCAAAATAATTTAAAGTAGAAAATCTTTAGATGCATTTTGTCAAATTTCAGGCTGCCTCCTGATTTGGTAGCTTGGTGTAATTGACTATATATTATTTAGTGATCCAGACCTCAGTTGTACGTGTGTGTATCAGAACATAATTTATTTCTGTAAAACCACATTTGGAGCCTTGATTGGTGGAAATGTCTTAACTTCTCATGGTATAAATAAGGCATGTAGGAAGAAGGCTGACATCTGCTAGATGCTTCTTCCCTCTTCCAACCCCACAATTAAACGGATGCTTTTTAATTATGTACGTTCCTGGGATGTCAAGGCTCTAGGGCTGGAGTCGACAGCTTAGATCTTCTTAGGCCCAGTCTGATTTCAGAAGAGGAGAGAGAGTGAGCAAGGCCCAGAGAGGCCTTAAGCGAGTTGCCCAACGTCACACACCAAGGTAGCAGCTCGAGCAAAGGCTGGATCCGGCACTTCGCTACCTTTCCGGGGCCTTCTAGTACATTCTCTTCTGTGAGAGGTGAGGGTAAAGCTTGTGGCTGGCTCTGTTGTGTTTACCGTGTGCTGGCTCACCATCGGGGACAGTGACAGCGTGCCACGCGCAGAAGTTGCTGGCTTAGGGTGCTAATTCCGGTTCCTCTGGAAAATTAAACGCCATGTTAAAAAATTTTTAGCACACACGGTCACAGGGTCCTAGAGTGTGAGGTGAGGCTCACTTTGTCTTACACCGGTGGATTTCCCAGCATCTGCCCAGGCTTTGAAATTTCTCTCCCCCGGGAGGCTCCCCCTGGAAGTTTCCCACATTTTACCTACAGGGAAGGGCGTAACCTGTTTTCTAGAAGGTGCCATGACTACCACTCGGAAATGCACACATCACCTTTGAGGTCGGCACTTCCGGCCACAGAAGCCATGGCTGGTAGTGGTCACACCATCTTGTTTGCTGACTGCTGTGTCCTTAGGGACCTGGAGACCAGCCATCTGGTAGAGGTTATAGGGTTGTGGAGGAAAGTAAGTCTTGGGAGCTGAGGAGAAGGGAAAAAGCTGTGAGTTCTGGTCCAAGGAGACCACGTTTGGAAAATGCTGAATTATCTTCTCACTGGACTCAGAGCTATTTTGTCAACCTAAACCACCCACCCCACAGTGGGAACAGTGTCTGAATTGTCCCGGGAAGCTTTGCGAAGTGTGGCTTGTGCATCATTTGGGTTTCTGTACAGTGAGTGGCTAGAGGGGTCTGGTTCGGGTTGAGATTTGGCCGTGGATGGCTTTCCCAGAGACCAGGGGCTCTTCCTCACGCCTTGTTTTCCATTCTGTTCGAGAAAGTGTCATCACATGGCCAGACGCATTTCAAAACAGTCTTCTACGGATTGTTTCCTAATTTCTCCGAAATCTGGATGATTGTAACTTGTGGGCTAAGCTGTTTCTAAATTACTTCTGATATTTCACTGTAAAAACAGAGAAGTGTTCGGGGTTTGTTGTCAGTCATTGAGGTTATGACTGTGACAGATTGCTGAGAAAGCGGCTTGCTCCATGACCGCCACTTGAAAGAGAGTCCTCCCTTTGGGAATTTAAAGTATTTTTCCTGAGCATATTAATCTGATTGAGATTTTTTTTCTCCCGATGGAGTAGAAGGTTTCTATGCCATTTGATGTTGATGTGTGTGGGGTTGGAGAGATAGCTCAGCAGTTAAAAGCATTCATTTACTGATCTGTCAGAGGACCAGAGTTGGCATGCCAGCACCCACCCACCAAACTACCTGTAACTTCTAGAGCCAAGATGTCTGATACCCACTTTTGGCATCAACAGGCACCTGCACACACACACACACACACACACACACACACACACACACACACACACCTTTAAAGACTTGGTTGTGAAATAGATGTTAATGAGGATTCAGTTTACTTAACAGTGTGTTCATTCATTCATTCATTCATTCATTCATTTCCTGGTGCTGAGGTTAGAACCCATGGCTTTGCTCAGGCTAAGCAAACATTTTGCTACTGAGCCACAACTTGGCCCTTTCCAATACTATTTACATTAACCCGCTCCCACAAAATACCCCGTATATTTTAGTTCTTTTAACTGATAGAGGGCATCTTGTTTATTATAACCAGGTGATTCCCAATCTGTGTTCTGAGGAGAGAAGAGATAATTCCCCATCTTGATTGGCTGATCAAACACTGACTCTTCCTGTGAGGAATCAGCCTTTGCCTCACTCTTCCCCCATACCCTCTCTGCCTACTACCCAACCCACTGAGTTCATAAAGTCTCAAAATGCCAAGGAACCCACTCTAAGATTCATTCATTCTCTCTCTCTCTCTCTCTCTCTCTCTCTCTCTCTCTCCCCTAATGTGCCCCCTCTTTACGGTCACTGACATTTCTGAGATTTATATTCTAATTCTTTCCCCTCTTACACGTTGGAGGAGGAGCTGCAGGGCTATGCTGGGTGGTAGTGTCTTGTGCAAGGCTTGGCAGTGCGCCTCCAGCCGCTGGTAAGCTGTGGGGTTAGGGCTTGTCCCCTGGGCACCACCCCAGGTGCCTTTGCTATACAAAGGCCTTCGTTTAACTTCCTTTGTACGCAGGAAAAAAAAAAGATTCTAGACCCAAAATGGTGGTATTTCAGTATAGCATATGTCTTACAACCCAGTAAAAAGGCTTCAAAAGTTTTTACAATTTTATCTTGGGGGTTTCCTTTTGAAGTCAGTGTGGAGTTTTACCTTGGGGTGGATTTTTTCCTGTTTCTCTGTCTTGGGTGTTTTGTTGTGTAATGAGCATCGAAGAGTGGAATGGAAAAGCAGACTGAATCCCAACGAAGGAAACTCGCCAGACAGTGCTGGTACTCTCTCCCTCCTTCCGTCCGTCCTTCCGTCCGTCCTTCCTTCCGTCCGTCCTTCCTCCCTTCCTTCCTTCTTTCCTTCCTCCCTCCCTCCCTCCCTTCCTTCCTTCTTTTCTTCTTTCTTCTTCCTTCCTTCCTTCTTTCCCTCCCTCCCTCCCTTCTCTCTCTCTCTCTCTCTCTCTCTCTCCTTCTTTCTTTCTTGTCTTTCTATTGCTTAAATGCTGATGGCAAGTGGAAACCTTGCAAGACACAGCCTAGCCAGCTGGACTTCAGACAGTGCCTCTCCTCTGAGTGGAGGATTTCCAAGGGGCGCAGGGCCCAAGGAACTGGAAGCTTTTGTTTCTTCAGAGTGCAGGAGGACCTATTCACTGAGGGCATTCTCTTTGTGGTTAAATGCATGTGAGGGCTTCCAACCTTTTTTTTTTTTTATGTTCCCATGTTTCCAGAAACTTTTAAATGCTGGGGAACTCTGTGATAGAAAGATGTCAAGGCTAGCAAAAATTGTGGTGCCCTCACCTGTGCCTGGGAAGGTTGCAGGGCCCTGGGCATCATGTGCCTGGACATTTAAGAGAGGATGGTTAGTGGATGGTTAAAGGACACAGTTGACTAGGAGGAGTGACTTTGCACATTCTGTGGCACAGTAGGCTGATGACAATTGATGTGGTTTAACCGGATATTTCAAAGTAGCTAGTCTAGAAGATTCTAAACGTTCTCGTCTGTGTGGGCGTACCTTAAAGGAACGGCAAGTGAAAGAATGAGTTCTTGAGGGATTTAGTTGAGCCTGTCCACAGTATACATGTATGGAAACATCCTGCCGCAAGCCACACATTTGTACATTTATTAGGAGTCTACCACAACTAAAAGGATTACAGTTGGGATTTGACGCATTACTGGAAGATGGCGTATGGAGCTGTAGAGCATCTGCGAGAGTAGAAGACTATGGTAGGCGGAAGGGGACAAAAATGTGTGTAGGTCCTGCAGGAAAGAATCGGTGTTGAAAGAAACAGAGAGACCCCTGGGTAAGGTAGAGACCCTGGCACTGTGACATCTAATCTGTAAGGGACTAAGGAGGGTTTGCCGGTTGTGTTACACTGCAGGCCCTGGAAGTGGTGGATGTAACCAGAGTGGAAACCACCGCCAGGTTAGAGGGAAAGGGTAGGTAGGCTGAGAATACCCTTTGCTGCTGGATGAGGCAGGTTTAGGACAGAATCAATCTCTCTCTCTCTCTCTCTCCCCTGAGAGGTCATGCTTGCATTGATTCAGTCGTGGATTCATTCACTAGTGCTGCAAATGAGTTCTGATTGTTTCCTGTGAGGGAAAAAGCCTCCCAGACAGACACGGAGAAAAAGAACACCAGTGGCAAACAATTATAATCCCAGAGGACCCTGCTGGGTGTCACCTTGTCCATTGAAGATGTTCCATCATCCTTCTGAGAAAGACCCTTCGGCAGCAGTGGTGGGAGTCAGGGTGTGGAGCAAGGCCACTGGGCCCAGGTACCCCTTCTTCTTAACCACTGAATAGACAGCCGAGCTACAGATGAGTAGGTTGGTTCCAAGGACACTGCGTGCGTGTTTTTTCCTACACTGTCGGGGTGTACCAGTGAGACCTCCTTACCAGGCTGTGTAAGGGTGTGGCTCTAGGATCCCTTGCCAGCTTCCAGACTGAGATGTGGCTTCTGGTTGTAGACGTTGTAGCTATTACCAGGGACTCCTTAGCACCTTGCAAGAAGGGTATATGTGTACTTATTGCAGTAAAGAGCAGTGAATTTTGGGTCACAAGGGAGAATCTATATTGATTTTTTTTTTAAAAGAAGTTTCTCACCCCTTTCTGTGGACTGTGTTCCTTCCTTCTGCTGTGTGTGTGTGTGTGTATACACCTTTCTTGCTATTTATTTTTATTTATTTAATCTAGTTACCCATAACTCAGACAACCTTTCTAGAACACTCAGCCTGTGTTTCCTGGAAACAGCTGACTCAGAACCTCCCCATTTCACAGACAAGGCTCTGTCGAGTATGATGTCTGTTTTGTCTCTGAAGCAAGCGTGTCGACACTACGCACAGGCTTCTTATTTATATGTGGGAAGTTAGCACAGAGAAGTAGGCACCCAGGCTCTCTTTTGGAGGGAAAAGGAGTCACTGGTGGAATCAGCACTTTAAAGAAAAGCATGTGGTGAAGTCCCCAAGGTGCATGCCAGGCCAGGACCGTGGTGGAGCCGGAGGTCAAGCGGTCATGTCATCCTGTGGTCCTCACAGAATCTCTGAAGTTCTCGAGGTCTGGGTTTTGATCTGGTGGTTGCTCACCACAGCTATAGAAACCCAGGTCACAAAGGATTGTTTGACCTCCGGAGTATTCCCTTCCTTCAGAGCAGAACCAAAGATTGAGAGCCTTGGAATCCATACTGCCCCTCATTTTTTTGTACCTTATGAGAGTTCCATCTTTATTGTGTGCTGAAACCTCTCTGTCTGAAGCACTGACTCCTTGTATCTTTCCCATGCCCACTTCTGCTTGTACACGTTGAAGATACTGATATTCCGACCCCAACACCATTTCTTTTATTTGGAATTTCCCCATTTATAGCTTATTCATATCACCCGTGACTGACAGGTCTTAAAGACTATTTAAGGATGAGAATTGCTCATATTTTAATTGGACCTTTCTGCCTCTAAAGGAACAGAAAGCATTTATTTTATTTCATGTGCATTGGCATTCTGCTTGCATGTATGTTTGTGTAAACTTGTTGGATCCCTTGCAGCTGGAGTTACAGTTGTGAGCTGCAATGTGGGTGCTGGACACTGAACCCAGGTCCTCTGGAAGGGCAGCCAGTGCTCTTAACTGCTAAGCCATTGATCTAACACCGTGAAATCAATTTTTAAACGAATATAGCATTTATAAATAAATTCATAAACTTGGTATCTATTGTAGACAGTTTGAAAACCACCCACAGTCTCACATTTCAGAGATATTTACTTCCTTTTAGGCTTTTTCTTCTGACTATGTTAGTATTTCGATTTCTTTTTAACCTTCTGCTGCTCCTGGCCATGTTCAATGGCTCCAGCTTTGTATTTATTTAAAGCAAAAATTACTAAAGTCAGTAAGTACTTACTCATGTCATTATAATTTTTAAGGCTTCTAATGACTCATAGGAGTCCTTAATGTGATTTTTGCCCTGATTTGTGCAATCAGTACCATGTTGTTAATCCTTTATGCATCTCTGTCCTCACCCCGGACAGATAGATTTTCTTTTCTTTTGGGATAGGTATGAAGGAAGAATTTAGAAAAGGAACAGAGGTTTTAAAAATTGCTTGTTTGCTACAGTGTCATAAATTATCTTCCTGAAAGGTCTCAGTTCTGTGCGCGTCACCTACAGCTACGGAGATGTTAGTGTCAGATTTCTGTAATTAGAAAGGTTCTTTTGGGGGAACTGAGCAAAAGAAAAGGTTTAGGTTTCCCTGGAAAGCTGAGCCCTTAACTCCACTTGCTCCAGAACTCAGCAGACAAGGTTGATGTTGCCAAGGCTTCACCTTTAAGGCCTTCACCAGCTGCTGCGTGTTTACCAGATCACAGTTCATCATCTTAGATAATTCACACACAACATCTGCTTTTGCTACCCCAGCATGCTCAGTTTTTCCAGGGCTATTTCAGAGGCCTTGAGTGTACGCATAATCTCTGTTAATTACAGTCTCTGATGTAATTACTTCTTTCATCCCCCCCCCCTTTTGAGACAGAATGTTACTATGTAGCCCAGGTTGGCCTCAAATTATCAATCCTCCTGCCTCCACCCCTCTAGAGCGCTAGGATTACAGGTGTATCCTTTGACAAACCACTTTAGCTACAATATTGCTTTTAGAGTTATTTTAGTGGGCAAAGGATGTTTATTTGATGAGGTGCAAGAGCTTGGTCAGTCCTGTGATCCCCAGATTAGGTTGTTGGGCAGACACACCCACTTTTCAGAGAGGCCATTGGCTCCTGTGTGAAAGATATGCCCACCGCAATGGGGGAGGGCTGGCAGCCTCACTTGGCTCTCTGCCATCTCTCAGAGCTGGGTCCTGGTGTGCTTTGGGGAAGAGTCTCTGGCAGATCCCTGCTAGCTAGTGTTTCCTGACATTTGTTTCACAGACTTTAATAAGGTTACTGGGGGGGGGGAGGGGGGGAAGATTCTCTCTTAAAATAGGTTCAACAAGCTCTGGGTTCTGCAAGGCAAGTAAGTCTCTCACTGGGTCTTGGATCTGTGGGGGGCATCAGACCCCTTCCAGAGGAAGGGTTGCCTCTCTGAGGAGGTCTACTTAGCATAAAGGGACAAGATGGGAACCTTCTTTGTGAAGCTGCCTTGGTTTCAGCACCTGCTCTGTTTACTGAACACAGGAACCTGTTTTAAATTAACACGGGTCTTAGAGCTCGGCTCATGGTTTGGGCTGTTTATCTTTCCAGTAAATAAAACAAAAGTGTTTCTTTGGCACCCATTCCCTCCTGCCTGCCATTTCTTGCCTTGCCGATTAACTCTGTTTGGGGCCTGCCTATTTCTCCGACCAGACTATAAGTTTCTTGAAGCCAAGGAGCCCCTTGGTTCATTTCTCTGCATATGACTTTCTTCCCTCCCACTGCCAGGCTCCATTAATTAGGCAGAAAACCAGTTTCTGGAGCTAATTTGGTTTGGACCCAGTGTGACTGCATCATGACCAGAGTGTTCGCACAGCCCCGGTTAGCACATGCTTGTTTGAGGGTATGCTCTCTCCTACCTGACGTGGTAGCGTGTCTTTGTCTTTGGAGAAACACAATTGGGGGTTATGATATGTGGTAGGGTTTGCCAGTAACTTGATAAGCCAACCTTACACACTCCAGCTCACAGCCAAGTGTGTCTAATTGCTGTGGCAGTACTTCCGTGGAACATGGTTACAGGAAAGATCCAGAAAACCATGGTGTGGGGCTTTTGTCTCCTAGTTAAGACTCCCAGGATAGAGGCCCCTGAACTTGGCAAAGAGCTCAAATGGGGACTCTAGAAATTGGTTACTGATGGGTTGTTGACTTATATTGCTAAGGCTATAGTAAGCGTTCATGGGGTTATTTTGTGATTGACTTGTTAATGGTTTGCACATCATATTAATTATCTGTAACACAAAACAATGCCCGAGAGTCAGTTCTCTCTACCGTGTGATTTTGGGGGCTTGAACTCAGATCATCAGGCTTGGTGGCACACTCCTTTACCTACTGACCCATCTCTCTAGCCCTATATTTTTTATTTATCAAAGACACTCACATGTGGTGTGTGTATGCACGTGTGTGTGTGTGTGCACACGCACATGTGTGAGGATGCCAGGGGAGGATGATACTGTGTCATGCTTTATCATTTTATGCCTTATTCCCTGAGACAGGGCCTCTCACTAACTCTGGAGCCAAGCTGGGAGCCCCAGCCATCCTCCTGCCTCTCTATTCACCATGGCCCTGGAGTTAGAGAAGCACATGTGGCCACACCCAACTTTTTACGTGGAAGGTTTTGTTGAGTTGGAAGAGTTGCCTGGGAGTCTCCAGGCAAGAATGACCAATAATTCCCCAGGTCTGAGTCCTGCCAGCCAGGCTCGCCCTCCCTTTGGATGCCATAGGAAAATTACCATGTCTAGAATCAAACTAAAGGTCAGCAGTCTTTATCAATAGCTCGTGGCCCAAACAGGCTTCATTCTTGAGTCCTCTCTTTCTCTCAGTCCATTCCATGCTCTCAGCCCATCCTGTGTACTGATAACTCATCCTTCCTCTTCTCTGTGTGTGTGTGTGTGTGCATGTGCGTGTGTGCATGTGTGCATTTGCCTGCGTGTGTGCACATGTGTGTGCATGTGTGTGTGCATGTGTGCGTATGTGTATGTATGCATATGTGTGCATGTGTTGTGTGTGTGTGTGTGTGCATGTGTGTGTGTGTTTCTGACTCCAACCCCTTGCCATCACTACCACAGTCTATCCTCACTTGTCTCTCACTCAATGTGGATCTGTTCCTTTTAGCTCCCAAATTTGTAACTTCCCATCCTGATAATCTTGAATACCCATAGTTCCTACACTTAGGATGGCTTTCGACAGACAACCTTATACACAGCCTATCATATAATTCTGAAAATCTGCGCCTAAATCTCATCTTATGAAAAAAGACCCCGTTCAGCTACAGACAGACACCTGGCTCTTCCACCTGACTGAAAGTTGATTATGATATTCAAGGACTCAGAATTGACAATGCCCAGGCCAGTTAAGTCCAGATAACCAATCATGTTTTTGTTGCCTGGGCACAAGTGGGCTTAGACAATATAGGCAACATCTTGGTTGCAATGTCTTGGTTGCGATGTCTAAAGTCTGGTTCCTCGGTGGGAATCAGATATCTCTGATGGTGTGCCTCTGAGCCCCACCTTACCCTGAAGCTTCTTGTCCATCTAGCTGCAGGCTCCTTGCAATCTCAAGCTGCTGCTAAATGGCCCCAGACAGCGTGACGAAATCTGTTTTTCAACCCAGACCCGCATAGCGGGTGGATCTGGGCACTGATTAGATACATCACTGGGGTGGTGCAATACGAAAGAGATGAGGAGCTAGATGGGTCTGAGAGCAGTAGGGGTAAAGGCCTTTTGACCTCCCTACTACAGGGGAGCAAGAAGGAAGGAGGAGACCAAAGACCACAGTGTAGCCTCAGGGCTGCCTCGGCCATACCCTCCAGAGACTGGGCGGACCCCACAGCCCTCACCTACATCTGTCTTCAGGCCTCCTAGTGACTTCATTCCCTTTCTGTGGCTTTTGATGTTAGGCCCAGCTCAGGGTTATGAGAGATTGTAAGTGAAGTGTTGTTCCCTAGCCGTTTGCTACTCAAGTGAGAAGCTGGCCTTGATGGGAGTGTTGGGGGGGGGGGGGCAGAAAATAAAATTCATGTATAAACAAACATACCTCATAATGAACTGAGAACATAGCTGGGTTTCCTGGGAAACCTTGTTGGAACTCAGGAATGAAAATAGTGTTTTGTTTTGAGACTTCAGGGTTTCATGGAGCTCACGTTAGCCTCCAACTCATTGTGCAGCCTCGAGAGGCCTTGGACACCGGATCCCCCTGCTTCCAAGTCACAAGTGCTGAGACTGCAGGTGTACACCACTGTATCTTGTGTGTGCTGGGGACTGAACCCAGGGCCCCTTGCTACTAGACAAGCTTTTGGTTAAATGAGCCACATCCTAAGAGCCTCCCGAAACAGTTTCTTTGGGACACGGTAGTAGCCCTCTTCCATTAACTCTCATAGCATGGTGGAGAATTACAAGGCATCAGAGGCACTGGGAGAAGCCACTTCCGTTTCAACAGGGCTTCCCATCCCATTTAGGGACGGTGCTTGCCTGTCAGGTGTGGCCTTGGCGAACAGTCGTGTGCTGCTTTGCTGGCCTTCCGGCTGGGACCTCGAGGTGGACTCGGTGCCCAGCATGACCCCTGTGTCCTTCCGGCTGGGACATGGAGGTGGACTCGGTGCCCAGGATGACCCCTGTGTCCTTCCGGCTGGGACCTCAAGGTGGACTCAGTGCCCAGCATGATGCCTGTGTCCTTCCGGCTGGGACCTCGAGATAGACTCGGTGCCCAGCATGACCCCTGTGTCCTTCCGGCTGGGACCTCGAGGTGGACTCGGTGCCCAGGATGACCCCTGTGTCCTTCCGGCTGGGACCTCGAGGTGGACTTGGTGCCCAGCATGACCCCTGTGTCCTTCCGGCTGGGACCTCGAGGTGGACTCGGTGCCCAGGATGACCCCTGTGTCCTTCCGGCTGGGACCTCGAGGTGGACTTGGTGCCCAGCCTAACCCCTGTGCCTACATTGCTTTCCTTTTTGATAACACTACTGCTGCTGCTTCTCCGTGGCAGACGACCTGTCCCTGTCCCTGTCCCTTCCCGTCTGACTGACCTGAGATTGGGCAGGAACATACAATACAGGTTTGTGTGTTCTTATGCCCTTTAATGCAGAGAGTTTAAATCTGTGTTTCTTTGCAGTACTTTCCTGCTTCCACATAGGTGCATGGTGGCCTTGTTGGTGTACATATGCCTCTGGCCCTGGACTGGAAGGCTGTCATTCGAGGTGACTAAAATGTGTGCAGGGAGGATACCAGGTTGGTATCCAGCTCCCATTCTGGATTATCCCGGGGAGTCCACACCTTAACTAGTTTGAAGTGGTTTTCTGTTGCTTTATAGCCAAAGTAGTTCTCACAGAGTTATTCAAGCCTTTAGACTTATGGTATGTTTAAAAAAAAAAGTTCTGGGGCTTGAACTAAGTCTGCCACTGTTGCACACAGAACCCCCTGGGTGTAGAAGATACCTGTCCTCTCTAAGAATAGCTGGTTTGAGCTAGTCTGGAAGCTCCTATAAGGAGGGGACAAATTGTGCCCCCCCCCCCCAACGGCAATCTGTAAAGGGAGGCTCGCGTGGATGCAGGAGTTTCTGTGATTCGTTCCTGCGGTCGTGGGGAATTTTAAAAATGAATGTTAGGTATTTTCCTGAGATTCCTGATTTTATATTTTTGGTTTCTCAGACTTTTCTGCCCTGGCTCCCATTCACATACTCAACATTGCTGGAAAACTTTTTCTTTTGTTTCTTGGCAACATTAACTTGTATATTTTAGAAACATTGTTTTCTTATCACAGATTATTGGTGGCAAACGGGGAATCCTGTTATTTGTCACTATTGTGACTGCTTTTCTATCTGATGGATGTTCTCTCCATTTTCTATTAAAACAACATACTGTATAAAAAAGTGGTACAGTCACAAAAGACCCAGAGTGTTGTTTCCAGGTCCTGGAGCTGGGGGCTCTGCTTGTCCCTGTAGGCCTGGTCGTGTTTGCCTGCAGGAGCACACAGAGGGATTCTGAGGCCCAGTGTGTCAGCACTCTCCTCTCCTCTCAGGGTTTGGGTGGGTGTGGATCTTTCAGGGGTAAAGACGGAGCACAGGACAGCACAGTGTCCGCATTGGCATTGGTGCTTTTTATAGAAACTTAGCTTCCTGCTTGTATTGCCCATGACGATACTTGGTATGTCTGTCCCCCTCTTGTTTTTAAGATAAGGTCTCTCTACATAGCCCCAGCTGTTCAGGACTCACCATGTAGACCAGGCTGGCCTTGAACCCACAGCTCTGCAGGGTTGAAAGGGGTGCACCATTACGCCCAATTCCCGTGCCCCTAAAAGCTGGCTGCAGATGCAATGACTGTGTTCTTGTTCAGTTCCTGTTGTTGGGACGGAGGGGGGGAGGCGGACTGATTTCAGTTTGCATCTCCAGACTGCCGGACGTGAAGTCAAGAACTCAGAGCAGGAATGTGGAGCCAAGCCTGCTGTTTTCACGCAGCCTGACCTCTGACCCAGGACCTCGCTGTGCAGGGTGTTGTTGGACTGGGAAGCTGGCTTGTACTCAGCAAGCTTTCTTAAGACATTCAGGCCCACCTGCCCAGGTTGGCGCTGCCTGCAATTATCAAGATAATCCCCAACTCGGCCACAGGGTAATCTGATCTAAGGAATTTCTCAGTTGATCTCCTCCTAGATGACCCTAGGGCATGTCAAAGTAACAGTTGAAGATAACCAGGGCAGTGGGACAGGGGACAATTTTTCCTCAGAACCAGAAATGAAGATGAACTGGAGAAGTGAATGGAGTTAGCATTAAGAGCTGGGCTCTGACTTTCTGGTCAGGAGCAATGGGTACAAGTCTCATCGCTTCCCACCTTTCAGTTAACTATGGCGAGACAAATCGAAACAAAATAACAAAACAAAACGGAAAAATGGTGTTTCTGAAGAGGGTGATAACTTTTAATGCCGCCTGGACATTTAATTTGGAAGAGTGGGTTTCTTTTTCTTCTGTAACACGGGTGTTTCATATGTCCATAAAATTTGCTATTTTATGCACATGTGATAACTCTCAGTTTGCTTTATTTATCACACTATAAATTCATCGCATGCAAGGCACAAGCACAGGTCTCAAGCCAGCAACCGTATTCGGAAGTTTGAGTGCATGATTTAAAATCTGGCCTGTGAGCTAGTGCACATTTGGACATCTGTGTGGAATGAGTGAGTGGCGGAGGACATTTGTGAGGGAGAGGCAGGGCAGCCATTGGCCCTGGGGAATAGACTGGGGCTGTGAGGGCAGCTCATGCTATGTAGGAGGCCAGCAGGGTTGGACCTGGCTGAGTGTCTGGTGTCTGGATGCTTGTGTGAAATTTCCTGCACAGGTTTTCAGTTGGCAAAGTCAGGATCCTGCCGGGCCCAGGCCCATATAGCCTGAGTTCAGAACAGAAGCCAAATTGAAAGGTTTGGAGAACTTTTGGTCACGCTTCACTCCAGGGCCACAGTTACTACACAAGACTGTACAGTCACAGGCCAGGGCCATCTCCTCTCTCAGCCTCTTTCCTCCTCCTGTTGTTTCTTTTGATATGGAAACGTTATCCTAGAATTTATGTATTGATAGCTCTCCTGCTAGCAAGCTCTCATCCCATGAGTATATGTATGTATGTGAATCTGTGTGCACGTGTGTACCTGTGCGTGTGTGTGTGTGTGTGTGTGTAGAAATCAAAGGTTGGCTTCTGGGGTTTTTCCTTAGGTCTCTATCTTTTTTTCTTTTTCTTCCCTTTCTTTCTTTCTTTCTTTCTTTCTCTCTCTCTCTCTCTCTCTCTCTCTCTCTCTCTCTCTCTCTCCTCCCTCCCTCCCTCCCTCCTTCCTTCCTTTCTCCCTCCCTCCCTCCCTCCTTCCTTCCTTCCTTCCTTTCTCCCTCCCTCCCTCCCTCCCTCCCTCCCTCCTTCCTTCCTTTCTTGGCGGATACTCATTTTTACCTGACACTTGATCATTGAGTTAGGCTGGCTGCCCAGTGAGGATCTTTCTGTTTCTGCCTCCCAGCACTGGGATTGTAAGCATGGCCATGCCTGGCTTTCTTAAATGGATCCGTCGGATGACCCTCAGGCTCTGATGCTTATGCAGCAAGCCCCTTACCTACCGAGCCATCTTTCCAACTCGATCCCTCATTTTGATAGTTGAACTGATACCTGAAGAGGTATTGAGACACACAGGCTCTCTCATGGTCATGCTGGCCGTCACTGGACATTTGGCTACATCCAGACACCTTTCTCAGTAATCGCCAGCTTAACCCGCTAACACCCTTAGGATTAGCTATTGCCACTTGTGTTTTAGAGATGAGGAAACTAAGGCCACACAGATGGAATTTGAACTCAGAGAGTCAGAACCCAGGGCTGTGGCTTCACTCTTCTTGGAAGCACACGTAGGCAAAGGTGGAGCGGATCTCTGGACACCTTACCGCCCTGTGTCTCTCTAACTGCTGTAGGACTCTGAGTCCTGTTGGAGGCGGGTTATTCCATTATATGATAGTGAAATTATTGCGTTGAGGAAATGAGGCTCTGAGTTCTTAGGACAAAAAGGCATGAACTCATGGCTCAGGGAGCAAGCAACAGAGGAGTCATATTACTATGAGCCTTTCATCCGTCCTCAGTTACAGCCCTGTTCACCATGTGGGCAATGCCTGAAGACGTGCAGACAAGTTACACATGGATGTGAATCTGTAGACAGCAGTTTTCGTTGAGTGTTTTTCTCAGATCATAAACGGTGTAGAGCGTGCACTCCCTGAAAGATCTTCTGTACAGATCTTTGGAGTCTTTGAGTCCTGCCTAGAGTATGCTTGCCTGCTCTCCCATCCAAGCAATGCAGAGAAGCTCAAGATGGGAGCCCCGTTTTGAGGGGGTGTTGTGTTTGTTTCCTCTGTTCTCCAGGATAGGTGAGTTGGGTCGCGCTTTTTAAAATGAAAACAAACAAAAACATCCAGAAAAAGTCCAGAAAGAATGTAGCAAATGTATTATTAACTGACAATGAAAGTAAAAATTGTTAATCATCTCCTCATGTTGAACATGATATTTTAAAAATAATAAAACCAAAGACTGCAGAGATAGTTCAGTGCTTAAGACTGCTCTACCAGAGGACCCAAGTTCAAGTCCCAGCATTTGTGTCAGATGGTTCCCAATTCCACAATCATCTGCAACTCTAGCTACAGAAGACCCATCACATCTGACCTCAGTGGGCACCTGCACTCTCACACACACACACCAACCTACACATAATTAACCCCCCCCACACAAACACCCACATGTACACACACACACAACTCCACATAATTAACACCTGCACTCACATGCACACACCTACATGCACACACATCCAACACATAATTAAGACTGGCATTCATACACACACACACACAATGCACACAATACAACTATACATAGTTAAAACCCGAATTCACATTGAAACCTGCACTCATAAACACATGCATATGCACATACGCTACTTACACACCGTTAAAAACAATGAACAAAACCAGACTGACTTCTGTTATTCTCTTAAGTACACAGTCTTCACCCCTATGGGATCATTGTTGTCAGGCTTCAGTGTCTGTGTAGTTCAGTGTTGGTGCCTAAACAGTTGCCCATATGTGTGTACTTGAACCTGTGCTGTCTCATAATTAATGTTAGTGGTTCCATATTTCATGGGTTTTACAACTGAGTTTTTTTTGTTTTTCTCTCTCTCTCTCTTTTTTTTTTAATAAATCACTTTATTTGAATTCCCCCCGTGCTGTCTCCTTAAATTTAGTCCACTCAC
This sequence comes from Tokudaia tokunoshimensis, assembly GCA_036184795.1. NCBI lineage: Eukaryota > Metazoa > Chordata > Mammalia > Rodentia > Muridae > Tokudaia > Tokudaia tokunoshimensis. The sequence continues at coordinate 174,351,471 of BTHU01000001.1, forward strand.
TCCACCATGATTAGGTATTCTATTGTAGGACCATAGTCCTAGTTTTCTTTGTCTGTATTGATGGCTCTTTCATTTGCTTCCAGTTTTCTTGTTTATTGGGTCTTAAAGAACTGTGTGTTTAGGCATCTGTATGTAAATATGTTTACTACATGAGTGCTGGTGTCCTGGTGCCCTAGGAGGCCAGAAGAGGGCATCAGATCCCCTAGAATTGGAGTTAGAGATTGTGTGAGCTGCCTCGTGGGTGCTGGGAATGGAACCCCAGTCCTGTAAGGTGGTCAAGTGCTCTCGACTCCTAAGCCCCCTCTCCAGTCCCTGCTTACAGCCACTTAAGCTTCTGAATTGTGCTGTAGTAAGAGCCCTTGGGCGGGCATACATAGACTGTCAGCAGGGCTTTTCTTCAGGGCTTTGACGAACGTAGAGGAAGAGAGCAGCTTTTCCAGGGTTTTGGTTTAAATCCATATTGCTAGACTCTGGGATAAGGCAATGAATACTTTTGCTTCCGAAGCAGAAACTGCCCTCTCACCAGTGGGCGTCGTCTTTACGCAACCGAATCTGGTTCTGAAGCTTGAGGACCATATTGTATACTTCTTGCTGCACCCAGTGTACTCATTTCTTTACTTGAAAGAACCCAGTCACCTTCCCGTCTTCAGGTACAGATGCTCTGTATTTAAGTCGGAGACAAGGTTGTAAGAAGTGGAAATACTTTTCTGTACTCTGTGTTGTTAGTAAACTTCGTACAGATGGATTTTTAAATAAGTAATACATTCGGTGCATTGATTTGAATACATCAGTTTCTTCTTCTGTGTTTGTATCTAAGTAGCTCCAGATTCTGCAAAGGCTGCAAGACATTTGTTTGTATGCAGTGCCTGTGTGTGTGCGCGCGCACTTGCGCATGAGTATGTATATGCACATGAGCCTGGGTGTGTCTGTGAGCAAGCATGTGGAGGAATTAGGATGCTCCCAGGGACTGTACCTCTCCCTCCCCATCCCCTCCCTTCCCCTTCCCCCTCCCCTCCCCTCCCTTCCCCCTCCCCTCCCCTCCCCTCCCCTCCCTTCCCCTTCCCCTCCCCTCCCTTCCCCCTCCCCCTCCCTTCCCCTTCCCCCTCCCCTCCCCTCCCTTCCCCTTCCCCTTCCCCCTCCCCTCCCCTCCCTTCCCTCTCCCCCTCCCCCTCTCCCTCTTGTTACTGGTTTGGCTCCTTAGCCTCAGGAACTCAGGCTTTGATTGCCCTTCTGCTACTTTAGCCACAATCTTAGAAGTCCCTTTTCTTAGGCATCTAAGTTGAGGAGTTGGTTTTAAATTATGATTCAAGAATATTTTAAAAAATATTCTTGAGTCAGAGGTACAGAAACCACAGACTGCAGAAGTCTGCCTGGGAATTTGGAAGTGCGGGGACCCTAAGTCATGTTGTCATGTATTGATGAGGAATAAGCCCCAGCAAGTGTTCTGTGCTTGATTTGGTCAGTCTTCCCAACAGTTCCTCTTGAGGTAAGAAATCCACAGTCTAAAGAAGCTTTAGACTAAAGAATGTTTTTATTTTGGAGTCATGATCTCACTATGTAACCCTGGCTTGCAGGGGTGTAGACCAGGCTGGCCTTGAACTCACAGCAATCTGCTTGCCTCTGCTGCCCCAGTGCTGGGATTAAAAGCCCGTGGCACCTCAAGTGTCCTAAGTCATTAAGTTAAAGTATACATTTAATTATTATCTAGTTAGTGTGTGGGCACATGCATACGGAAATCAGATAACAACCTATGGGGTCTGTTCTTTTCTTCTGCCATGTAGATTCCAGACTGAACTTGGTCACCCCTTCCCTACTGAGCCAGACCACTGGCCTTCCAGTTTTGTTGTTTGTTTGTTTGTTTGTTTTTCCAGACAGGGTTTCTCTGTATAGCCCTGGCTGTTTTGGAACTCACTCTGTAGACCAGGCTGGCCTTGAACTCACAGAGATCTGCCTGACTCTGCCTCCCAAGCCTTGGGATTAAAGATGTGGTCCAACACTGCTGGCTCAATGTTATTTTTAATTTGAATCTAATTGGAAAGAAAGAAGAGTAAGGTCTAAGGTCTGAGGACAGGAAAGGGGAGGGAGAAGGGCTGGAGCTTTTAAGATTCATCAACAGAAACTAAGAACCCAGAGCTGGGAGGGCTGTCAAGAGAAAGAATTGCATACTTCATAACTAAAACATAAAAGAAAACCCAAGTAATTACATCCTGCAGGTCTGATGCAGAGCCTTCGACCTCCCTGAGTTATTGGTGTGTGTGTGTGTGTGTGTGTGTGTGTGTGTGTGTGTGTGTGTGTGTGTGTGTGTGTGTGTGTAGGGGAGAGTCAAGAAGTCTGGGAAGCTGTTTTTGCCTAAGGAATTACATTCCAGGGGACTTGGAGGATTTAGGTAACCACAAAAGCCATTTATTTCAAGTACACCAAGATTTCTTCGACTTTGATCCTAATCCATAGCATAATTAATAAATGGAAAGTGCCGGAGTATGGGTCTTTTACAACGTGTACTTTTTAAATGGCTTTTGGTCTGACATGATTCATTTGCCACTTGGAAAAAAAAGCACGTGGAGTGGGCAGGCGGGGAGGGGACGCCTTGTGAGCCAGCTCCGGCTGCTTCCTGGGGTTCCATCATCTCCCTAACTCTGCCTGTAGGAAACGATCCGAGAACCTGATGACCAGGGATGACCTGGCTTCTGCTCTAAGTGCGCCTGAAGCCTTCAGACCACTCCTAACAGGGCCAGTCTTTCTATTTGGCCCTGGCCCTTTCCATCACCGAGGGCGATGACTACCAGCAGGCTGGTCATTGGATGGGCAGGCGCTGGCTGTCCGAAGAGAGATGCCAGATAACTGTTCCCTCTGATCGTGTTCCTCGACCCCAGCAGTACTGGGGACGTGCTCCCTGACAGGTGGGTTTAATCAGCAGAATCCTGCCACTTTCATCCTGTTGGAGCAGGGATGAGATGAGACGGCACAAACATCCGAAATTAGCAAGGAAATACCACAACCCAAACGGATGTAGTGATAAATAATGAAGCGAAAATGATATTTTGACAGCCTAGAACCTGTGGCAGACTACTTGTACGTTTCCCTACTGTGAACCTCAGCTGTTAAATGTTGTTCCCATCTTACAGGGAATGAAACTGACACCCAGGGGAGAAGGCAGTCTTTTCCTGGAGAGAGACTGAGGCTCTGGCTGTCTTAGTGTGGTAGGAGGTGAGGCCTTGTTTCCTGTGCTGACTCTCAGCTGGAGATGGGTGAGGCAGTTCCAGAGAGGGCTTGGTGAAGTAAATCTGGCCAATGGGGTAGTGGGGCAGGCTGGGCCTGGGTCTTCTGAGGAGCAAACCCACAAGCCAGATCTAAACTTTGGAGGGTCCAGAGCCCAGATACTCACCTGAATATGGGCACCGGAGATGGTGCTAATTATCCTGCCAAGAAGGAGTTCCTGCCTCTTTTGCCTTCCACTGGATCAGTTGGGAGCCTCAGACGCTGGAGAAGGTGGTGGATGTGACTCTCTCATCTTCCCTCTGGCTCTGGGAATCCTGTGTTCTGACTGAAATTGGGTAATAATAAATTATGGCAGCTAACAAGCCCTCCTCCTCCTGAAAAGAGAGGGGGTGGCTTGTTACATTCAAATAGGTCATAAAAGTGTCACCACCTGGTGACAGGAGCTGGAGGTGTGGCGAAGGGATCTGGAGAGGCTTGTCACTGTAGGGATGAAGGGGGTGTGCACCCCCATCCCATACAGAGCACACAGTGGGACTATAGCCAGAGGCTGGACTGGGGGTTGAGGGGAGGAGAGAGGTGCACAAGGCTGGTTGGAAAACATGGCTTCCTACAGTTTGGGTAGAGTCACCCAGGCAACGTGGACTTGCTTTCTGTGGTGCTCTGGGGTGGCAGTAGCCCTGGTCTCAACTGCAGGCTTCCTCCCAGTTTGTGACAAAAAGTGGCTGTGTCTCCAACTCAAATAGTGAAGGGATCCAGGGGATCCAGGGACTTAGGATTCCCGTTGCCAGAAATCTCATTTCCTGTGTGGAACTCTACGTTTTGGCCTCTGTCTGTGTGTATGTGTGTGTGTGTGTGCACATCTCCTGTGTATGCACCTCTGCATGAGCTTGTATGTATACACCCATGTGTTGTGTGCCCACTTTGGCACAACTGTGTACGTACCTGTGTATGTATATATACACCTGTCTGTGCACCTGCATGTGCACATGTGTATGTATGTGTGTGAATACACTCATGTACCTGTGAATGTGTATGTGTGTGCACACGCACCTGTGTGTGTATGTGTGTGTACCCACTGTGTGGCACAACTGTGTATATATCTGTCTGTGTACCTGTGTATGTATATATACACCTGTGTGTGTGCACCTGTGTGTTCACTTGTGTGCATTTGTGTGTGCACGTGTGTGTATGTGTGTGTGTCCTGTGTGTGTGTCCCTGAGTGTATGCACACTCCTGTGCATCTTCCCATGCCTTGGGCAAATGGGAAAGAGTGTCTGTGTGCAGAATGGCACCCTTTTGATGCCTAAGTTGCTGCAGGAGTGAAAGCTGTTGAGTTGATGTCCATTCCTCAGATAGGAAGCAGGCTCACTGTTGGGTAGGCTTTCACAGAGTGGGCCCCAAGTTCACAAAACCCACCCTCCCCAGTTTATTAAGAATGGTGTGGGGCGAGGGGCATCCGTGGGCTGTGGTTTCAGTAGTGCATCAGGCAGTGGCCTGAACTGGGAAGAAATACTGTTTTTTGAGCCTAAAATTTGGGTGTTTTGAAGGCTCTGTGGATTTTGAAATGTGTTCTGCTTCCCAGAGTCTGAGTGTGAGTTCATCGTTGGTCCCCCCTCACCTATACACAATTTAGAGGAGGTGTTTTTTTGTTTTTTATTTTTTTGAGAATCCTTAAAAACACCCTGACTTTCAAGGCTGGGCCACTTGTCTGGACTTCTCCTCCCACCCACCCAACCACCCCCACCCTTTTTGACCAAACCATGCAAACATTGGTATTCAAAAATATTTTGTTACTTTTCTTGGCAAAAGATTCCAAGAAGGAATTGCAACACAGTCTCGGAGTTAGGAGGCAACTTTCTGGGGTAAAAGGCGGGGTGCAGGGGAGGGGAAGTTTGGGGTTTGAATCAAAAACAGACTCCGAAGCTTTAAAACAAGGGAAGCAGAGCCCTTTCAGCTCTGGAGCCATCGTAGAGTGTGGGTCAGGCTTTAACGTGCCCAGTGGAAACTGACAGTCTGAGAACTGGGGCATAAACAAAAATGTCGTCCCTGGGAGTCTTGTTCACTGGACAATGTCTCAATTGTTCCTTTGCTTTCCAAGGCAGCGGGGGAGAGCGGAATATTAACTGTTTACTGCCCGAGGTTGGCTGGGGAACTGCTTGGAGAGAGGAAAAAGGAAAGGCAGAGAACTGCGTTAAAAAAGAAAAGAGAAGAAGCTATTAAAATGCCAGTAAATGACACGTCCAATTGCAGGTTGTTTTATGTACCACGTGCCATCCACCTCTGTCCCGGGCACTCTTTGAGGGGGTTGCCTGTATGAGACCAAGCAACTGCTTGGCATTGTTTCTTAAATGTGTATGTTAGCTTTGCATAACATCAGCTTTCAGAGATTGCTGCCTGTAGGTACCTGCTCCGGTGAATGAGGGTGGGGTTTAGGGAAGGAAGTACGATTTCTGATAACGATTTAAATTTTAGCTGTCAGCTGGTAAGTCTTGTTAGTGTTTGCTTTTCCTAAAAACTTCTTCAGTAGACTTAATAACACTCCCTCACCCACAAACCAAGTGGTTGGAGTTTTCAAAAAAACAAAACTAAAGATTCAGGCTCCCTTGTAAAAATACACTTAGTGCTTAATAAAGGGAAGAAAGTAACTTTGTCTTAGAGGAGGTTGTAGGCACAGAGGGAGGCCAGCGTTCTATTCACACTTGAACTTAGTTGATTAGAGGAACAAACAGCCCAGCCTGCTGTATCAGCCTTTATCTGGGCAAAGTTCAAAATTCAACTGGTAATTATGTCCTAGAAGCTCTGAAAGGGCTGTTGTTTCCAAAGCAGAGACCAGACTTACTTCTTTAGGACCGAATGCACTTGGGTTGTTTGTTAGATAAACTCATTTTAATAAATAGGGGTCAGGGGAAAGGTTGGCCATCTTGGAAGAGTTGGGCTCTGCCTGATAAAGGGCTGTCTTCTCTTGAGGGAACTTGAGGCTTTCTCTCTTTAACTTTTCCACAAGAATTTTGCAGGCGGCTAAAGTAGTGAGCTTTGGCATCTGCTTCCTGTCAGACAGGAAGTCACTTCCTTCGCCAAAATTACAAGCTATGGCAGAACTCCCCGGCCACACCGAAGAGAGTGTGTTTTTCCCAGAAGACTGTGTTTCTAGTCGAGGAAGTGTTAATTGGTACACTGTGTGATCATGGAGCCCAAAATATACAGGAAGAGCTATGCCGGGAAGAGTCTGTCCCCCAGTCAAGTCAAAGTGGCGGCTGCTCCAGCCCCTGTGAGAGCAGGCTGCGGTCTGCCACTGCATGAGGTGAGGCAGTGTGGAGAAGACCGCACCATTTATTTAAGAGTCTGAATTCTTAAGGTTGTCACCTCCATGGAGACCTCACAGGGTCAAGATCTGGGGCTGCATTATTAATCTTATGGAGATGATGATGATGACGACGACGACGATGATGTTATGATTCAGGAACTCAGTTCCTCATCCTGCCTTTGCTTGCACAATATTTCTGATTATGGCTTCTTTCAGAAGGCAGGCCAGTGACTTTTGGCAGACGATTTCCTAAGGCTGGATGTAGTTGAAGTATGTGAGTGTGTGTGTGTGTGTGTGTGTGTGTGTATGTATGTGCGTGTGTGTGTGCATGTGTGTATGTGTGTGTATGTGTGCATGTGTGTATGTGTGCATGTGTGTGTATGTGTGTGTGCATGTGTGTATGTGTGTGTGTATGTGTGTGCATGTGTGTATGCGTGTGTGTATGTGTGTGTGTATGTGCGTGCGTGCGTGTGTGTGTATGTGCGTGCGTGCGTGTGTGTGCGTGTGTGTATGTGTGTATATGTGTGTGTGTATGTGCGTGCGTGTGTGTGTGTATGTGTGTGTGTGTGTGTGTGTATGTGTGTGTGTGCATGTGTGTATGTGTGTGTGTGTGCATGTGTGTATGTGCATGTGCATGCGTGCGTGTGTGTGCGTGTGCATGTGTGTGTGTGTAGGAAGGCCAGAGGCCAACATTTAAGTGTCTTCTTCAATTGCTACCTACCTTCTGTATTGACACAGATCTCTCAGTGAACCTAGAGCTTGACTGGTCTAGACTGGCCAGTCAATAAACTCCAGGGAGCCTCATATCTCTGCTTCTCCAGCAGTAGGATAATGACCAGATCCAGCTTTTTTGCATGGGTTCTAGGGGATTGAACTCATTCTCAGGCTTGGGTGGCAAGTGCGTGATGAACTGAGCCATCTTTGAAACTCTGGGGGATTATCGCTTACAGTCCATTCATGGGCTGTTCTCTCACTTCCCTGGGATGGGACGTGATCTGAAGGGTCCTCTGTGTGGAGGCCTGGGCGTTCTCCCCCTGAAATGCACAGTGGGTAGACCATAGTTTACTTTTTGTATGTCCCCACTGCATTCTGCCAATAAAGTGGACTAGTGTCTACCAGGACTTGTCGAACTCCAGTCTGGTTTCCCTCTGCTGTCTAGATTCTAATGACTGTATTCATAAGTGTGTTGTTGGTATTAGTTAGAAAAGCCAGTCGTAAATATTTCACACACTCTTCCTTGGTCAAGACTTCGGAGAAGAAGGAAAGCCATGTCACCCAGGAAATTTGCTCTTCCATTGAGATGAAAGGGCGGTGAATTAAGTGCCTGCTTTTTCTCTCTTTTTCCTTCTGACGGTTATTGATCTTCCCCTGGAACTGTGCAGTTATGTTCTGATCTTTTTCTTGACAAAGGGAATTCCCAGTTTGTTAGCTGGCACGCGTGCACGCACGGTAGCTGCTTAGTAGTTAGAACTTGGCGGTGCACATCCTCTTGAGAGTCATGATGTTTGCAGCCCCTTCTTGAGAGGTAGGAGATATTTCTCAGAGAATTGCTTTGGTGACTGAGAAGTGGAGAGAGCTTCAGAAACAAAGAGGCAGTCACTGTTGTAGCGCTACATCTGTCTCTTGTTGCTGATAAAAGGTGACATCCTTTGCTTACTAAACTTTTGCCAGGGGAGGAGGAGGGCACAGAGAGTACAAGTTTAGTTTCAGCATGGCTGAAAGGGTTTGGAAAATCAGTTCTAGGAAACTGATGTTCCTGAGATAGGCAGTACCATTGGTTCCTTGTTCCAAGGCAGAAGCCCAGAGGACACTGTAGGGATGTCCCCAAAAGCTCACCGTCTACCCTCGCTTTCCCATACTGACTTGAAACTGGTCACTTTCCTGGGAATGGACTTCCTGAGACCCTGGCTAAGACTTATCTGTCTGTTCTTGCATATTTATAAAACATGTCCACATTAGGTACAAGAAAAGGCACCACATCATCTTCCTCTAAGATCTTTGGCTTGTATTGACTCCTGCAGAAGGTTAACATGTTCCTGCATCCAGCCTCCTTTGTCTATCACATCAGAAGTGTGGGTCTCTGCTGGACATAGTGCTTTTTGTTATTATCTGCCCCCATCCTAGCCCCTATTTTCGGGGGAGGTATAGTAGACAGCAGATAATAGTTTTTAAAAGTTTAGCCTTACAAGGCCAGATCATTTGTGTTTTGACATCTAGGCACTATTTGACCCAATTAAGAGTCCAGTAGGTGTTTGTATAAGCCTGGGGAAGGAATTGAACCAAGACCTGGAAGTTGGGACTTTATGCTTTGTTATAAACCCCCTGGGGTCTGTGGCCTATGGGACTTTAGGACCCTTAAAAGTTTAATAAGTAAGGGAAGGTTTCCTTTTGAGCTCTGTAATGCCAGTGACTGAATAACAAACTGGGTGTGATATTTTTGTTAGGACTATCAGCAACCACCCAGATAAGCAGCCTGTGTCCGCACAGGCTGCCATTGGTTGGTTCCTGGCTCTGTGCAGAGTTTCTCGAACATGACTGAAAACAAAGCCCTGGATGAAAGCTGGGCCCACAGCCCTGAACTTTGGTTCTTCTATGAGCATTAAGACAGGGCTTGCAGACAGGACAGCCTCTGCTGTCATCTCTTCTTTCCTACCTGGACCCTGACATGGCTCTATAGTTATGCTAGGACATTCCATGTGTCTCCATGTGCCTCATGTCCTTAACTCTGGTGATAGGTTACTACTTACATTTACTAGTTCCTGTATTCTCATCCCTCCTCCTCCTCTTCTTCTTCCTCCTCCTCCTGATCCTCCTCCATATTTTACCTTATGCCAGGGATTAAACTGAGAACCTTGTGCTTGTCAGTCAAGCATTCTGCCACTGAGGCACACGTTCAGTGCCAATGACAAATCTGTAGTGTAGTCTCCGTTGCTTAGTGGATCGCAGTCACCTTGGGATGAGGGTGTGAGGGAGAGAAACAGGAGGAGCCGGGAGCATGAACTCTGTAGGGACTTGACGACTTCAGGTATGCTATCTAAAGCAGTTGACTCTGTCACCTCCCGCTCTCTCTGTCCTTCTGGCTTGCTTCTCTTGAGAGCTCCTCACCTAGCTCCTTCTGAGTCTCTTCCAAGGCACCTGAAGAAGGAAAGAAGAAAGGGAAGAAAAAGGCACCAAGATACAAACAGTGAAAGAGTCTTTATTTAGGAAAAGGGAAATATGACAAGAGATTTGGTAAATATTGAATCGAACGGTAAACATGAGAGAGAGAGAGAGAGAGAGAGAGACAGAACTTGTTGAGTGGGCTGGAGACTATGTCTCCCAGGCAGGTTGGCAGAGGTTCCTATAAGGCCTTGAGATGTCTGGTTGACAAACCTAGAACATTCTTGAGAGGAAGGGGAGGTGTTTATTGCTACCTGGGAAGGTCATTACGTGCCTGAGGGCTGACTGGGACCGTCCGTTTTCACATTGCAGAAGGACCATGCTTTTGCAACAGGTAGCAGGTTTCCAATCAGACTTCAACATTTTGTTGCTTGAGATTTCATCTCTCTCTCTCTCTCTCTCTCTCTCTCTCCTCTCTCTCTTCATCCATCCACCCATCCATGTATCTATGTGTGTGTCTGTCTGTCTATCTATCTATCTATCTATCTATCTATCTATCTATCTATCTATCTATCTATCTATCTATCTTTTGTTCTTTGGTTGGCTTCAAGAAACCTAACACTTGTCAGGGACAGGCCTCCTCCTTGGGGTAGATGGGAGGGGGACCAGAACAAGGCAGGCTCCCACTTGAATTGTGGCCGTACACACATTTTCCAGCCAGTCTTACCCTTTGCAGGAGGCTAGTGAACATTTAACTGTGAATAGTGGACTCACATCTGCTTTTATTTTTCCCCTTTCTGCAGGCCAGACTAAAAAACTTAATAAATTGTATGAAACCCAAGTAAGCATGGATTTTAGAGAGCATTAAATAAATTATATAAGTATGTCTACCTGTAACACTGTTATAAGGTAAATGCAGGAGGGTTAGTTTACCATAAATGTACACATGAACAGAGGGTTATTCTAAAGCCCCCTTGTTTCAGTGCCGCCGTCATGAAGGTAGTACTGTTCCCAGTTCTCAGCTTTTTCTTTCCCTCCCTGGCAAACACTGTCCTGGGCTTGGAAAACGTGATAATGATGCCGTAAGTACCCTTGTGTAAAAGTTGTTTTTTTGTTCCAAAACATTGCCAGTTCACGGCACATAAAACCGCCACAATCCTTCAGCCAGTTTTCCTTCTCCCCAAATAAGGCAAGCGTTAATGAAGTAGTCGAGGGCCTGGGAAAATATTTGCTATTCCTTAAAATGAAATTTCTCCTGTTCTTGGGGGCACGCTCATAGATTGTTCAGCTCAAGTGTTCCAGTGTCTAGCCAGACATTCAGTAACACTTGTTTATTACCAGTATGACTTTGAAGCAGCCTTCCATCTATGTAGTATTGTGCCACCCCGTGTCCACGTTTGTGACTGGAAGCCTCATGGGAAGGATGGCTAGATTATCCCATTCTACAGAGAGGAAAGTACAGTCTAGCCAGGCTTTCTGACCTATCTGTATGCCTGGAAGGTGCCCTGTTTCCATTGGTTGTAGACTCTCTGACATCAAACCGTTCCTCTGGAACGCTGCGTGAGGGTTTCTAGTAAGATCTGTATGAATACTTGTTACTGGGCAGCAACCTCCAGCCACCTCTGGAAATAGTAGAATAGCCTGTCTTGAACATACAGAATGCAGTTTCCTAGTTGGATGTGTGAAACATAAGAAGTAGGCAGTTCGGAAGTCTTTTGGGCAGTGCAAAGGGTTGAGCTAGGATATGCACAGGAATGTTGTTATAGAGGAGACTTTGTTCAGATACTCAGGGTTTAAGTGTGCATGCTATTTGGTATAACTTTTGGGGAGGGTTGGGAAAGGAACTTAGGCTTTGTACATGGTACAGGAGTATTTTGCCAGTGGGCTACCTCCCCAGCCCAGAACTGTGTTTTTATCTATTAAAATATTTGGAAGGTGTTATTGGCAATATTTCTTGCCTCTGAACTTGCATAGCTCAAGTGGTGTGTATGTAACTCCCAGTGTCTCAGCTCCTCTGCACACAGCTGTGGGCTTTCACAGTTAGAGCCAAATATGAGCCCCTGGTTCCTTTAGCCGTGAAGTAAGAGGTGGCCATGACTACAGAAGGGAAAGGGTTGCGATGTCCACACTTAGCTGTCTCCTCGTGTGTCAGCTCAGGAAGTTGCTGATCGTCCTCTGTGCTTATCCGCCAAGTGAGAAGAGTGGTAATTACCTCCCTCATGGGCTGCAGTTAAGGAGAAAGTGCAGGGGTCAGGAAGTTCTGAAGTGGAGATAGACTCGCTTTCCCTGCACAGCGTCCCCAGGTGTTTAGGAGCTCCTGTTCATGGTCCAAGTGCTTGGCAAATGACAGGTCTTCTGCGCAAATACCAGACTACCCTCGTCATTCTTACCTGACCTGTGTCATGCACGAGAGCAGGAAATGGCGTAGTTTCAAGGATCCCATGAGTGCTCTCTTCAACACTAGGCTTTCCCAGTTTCGATGCATCATGAATTGTAAGATTTGTCCAAATAATGAATTTTCAAGGAGAAAAGAAACACAACTACATTAAATCTGTACAATTAGGCACCCTGACAGTAGAAAAGTAAATCTATGAAAGCGATGTTAGAACCAAGATGGTAAATGCTCATGTGGGGGTACACCTCAAAGTCAAAAGACTGTCCTCGTGAGAGATGTGCACTAAGACAGCTTCAAACACACCTTTGGTCGCACGACCAAACACACTTTTGGTTACACGAAGGGGAGGCATTGAACGGATCAGTCTTAAGCTGTATTAAAAGACTGACTGTGAGCCTGGAGTCATGAGGGACACTTAGCCACTGGGAGGAGTCGGGCAATTGATTTTACAGGAGACCGTGAATAGAGGCCATGTGGTGGTTCCAAGTTTGCACCTTGGTTTTGGCCACTTGGAAGAATACCAGCATTGAAAGAGGTTGGATTACTGCTTCTCCGTGGCACACACTGAAAGCCACTCTACTTTCCAGCCTTCCCTCTGCCCATCTCCCCATGGGGAGGAGTTGGTCTACAGCATAAATGGGAACAATGACTGTAGAGTCTTCACCGGAAGACAATACCAGAGCGTTTAATGCTCTGCCGGGAAGAGTGGGCCCTGAGCATTAATATAAACGTGGTGCATTTGAACATCTAGATGAAGAATGAACCAAAGAATATGCATTTGTGCCGTGAATGACTTAGAATAAGTCAACATAATAGCCCTTGGTTATTAACACATTATGTGGATTGGACAATGATATATACTCTGTGGACCTTGAACTAAATCCACCGGCTAAGAGCTTGTAGGACGAGCTCCAGAGGCCTGGGAATTCTGAGCGTTGAGCGTTGATGTTGTCACACACAGAAATGAACTGCAGCCCACTTGCTGGCAGGAGGATTTTCTGGTAATATTCAACCCAAAGTAAATTTTCAAATGTTTGGGTTGCAGTGGAGCAGAGCACAGCACACTACAGTGCGGGCTTTACGAATGTCAGATTAATTGGATCTGGGTGTCTGAATGTGGGTCAGTTTGGGTTGGAAGTGATTTTATTAGCAAGAAACCTCTCCACAACAACCCCCCCCAAACACACACACACACACACACACACACACACACACACACACACACACACACGCCTTGCAACCATAGGCCACACGTTTTCCTCTGTGTTCCAGGCGCTCTCTGGAAGCTTCTGAGAAGCAATGTGTTTTCTCTGCTGGATTTCATGAGCAGTCGTGCTAGGGCTTGGTAAAGTTATGTTTGGTGTTCACGGAATTTCTCAGCGTGCTGAAAGTTAAATTCCAGGACAGAAGGGAACCAGTGCTGGGCTCAGACCCTGGGGCCAGAATCCTTGTCTTAGCCTAGCTTTATAACTTGCCATGTGACCTTGGACAAGTATTGGCATGTTTTCCCTCATGGAAAACTTTTTTTTAAAGGAAGAAGGACTACCCTGGATTGTTTCCTATCCATCCATCCATCCATCCATCCATCCATCCATCCATCCATCTATCCATCTATTAATCTATGTATGTATGTATGTATGTATGTATGCATCCATCCATCCATCCATCCATCCATCCATCCATCCATCCATCCATCGATCATCGATCTATCTATCTATCTATCTATCTATCTATCTATCTATCTATCTATCTATCTATCATTTCATAGACACTTAGAGACTATGCTTTCTAGACTTTGCTTACAAAGTAGAGGATAGATTGATGGGTAGAACCTCCAAGTCCGGGGAGAGCCAGGATTTTCTCTTCACATAGTTTCTGAGTACCCATAAGAACCCCTTTAATTGGGTCCTGGTCTTCCTTTGTGACATGTAATGTGATTTTATAGACTTCAGTTAGATCCTGATGTCCCTTTAAAAAGCATTTTTTAAAAGCATTAAATGCCTTATTAACTTTTTCTGAGGACACTCAGTCCTCGGGAACCGTCCATCTTGTGTGGAAACCTGCTTGCTTAGCAGCTTTCCTTCAATGTAACCACTGTGCAAATAAAAGGCTTCCTGCCGCCTGTCTGTCTACTCTTCTTTTTGCTTCCTGTAAATCCCTACCCAGAGGCTCTACTCTAGAACTTAGTTAACTAATGATAGTTGTCCCACCAAAAAAGATAATTACCCAGAATCCCTTCTGGACCATCTAGGCTGCTGGAGATGGGTTAGCAGCAGGTCTGGGTGGGGAAGGGTTGTAGGGTTCTCAGCCATGAGCTGGATTGGGGTCTGGGGCACAAGAATCAGGGAAAGAACCTCCCAGAAGGACGTCAGAATTCAAACTGCTCAGAGCACGGACACTAAAGTGCCGCTAGATGTTGGCGTCTGGGGACCTGGGGGCAACTGCTCTGGACCTCAGCCTCTTTGGAGGGCCACCAGCAGTGTTGATAGCAAGTCTTTGTACCTCGTGATGGCTCATCACAGTCCTTCACTCACTCTATCTTCTCGTTCCCTGCCTGCAGCTCTCCCCCACCCCCCATCTTGGTCCCTTCCTATCCTTGTGTCCTAACCCTGTCCACTCCTGCCCCACTTTGCTCCAGGCCCCATAGCCCTCTCTCTACCTTGAGCCCGTTTCTAGACAAACAGATGTGCAAGACAAGAAGATAGTCCTTATTTCTGGATGGAAGAGGTGTGGAGACAGTGTTACCAGTCACGGTCCAGGCGTGGGTAACGTCCAGTTATCCTGGAGTCCAGGCACTTGGTTTAGACAGGGAAGCTTAGAACTGGCTATCTCTCAGGGGTTCAGAACTGGACCAACTTCAAACACAGGGGGATAGGAGGTGAGGCGGGCACTGTGAAGATTAGGAGACAAGTGTGTTGATAACACAGGTTTGTTTGCCTCCTACTTGCTTAAGTCAAAGAAGCTTCCACATATGAACAGCCACCAATATCTAGAGAGCCAGGGGAGATATTTAAGGCATGATTAGATGAGGGCCTGTGTATACTCCTTCATGGTGCGTATGCTGGCTATGGTGTAAGCCTTGACGTCAGAAGTTTTCTTTCTGATGATTCGTCACCTAGTTGAAGTTCCCAGAACAGCAGGACAAAGGGCCCTAGTGATGCCTCCTATATGGGAGAAGTCTGTTTGCAAATTTCTCATCGAAGGTTCCAAAATGAAGATGAAGACGCAGGAAGCAAGATGAATGTGGCATTGCTCCACGATGGAGAAGCTCCGTTCCTTTATTCATGGGGAGCATGGGCGGGGCCCAGGTGATACACACAAGAGCAGGTAGAGGCTCCGTCCCTATTCACTCAGGGCCTCACTTGATAGAGAGCTTTCTGTGTTTGCAGTTGGCGCCCAAGTGTGGAACCTTAGAACCAGCTAAGGATCTCACTGAGTGCCCTGGGGTCCTGTCGTGGGGTAGAGGGTTCCATAGGAGTGGTAGGTTGGTATTAGATAGTAGAATAGACCAGACAAAGCTGTGGAGCTAGGAAGGAGGCCAGTCTTGTACTAACATCTTCTGTATGATGTAGGGAAATTACTCCATGTCTCCTTTCTTTAAAACCTGAGAAAGTCAGGCAATGACACTGGTGACACGTGTCAGAAACCTGACCTGAAAAGGGTTAAGTGGAAAGGAGAGGCTAATGCAGGGTGATCGTGAGTTTGAGGCTAGTCTGGGACACATAGCAAGTTCCAGGCCAACCTGAGCTACAAAGCAAAGACTTTTCATTTAAAAAACAAGATTGAGTTCATTGACTTTGATAACCAGCTGTTGGGATAGGTGGAGATATGCATTCCCTTAGGGACACCTAAAGCACCATCCCTGTGGGGGTCGGGGGAGGGTCATGAGACTGGAGAACATGTTCTCTCTTCAGCTTCAGGTGGAGGGGCATTTGCTTCCTTTGTCAGCCAGACGTTGGTGGAACTCAGCTTGCCCCGCCCACCACCGCCCCACCCCATAAAAGTTCCAGGGTAGGATGCTCTTTGGCCTTGCTTAGCATGGTGCCATTTTGTGTATAGTAATGGTTGAGGCCAGAATGGGGGAAGTTATGGGAGATGTGGCTTCAACTGGGTCACGTGACAGGTGGAATATAAGACAAATATCAAGGAGTATATCTACTTACAACAGGGTGTACCAGATTTCCATGAAAGCCAGTCATTTTTTTTTATTTATTTTTTTATTTTATTTTTTTAATTTACATTCCAAATCACTTCCCCTTTCCCGTTTCCTCCCTCCCCGAAAGTCCCATAAGCCCCCTTCCCTCCCTCTTTTCTCCATTCAACCCCCTCTCGTTACTCTGTCCTGGCGTTCCCCTACATCCAGTCTTTCCAGGACCAGGGGTCTCTCCTTCCATCTTTTTAGAAATCTATTGATATGCGGATTGTGTCTAGGGTATTCCGAGATTCTGGGTCAATATCCCCTTATCAGTGACTGCATACCATGTGTGTTCTTTTGTGATTGGGTTACCTCACTAAGGATGATATTTTCAAGATCTGACCATTTGCCTAGGAATTTCGTGAATTCATTGTTTTTAATTGCAGAGTAGTATTCCATTGTGTAGATATACCACATCTTCTGAATCCATTCCTCCGTTGAGGGACATCTGGGTTCTTTCCAGCTTCTGGCTATTATAAATAAGGCTGCTATGAACATAGTGGAGCATGTGTCCTTATTGCATGCAGGTAAAGTCTCTGGGTATATGCCCAGGAGTGGTATAGCCGGATCCTCCACGAGTGTCATGCCCAGTTTTCTGAGGAACCGCCAGACTGCTTTCCAGAGTGGTTGTACCAGCTTGCAATTCCACCAGCAGTGGAGGAGTGTTCCTCTTTCTCCACATCCTCGCCAACAACTGCTGTCTCCTGTGTTTTTGATCTTAGCCATCCTGACTGGTGTGAGATGGAATCTCAGGGTTGTTTTGATTTGCATTTCCCTAATGACTAAGGATGATGAACATCTCTTTAGGTGCTTCTCAGCCATTAGATATTCGTCAGGTGAGAACTCTTTGTGTAGCTCTGTACCCCATTTTTTAATAGGGTTACTTGCCTCTCTGGAGTTTAACTTCTTGAGTTCTTTGTATATCTTGGATATTAGCCCTCTGTCGGATGTAAGGTTGGTAAAGATCATTTCCCAGTTAGTTGGTTGCCGGAAAGCCAGTCATTTTTATTCAACAATGAAGCATATAAAAAGTTGACCAAAGTCTCAATATTAAAGGTGAGAAAGAACCGTCTATTCCATTTGGCATCTCTATAGGAAACACCTAAGGGAGGGTTTTTTTGTTTGTTTGTTTTTGGTTTTTTTTGTTTTTGTTTTTTTGTTTTGGAAACAGAACCAATCTGTGGATTGCCTGTTGCATGCCAGGTGCCATACTAGATTCTGTGTACGTGACATCTCAGAGTAGATGGCTACTATCACTGTGTGTGGCGCCTGGGTCTCAAGTGCCAGTATCTCCAGGAGATAAAAGATCTGAAGGTGACTTGGGCAGGGGAAGGTGAAATCTGGGGCAGTTTTCTAAACGCAGATGTGTTCATACCAGCTTTGTTGAGATGGTACTCATGTGCCTCACAGTTTACCAATGTAACATGTCTGATCTGTTGTGGCCTGTGTCTCCACGAGAGTAGAGATGCTTGCCATGAGCATACTCAGTTTTAGAACGCTGACTGATCGTGTTAGCCCGAGCGCCCCTTAGTGTGCACTCCCCATTTCTCACAATAACCACAGCCTTAGGTGACTCGTAGGAGGCTGCCTGTGCAGTCAATGTTTCTGTGGACTAGCTTGCTCTGAAATCAGTTCCTTCCACTTAGCGACATGTAGGGGAGCGGGAGGGGGACGGTTGATGGACGTCTGACCGGACTAGCCTCCCAGTCCTGGATTCCTGGAAGCCACTGTCCTTGGTGGCCGAAGACAGGAAGTGGACCTAGCAGGTATTAGAATGAGTGGGAGTTAGTGTGTTAGAGCTTCTGCTGGGTGGAGCATGCCTCCCCCACTGAGTCTGCTCACTGAGACCGCTCACAGTTTCAGGGAACTCTTACCTCAGGGCTCCTCAGGGCTCCACTGCGGCCAAAAACAGGGTGCCCGCCTTCCCTGATATTAGTGTAGCTGTGTCATGCACCTATGTTCCTGTGCAGAAGCCACCCCAAGGGGCTTTGCAGGAAACCTCCCCTGCCCAAGCCTTTATCTCTGCCACTCCCTTTGCCAGTTCACACTTTGGAGGGAGGAATCTTACCTTTCCTCTCTGAGCATTAGCTGTAGGGAATGTTATCAGTGTTGGAACTGGGCACCCGCCCAAATTCTGCTGGTGCCTGAATTGACACCGAGCTGAGCTAGAGACAGCTGGTGCTTCGGTATGAGCTAGCTGCCACCAAGCCCTTGGGCCGTGCTGAGGAAATTTATCCTGGTTAGATTGGCAGGCTAGGGACCCTGATAGTGGATATGGCCCCATTCCTCATCGGGCAGCTGTTGCAAACCCAGATCTAGGGAGCTCCTCTAACGAGAGTGGATCCCTGTAGGTGAGGTGCTGGCATGACTGTGGATGTTAGAGGAAAGTCATGTCTACACACCACAGCACCGTTCCCCAAGGAGATGCCTATTTAGATACTCTGACAACTTGCTGCGAACATACTGGGAAAGTGCTTTTCTAATTATGTAATTGCTTTCACACTACATATATAAAGGGAGTCAGCATGCCTTGCTTGTGTTTGGAAAACTTGTGTGAGATGTTGGGGTGAGGGCTGGGGAAATGGCTCATGGGATAAAGTGCTTGCCTCACAGGCATGAGAGCCAGAGTTTGGGTTCCCAGCACGCACGCAGGTGGCCCAACATTGAGAGACTCACAGTCAAAGATTCCCTGGAGCAAGCTGTGCTAGTTGAATCAGAAAGCTCTGTATTCGAAGTAGAGACCCTGCCTCAGTGTATGAGGTAGCGACTGATCAGAAAAGATACCCAACCTCAACTTCTCTCTGGTCCACATCTATGTCCACACATGCGTGTCCACACACACCGGAACATGCATATACACATGCACATCCACACATATCGGAACATGCATATATACATCCATGAATGCTCGACTTCTAGGGAAAAACTGGAAAAAAAACCCAAAGCAATTTAATCTCCTACATACACCATAATGGTCATGGTACTGGGTATGAGATATTTTTGCACGTCTAGGTAAAAATAGAAAGTTTAATAAATTCAGGTATTAGTGCCAAGTGATGAACCTGGCCCATGGGTTAGAGAAACAGCTCTGTACTGGAATGCTGGTGAGCAGAGGAGTCACGTGTGTGAGAGGCAGATAGGAGTGGGGGTAGGGGGTGTTTTTGCTTCCAAGCAAGCCATCGTTCCACTTTGCACTTGTGACCACAAGGACAGTTCGGACTCCTTTCTTCCTGGATGCCAGAGAGAAGGGTTACCATGGTAACCCGTCAAACCCATCAGCCTGGGTTCTGGTGATCACAGATGTTCTCATTTGAGCCAGCAGAGACCATTCCAGACTCTGCAACTGCTTCCTCCCTGGCTTTGCCTTTACTTCCCATCCCGTTAGCCTAGACACCGTCACCCTGCCAGTTTGCCAGGCCCTGGTGCCCGCCGCCATTCCTGGGGCCAGGGCCATTTCTGGTGTGAGTGGCTGGCACAGTGTCCAGAAAGCAAGCCCCACCCCAGGAATGGTGCTGGGATGTTTATTCTTTGGAAGGGAGGCTCTGGAGCTGTGCCCTGGGTCTAGGGTCTGTGCACCCCACATCTCCTGCTGCTCCCTTGTCTACCCCTTGGAGCTGGCTTTCTGCTCCACAGAGGCGTGTGTACCCTTGGCAGTGAGAGGGAAGTCAGCAGCTGACTCATACGCCAAAGGTCAGCACGGTAGCTGGTGCCAGCGCCACTCTTCCCTGGGCATGGCTGTCCTCCGACTTGGACCTTTTAGACACTTGAACTGACTTTATGCAGAACATTATGGATTTATGAGTTAGACTTGGGCTTAGATTTATTATTTTGTACTTTGGATCCTCCCTTTAAAAAGACCAGAGGTAAAAATACCACCCTTTGCCAACGTTGCTACCCTCAGCCTCACCTCACTTCCCGCCAGAAAGGAGAGTGTTAGAAGGTTTTCTCGTTGTTGTTACAGATGGGCAGACTTGAAGTTGTGGATTTCAAAGAAGCATACCTGCAGTCTCTCCTGATTCCTCTCTAGGCCTACTGTCCTTGTTACTGCTAATCCTGTGGCTTCAGACCTTGTAATTTACAGCATTAGGGACACTTGGAGTTGTGTGATTTGAGAGGGGGGTGGGCCCTGTCCTGTTTACTCCATCACCCTAGCGTTTGGGTTTCCTGATCTCCACCGACTGTTTGGATTTGAACTTGAAGGTTGGAGGCTTTCTGCCAGGCCGCTGCAGTGACCCAAGACCCAAGTCTCTGCCAGCCAGGGTGTGCATCAGCCCTGGGCATGCGAACATTTTCAGACTGGTACTCAGTGGTTTTCCAGGGGGGGTTGGGGATTGTGTTCAACAACAGGCATCTGGATGCAGTCTGCGTTGTCCCGGCTGGGCAGTTGCAATGTCATCCAGAGCATAGTAGCCAGGGGTTGCTCCCAAGGCAGTTCTGTGCCCTTATCCCTGGGCCCAAATCACAGAGAAGTAGCCTTAGGACAGAAGCATGGCAGCAGAGAAGCCCAACGCTAATATAAGGGTTTATTGGGCAACTAAACGACTTACTAAATATTCTTATTATCTTGTTTTGTTTGATTGCTTGCTTGTTTTATTTTAAGACAGGGTCTCACAACCCAAGCTTGATTCAGAGTTGGTATTCACCTGAGGATAGCCTTGAACTCCCAATCTTCTTGCTTCTACCTCCTGAGTGCTGGGTTTCCAGGTGTGCACCACCATGCATTGGCTTACTGAGTGCACAGATCTGGTCCTTCTGAGTTGTGTTTCGCTTTAGTATAAGCAAGAATATAAGGCGTGTGTATGGCAGGGGGTTGGGAGGGTGGGGGCGCAACAGTGAAGTCTGTTTTCATTCCTGACAAATTAGCTTCCTCCTTACCTAACATTCTTCTTAACAAATGAGGACCCAAACCCAATTTATTTTGCCACTAAAGCTCACCCTACCCCTGAGGCATAGTGTGAAGAGCTGGGAGGCAGATCCATCGGAAGAGTGCATGCCACACAGGCATGAGAACCTGGGTTTGATCTGTAATGCCCAAGTAAGAAGCTGGGCATGATAGTGTGTGCGCACTTACAACCCCAGGGTTCAGGAGATAGAGACGAGGCACCAGAGCTCGCTGGACAGCCGCCTATTATAAATGTGAGTCTTGGTCCCAGTGAGAGATTCTGTCTCAAAAAATGAGGTGGATAGCTCCCGAGCGAAGATACCCAAGGCTGACGTATTGGTTCCACACTCCTGTGCAGACACATGCATGGACACACCCATCCACACAAACGAAAACACCAAGTCAAAACTGAAGAATACTTTCGTGCTGTCTTCTGGGATTCGCATTTTGCTTTGTAAATCTGTTCTTAAAAGGATGCTTACGGGCAGCACATCATCAATTTCCCAGCCCTTCCAAGACACTTCTGGGGGAAGTAGATGAAAGGTGTAAATTAAGAAAAGCAAGTGTTTGTGGCTTCCACCTTAACCTTCTGCTACGTTAAATGGCTCTGTTGAAGAGGGCTGTCACAGCTCTTGAAAACTTGGGAAAATCCAAGCAGGCTGTGCCATGAGTCACCTTTGGGAGCCCAGGATGTTTGATGTGAAAATTATATGGGCACATCTAATTGGGTGCAATTTCACCCCATGAGATATCTACTACAGGGGTGACTCCCCCTTCCCTTGTTTTTAAGCTAAATTGTTTAATCTGAATTGCATACTATTCAGAAGTGTTCAGTGGATCGGCTGCCATTTTTCAATGTCTTTTGTTTAGCCGCTGCCTGTGTATGCCAACCACACACACCCCTAGACACCCTGGAAGTGTTAGCGATTCATCCCTCCCTGACGTGGAGATTGTGACAGCTATGCCCTTCTACTTATGTCCCATAATTTAGTCTTCCTACTGTCCTCAGAGCCCAGTCAGCAGGGAAGAAACAAACATCCCCTCCCCCCTCCCCCGTGTGTGTGTGTGTGTGTGTGTGTGTGTGTGTGTGTGTGTGTGTGAGCACTCGCCCGTGCTCCCTGTAAAATGGGAAGAATCATTTTTGTCTTGCCTGATTCTTAGAACTGTGCACACATTTCCAGTAAAGTGTTCTCAGAGTGAAATAGAAAGCTCTCACACAGAGATAAGATAATGGGCAGTTAAGTTAATTTAAACCCCAGAGTTGACAATGACTAGTTGATTCATGTACCAGGAGTTCACCTATGTGATACAGAGTATTCATTGGCTTTAGTATATTTGTGGGGCCATTCAGCTGTCACCACCACAGGTTAGACTGTGTATGCCCCCTCCTGACCAAAACTCTCCCCATTAAATGCTGTCGGTCAACTGCGGCTTCGGTCATCCCTTCTCCCCGTCTCTAGACAGCCATCATTTTCTTCGCTTTCTACATGGAAATAATGCAATGTGTGGTCCCTTATGACTGGCTTTTTTCACTGGGCCTGATGCCTTAAAGATCCGTGCATAGTCCTTTGTCTTACTGAGTGCTATTCCATTGGATAGATAGATCATGCTTTAGTTATGGTAAATTTCAAAATTAAAACACTTACACCTTAAGCTCATGTTTGTTTAATTTTCAAGGCTTCTTTTCTCCTTCTTTTTTTAAGTTAAGGGATATTAGGAAACAAAAATGTCCAAATTTGTGAGGTGCCTCTGTATTTCAGTAAGTCCGTATCTTGGCAAAGGTCATGTAGGGGCAAATACTGAAGAGTCAAGGCTTACAGTGAGTGAAACAGTAACTGGTTTTGGTTAGTCTTTCTGTGGATCACCTGAGGATTAAAATATTATCTCCAGCGGCTGCAGAGTAGCCCCGATAGCGCCGTTTCCAGTGGCCTGTGTTCTCTGCTGGTAATCTTTGCTGACTTGATCATCAGTCAGCTGGCAGCCCACAGTCTGAGGAGGTGAGGCTGTGTCCAGCCTGGGGAATCTCCTCTTGTTTGGAGGGTTGAGAGCATAGCTGTGTTTGTGTTCTGAGAGGGGGGTGGAAGGGGCCTGCTCTGTGGACGTTGCTCTTTGGTTGATCGACTGAAGGCGGTTTCTCTTTTGGTTGGTTGGCTAAAGGTGGGGTTTCTCTGTTGGGGTGGAGTCTGCCTGGATCAGAGGCTCTCCTGGCTACCTTCCATCCACTTGTGGTGCTGGTTTCATTTCACTGAGCAGGGATGTGGAGGCGCACATCTTGATCCCAGCACTCAAGGCAGACAGACAGATCTCTATGAGTTTGAGGTCCGACTAAATAGCAAGTTCTAGGCCAAATAGAGTTACATACTGAGATCATTAACAAAACAACCACAACAAAAAAAGATAGTAGAGGGCTTGACCAGCATGAACCAGACCTATTACAACACAGGCCACATAGGGTTGTATCAGATAATCCTAGCATTTGGGAGGTAGAGGGAAGACGGTCTTCAAACCTTCAAGCCTCCTAAGTTTGAGCCTGGGATCCTTAAGACAGCCTCAGAACAACAATAGAAGATGGAACTTTGATTCTTCTACACACACACACACACACACACACACACACACACACACAGTCCTACTAATGAAGATACAAGTATTTGGTTAGAAGGAAGTAGCCAAAGGTTTGGGCCTTATCATTTTGTGCCAGGATTCTCACCCCTCATTTCCAGCTGGGAATCCCAAATCTCATAGAACAGAGAACAGAAATCAGAAAAGCAGCTCAGTAAAGTTGGGCCTAACCTGAGCAAACACACCCTGCTTTTGACTATGTCATCACCTTCATTCAAGCTGGGTCCACTCTGGAACACCACCCCCCCAAACTCCGAGCATAGGCTCATGGATAGTAATGTCAACCACTTCCCCATTGGTCACATTAGCAATAGTGTCCCCCACCCCAGGGAGGATTTTGGTGGCCAGCATTATTTTGTGGCCCAGGATTCTAACAATGGAACAACAAGATTTTCTTCAGATATTCTTGTGTGATCCCATTTTGTAAAAGACACTGTCATTCAAGGTCAGTGGGAATCATTGTTTTCTGAATATATCTGTCTTCGGAGTCTTCTGTCATAACTCCTCCTTTGTAGTATCTTGAGATAACTTTAAACATTTTCAGTTTGATATGTTTCATGCAATTAACTTCATCTCTGTGGTGCATCTCAACCACTGTGGTTTGTTTTCATGAACATCTAGAGGCTTTAAATATCATGTTCTCAAAAATAGCCCCTTGTTTGAACAACTGTTCAGTTATTAGACCACAGAGAGCCGCTGGGGTTGGTATTGTCGGGAAGCACATTAGTGGAAAGAGGTCTATTATTACCTAATACTAATAATTGGTTGGCGAAATGGGAAAGGAGGATCCTTATTTGCGGTTGCTGTGGCTAACACTTTTGGATTATGAGAACATTTCCAAAGTGAATTCCAGGGTTCTTCTGGAAGTCTGTCATTTGCATTTTAAAACATCTCATTCCTACTGATAGAGGAGAAGGGGGTTGTATATCCACATCAGCTTATCGTTATTTAGCAAGGCCCCATTGGCCCTATATATTAACCCTAGTGGTACATGAGATTCCCAATCTGCCCAGTCTCTGTCTCCCAGTTCTTGATTCCATTTTAGGCAGATTACCCCCCCTCTATAGGGAACAATTTCATTTTGTAAACAGAAGATTTTCCACCAGATAACACAGATCTAGAATAAGTCACCTTGCCCCATGGACCATGAGTCTCTCAAGACTATCTTGGAGGTATTCAACTTTGCAGCCCATGGGCTACACACACCGCAGGATAGGTGTTATTGTGGCCCACTGCACATCTGAACCTACTAACCTGCAGTTGTAAAAACTCAACTGCATGGTTCTCCAGCATGGGGGCTGTGCTCGACGGCCATTGCAATGTCAAAAGCTTGGCCACAGGTAGAAACTCATCCCCAAAAGTGGCCTGAGAGAAAGAGCTCCCTCTATCCACAGCAAGTACCATATCGTGTTTGCTTTATCTGCTGAACTCCAAGCTCTCTGTAGCCTGGAGTCCTTTAAAACTGAGCTGATGATGTCTCACCACAGTGTGTCATTGCTGAGGAGGGACTTGAGCCCAAGGTTAGTCTTGAGTCCTCCTGGAACATGGTCACACAGAAGATATCTTCTTACCTGGAGAGGCTACACTGCTAGGAACAGGGACACTCAGCTCCACGTGGGACTAAGGGCTACGAGAGCGGAAGAGGGAAGCTTCTCTTGCCATCTGCTTGAGGTCTCGTGGTGCTCCACACTGTCATAGAGAGCAGATGTCAACCAGGGTCTGGGGTATCAGACTTGATATTCCAACTGCGCCTCTCAGAACTTCATTTGTTGATTTTCACATGCTCTGACTGCTTTCTCAAGTCTGGGCAATGCCATGGTTCCCGCTTCAGCTTCTTAACTTACACCAAGAGGGCCTTGACTTCCCCGGTTGGGGGTAATTTAGTGTTGATAATGACAAAAGAGTAAAACACTCCTTTACTCAAAATGATGACAGTGACCCTCCCCTCCTTCCCTAACCATCCCAGATGCTTGAAAACACACACACACACACACACCTATTTTGTACCCATATTATTCTCTCCAATATTTCATATTTCCAAACATCCTGGGGAGAACAAATTGCCAAGACTGTTTTAGCCTCGAGGGACCTTACAAAAGATGTCATCGGTTCACATTTTTGCTGTCCTCCCTGGCCAGGTGGACATTTATGTAGCCAAGTGGATCATCATCCTGGCTTGCCTTCTCTCCTTCAGTGAACTGGCTGCCTTCAGGTAGACACTTTATGTAACAATGACCAGAGAGAAGGAGGCATATGGCTTTTGGACTTGCGAGCTAGCAGCCTCTTTGGAGGTTCTCTTCTGTTTCTGTGTGCAGCTGGGGAGGAGTATAGAGTGCTGGGATCACTAAGTGTGAAGAGGACTGGGCCCCCACACTTCCGCACACATTTCCATGGAGGCATTTGCCCCCACTCTAAGTTGGGGTATGTGAAGGTCCAGGTGGACTTTGTTCCCATATCCCTTGTCCTTAGGGACTAGCTACTCTATGCCAGTTAATGTCAAATCTGAGACGAGCACCTGAGTGACAGGACATGTACACCTAGAGAGGAAGAGGCTGTGTGTGTATGTCCTGGACTTTTGTTCATCCCTGCTCTGAGACTTCCTTCTACATGATTCTATCCTTCCTGATCAGACATACAGTCATGCATACATGCGGGCCATGTACACGTGTGTGCCCACTCAACACAAACTCACACTTTTGGAAGATTAATAATGGAAAATCGTTGCATGCATTTGCATGCTAATGGTGGTACCTGAGTTGGGAGATGAACTGGGCTTGTTTTCGAAAATAAAAATGGTAGCTTGCCTGGAGGCTGGATTTACAGTTGCTTGTCTCCACTGTGGGTTGTTAGGACGTATTTTAAATGTAATTAATTCCCATCAAAGTTAGCTTACCTTCTGAGGTGAGAATTGTGGACGGTGCTTAAAGTCAGGTCATGGTCCATGAAGGCCTCTACTTCTTGCTAAGGTGGTACTTATTGTGTATGTGGGTTGTTTGTTTGCTTGAGTGACTGTGAGTGTTTTCTGTTGGCCTTGTTTGTATGCACATGTATATATTTGTGTGTGTATGTATGTATACATATACATATACATGACAAGGAAATGAGTGTATGAATATATATGTATATATACATATATGTGTACACACACACACACACACACACACACACACATGACAAGGAAATGAGGATTCTTCCCACTAACTTGTTCTAACTTTTCTTGTTTTTGTAAACTGTCCTTTGTCCGTATCTTTGTCAAATGGATTCTGGGTTTCAACTTTAGTTTCTCTCCCCAACTCCACACCTCAGCTATACAAACCTGGACAGGTCCTTTTACGTCTAGGCTTAGGGATCTGCAAACCAATCATAAGATAATATTTGATGAGTGATTCTTTCATAATCAAGTTCTGATCTCCCTTGGAGACCCTATGGGATTTTAAGTTTGTAGTGGAGGAGAAAACCTCAAAACTCAACCACATATATTAGGGTCTGCACAGACATAGAGCCAAATGAGCAGTATGCTGGGGGCATAGAAAGGTGTCAGGAACTGACCCACACAGGGGCTGAGAGGTTCTTGCGGCTGAGGTTGGCATACAGGATGCTCAGGAGGGCAACATTCTTATTTAGTCATAGAATCAGGGCTGGCAGAAGGAGGGTGCTGTAACATCCTTCTGAAGCCTGACATCTCTATACTTGAGAAGGAATTGTGTTTCAGCCATGTTCAAAGGTAGTTAGGCCAGAATAATTCTATCCCCACTCCAGGGATCCATGTTATGGTTTATGTACACCTTCATCTGTGAACAGAAGAGCCCTACCCCTACTTGCAAAGGCAGTGCACTTTACTCAGAACCACCTAGAATTTTTTTCTTACATCAGGGATTGAACTGAGGCCTTGAACACATTAGACATCCATTGAGCTACATCTCATGCCAAGAATAATGTTTGAGCAAATATCTGGACACCTTGTGGTTCTGTCAAACAAATGTGTAAAACTGATTAAAGGCAAAGAACCAACAAAAGGTACATGTAGTTAGATATACTCGAAAGAGGATTTGTACACGGAGTTGGCTTTCACAGTTGTGAAGTTGAGCACTTTTGTGGAGCCGAAAGTAAAGTTCAAGCCCCTTTCTTACAGTGCAGTAGATGGACTCAGATTCTCCCAGTAGTGAGCAGCTGTCAGCCAATCCCACTCCAATATTATTTTATGCAAAATGTTTCTGAATGTTTTGGTATTTTTAGGGCTCGTTGGCTTGTTTTGTTTGTTTTATAAAATTGTTTTCCAACTCTTTTTTTTCTGTATTTCCGTGTGTGTGTGTGTGTGTGTGTGTGTGTGTGTGTGTGTGTGTGTGTGTGTGCGCGCATGCATGTTTTAACTTGCTGGCTCCCACTCTATCACATGACTTTGACTATCACCCAGCACCTTATGGAAGGAGATAGGAAGCTTACAAGGAAGCGTGATAGTGGAATATGCAAATTCGATGGACTTTGTGGGTGGCACACTTGGGTTATGCCTCCTGCAGCTGTTTACAGATCTGGCTAGCATGCCCTGTCCCTTAGGTGTTAAGCATCTGACTCACCATCTCCTCCTGCCTTCCTTATCAGTCTCCCTTCTCTGGAAGATACCTCCTCCAGAAACCCACCTGCATCCACTAGTGTTTCCAAAAGCCAGGGACACCGCGAAGGACATGTAGCTCCCATTTCCCATATCCACTTATTCTGCTTGGCTGGTGCTGCTGTGGCTTTGATGGGGGCTCTAGAGGAGAGCAGGGGGCAGGGCAGCTCTACCCGGTGTGTGGCTTGTGGAGACTGGAGAAATCTCAAGTGCCTCTCCAACCCCATGCAGAAGGAGGGAGTTCAGTTTTCTACAGAGCATTCCTCTTCCTCTTCTGCTGCACTGCTTAGTGACAGCCAGTTGCTGAGCATGGTCTACGATGACTGCAGTGCTCTGAGCACAGTCTACCATGACTGCAGTGCTCTGAGCACAGTCTACGATGACTGCAGTGCTCTGAGCACAGTCTACAATGACTGCAGTGCTTGAGCTCAGTCTACAATGACTGCAGTGCTCTGAGCACAGTCTACGATGACTGCAGTGCTCTGAGCACAGTCTACGATGACTGCAGTGCTCTGAGCACAGTCTACGATGACTGCAGTGCTCTGAGCACAGTCTACGATGACTGCAATACTCTACACACAGTTACTTCCTCTCTTCATCCCTCATGCAAACTAGCCTGAGAAAATGAATGTGCAGATCTGTAACTGGAAAGCCCAGGAGAAGGAGATGGCCCTTATGGCTGGATCCAGGGCCCTGTGGTTCAAGATTGTTTCCCAAGGAGCTCTTCGCTCTGCCCTCTTCCAAGTTGACTTCACTCATGAAAGTTTATTCAAGTCCAAGAAGATCTTACCTTTACCTCTTAATGTCTGTGACCTTGATTTTGAATCAGCATCTGTGTTAAGAAGTTGCAGTGTGTTTGGGGCGGGTATATGCCAGGTAAACCTGCCCACTCCTCAAACTGGGTGAAGCAACGCACTCCACCTAAGCTAATAGCGTCATAGAGCCAGGTTAGTGTCTTCTAAATAATTTAAGATTTTGTTACTGGAAAACCCAGAAGAGGCCATGGGGCACAAAACCCAGCAGCTCCTGCTCCATCGTTCTTAGCACCTGCTTGATCTCTGCCGTCCTCACCCACAAAACCCTTTCCTTCCTTTATATCCGTATTTATGTCCAAAGTTTTCATAAGACTTCTCTGTCCTAAAATTTTCATGGGGTTTATAAGTTATTCTGTTCTATGAAAATATAAGAAATGAATATCTTAAAGACATTACAGGAAGAAGCTGGGTAATCCTATTAGATAAAGTAGGGTAAGGTGAACCCTGCAAGTTCAAAGCTGTTCACTCATCAAAGAGAGGGAATATGACCTCCAAATTTGACTCTGAGGTTCCCTGGCTCTTAAGCATTGAAGGAAAGATATTCTGGGTTATAAGCATGTGAGTGCACATGTGTGTTTGGTGTGTGTGGTGTGTATGTGTATGTGGTGTGTGTGTGGTGTGTGTGTATGTAGTGTGTGTGTGTGTATGTGTAGTGTGTGTGGTGTGATGTGGTATAGGCCCTGTAAACGGATAGGTAGGGAGGAAGCATCTACAGAATGTAACAGAGACAATGTACTTGAAGGCAGCCCTTGTTCATTGTATAGCTTTAGTCTTTCTTTTCCAGCCACTTGCCCCTGGAACTCTTGCTTCTTGTGGTGTAGTAGCTTTGTTAGCCCAACAAAGCAGGGAGATAAGCTGTAAGCCCTCCCATTGCTGGGCTCCTCCCAGATACAACTGGCGCTGTTCATTGCGCTTTCCTTGAAGGCAGCGCTCAGGCGGGGCGGCGCTGTAGGCACAGCTAGATGCAGGCACCTCCACTAAAGCTGGGCTGGTCTTTCAGACAGGCTTAAGCATCTTGTGATTCACCCTGTTTCCCAGAGAGTACTGTGGAGGCCCTGCTTCCCAGATGGACACAAGATAGCTCCACCGTAGTGAGCCAGTGCCCTTGCTGGCCCTTCGCTGCCTTTCCTGGACAGGTCCCCAGCGTCCAGCCGTTGGCTTCCCTTGGTCACCTGGCAAACTCCATTCGCCTGTGGATGGTTGTTAATACCCAACAGAGCCCAGGGAAGGATGGTGTTTCGATAGCCATGCAGGCTGCTCTAGGGTTGTGACTCCTCAGTCTTTCCTTTGTTTTATTGATTTATCTTTCAGAATTATCTGTAGTCTTCTGGGGTGGAAACATCCACTCAGTCCATTTTTTTTTGAACAAACATAAAAGATAAAGTTACCTTCTTCCTTCCTTCGCTCCCTCCTATGCTGAGGATATAACTCAGGGGCAGAGCCTTGCTTAGCCTGTGCAGGACCCTGGGTTCAATCCTCAGGAGCCCCAGCCAACCAACAGACAGGCTTGAGAAAGTTGCAATGTCTTTTGTCCTGTTGAAGTAGCCCATTTTGTACCTCTAAATTGTTCCTCACACCCCTAAATTCTCTACCCTGTAAACAGAGCTGTAGCAAACTTCTGACTAGGTGTGTAGGTCTACACAGCAGCCATTTGCTAGAGTTGACTAAACAGTCCATACTGTCCCTCTACCATTTACTAACTGTGTGACCTTGGGCATGCTCCTTAATGTCTCTGAGTCAGTTTCCTCTTCTGTGAAATAGGCAGAACACCCCTACTTCCTATGGGGGTTGTAAGAGTTAACGCAATAGCCAGCTGAGCCCTTTCTAGGGGCCTGGATGGAAAAGGCAGTTCTTACCCTGCAGCTTTTGGGATCGGATATCTGTTGAGCACTGTCCCTGAACACAAGGGGTACGCACTGTCTGATCCATGAAGATGTTATTGTGGCCTCTCTCACAAGACTGTAGTCTAAGGGAACCGGGGGTGAAAGGGAGTGAGGTTAAGACAGGAGCCCCGACGGCTCAAGGGTGAGGGCAGTCATACAGAAGTATGTTTCTCTGAGGTGCAGACACCAGCAACCCCGTGAAGTTTATCCTAATAGCAGCGTCAGTCAGGTAAGTTGAGAGAAGGCACAGCTAGGTAGCTGGCTGGTTGCTTAGAGGGAAGGAGCGACCATGTTCATGAGGGGAACGGTGTGGTTAGGGATGGGACGGTGGGAAGGGGCATCGTAGGAATGCTGCATGAGGAAGTCGCGTCTGAGATGTCCCTCAGGGACCCCAGCTGCATGGCAGGGAGGTGTGGAGAATTCTTGGTATGCCTTGGCGACTCGGCCCTCTCTCCTCAAGCCTCACCCTGTACCCCTTTCTTCCTGGCAGCAGAACCCCGTCCCTTGCTGCACTCAGGGCCATGCCTGTCCGCACTTCTACACCCCCTCAGACTTCACTGTCAGCACGCAAGTCTTCAGGGACACGAAAAGCAGCCACTCCTTACAAAAGGTTGGGGAGCCCTGGTTTCTGGAGGTAGGTCTTGGAGCAGAATGACGGTATGAGACAAGCCAGCTCTGAACGGAAGCCACCCATCCAAAGTTTACCTCTCATGAGGGCAGGGCCCACACATCCACCTTCATCCCTGAATTCTCCTGGGTTGCTCTCATTTCAGGTGCCATGCTGTCTGGCTGTGCTGACCACCGCTAGGGAAAGCATAGCTATAAAGTCCCCACTTTACAAGAAGAGGGTGGTGCTGGTGCTCAAGCGAACGCACGATGCCCAGCTGGCTTGTAAAGGCCACATGATTCAGCGTCACACGCAAGAACACACATTATTCCATTAAACTTGAGCCTAGAAAGTAATTTCCTGGGCTCTTTATGGCTCCTGCTGGGAGGGAAGTTATCACCTCAACTTTGCCATTGCTAGTAGCAATTAGCAATCTATAGTATAGATTTTCTTTTCAAATTCAGGGTGCTGAGGAAGGCCTCCCACCCCCACAAGATCCCTGTCTAGCAGAGGCAGGCACAGCCCAATGACTCTTCTCACAGATGCTGTTCTCCAAGGACAGGAAGCATTGTTAATTTCCTTTAAATAATTCAATGCAATGTCAATACCCCACACGACTCCATGCTCCCGAGTGACAGCTCTCTTCAAATTAGTAGTCCCAAGAATAAAGAACATCCAGAACATTCTTTTATCTTCAGGAAAGCAAACATCAATGCAGACTTTAAAAAAAAAAATTAA
Source organism: Tokudaia tokunoshimensis (assembly GCA_036184795.1). Classification (NCBI taxonomy): domain Eukaryota; kingdom Metazoa; phylum Chordata; class Mammalia; order Rodentia; family Muridae; genus Tokudaia; species Tokudaia tokunoshimensis. Next base: position 174,383,839 of record BTHU01000001.1, read on the forward strand.
AGTAACTCTTAGATTTAGATAGAAGATGATGTTTTGGTTTTCATGAATATTCACAAGCCAATTAGTAGAGTCTTTTAAACCAATGATTGTGTCCCTACTAGGTGCTGAGTGTCTGCTGTATGCTAGAGGATGCTGGTTTAGGAAACAGGGTTTCTCCAGTGGATAGAATGAACATGAGGAGAGATATGGAACATGCACACATATTCCCTCTAGAGAGGGATATTGTGGAAGAAATCATGTTTAAACCCTTGTCCTACTTCAGAAACAGTAAACAGCCATTTAGGAGAACCAGAGAGATGTAGAAAAGCAATTAGAAGGCACATCACGCCCAGACCTTCCTATGAACTCTTGACCATCTCATTTTTGATGAGTTTATCCATTCATGTCCATAAACTTTAAAAGCATTGATATTGGGATTAACCTGCCTTTGTGCTTCCTTCTCACCTGCTGCGAGGCCATGGGACGCTTCTCTTTGTTATAGCATGCGCTACTAAGATCCTGTAGTGGTGTTCTTTGGAATGTCTGTGGTCCACCCATCACCCTTCATCCAAGAGGGGCTAAAATAGATGTTTTTCTGGGGTGTCTTACACCTCTCCTGCTATCTTACCTCTGACATGCCTGTGATTGGACCATGCTTACATTCTGATTACCTGATATATGTGTGTGTGTGTGTGTGTGTGTGTGTGTGTGTGTGTGTGTTTGTGTGTGTGTGTGTAACTGGCTTCAGCATGGCAGGGTTTTGTGGTCCCCACTCTGCAGTGACTGTGGAGTATAAGGCTACCCCACCAGATCTGGCAGATAAGGCTAGCCCACCAGGCTTGGCACAAGGTAACTAGTTAACCTTTGGTCAGAGTTGAGACATGGATAATGGAGAGCCAGGTGCCCTCTTTGATATAAGGAAACGGAAGCAGAAAGACTGGGTCTCTTCCTTATAGCTCCAGATTTGCAGGAGCTGATTAGAATCCTGGCGCCAGTGACCTTGAACGTTTCTTCTGCTTGTCCTCTGGAGAGACAGCATCTCCCAGGGAGGACCAAAGAGCCACATTTCCAAATGAAGAATAAACCCACAGACTGTGAATAGGCCAGACACAAAGATGGCACATACGAGCGTGTTACCAAGCTGCTCTCTGCCTCAGTTTCCCTATCCTATAGGCGACACACACTGCCAGTGCATGGTGAGAGAGCTGGTGTGCTCAACAGAGCCAGCCCAAGCGGGGTTCTTGGGAGACCGTACACACTGATGGTCTGCTCATCTCCGTGTGCTGCACGTTTTCTTTCCCTCCTATGTGGAAACTCGTGTTTAACATTGCTGGCACTTGCTACCTCAGGAATTTTGGTGGAGTGTGAAAATCCCGACCTATGGCGTGAGCATGGTAGAAATGGCTCTAGGGAGCAAGGTGATTGGCAGTCAGCAAGCAGTAAGCCTTGAATCTGTCACCTCTGTTGGCAAGGCTCTCGCTCCTCCTCATGCAGTGCCTGGTCGTGTAAAAGCCTGGTAATGGAATACTGGCCAGCCTTGCCCCACTGGGTACCCGGGGAGATCCTTTGACGTTTCTCACAGTCTTCCTGCAATCCGGGCACTACTGTAAAGGACTACTGAGTTAACTCTTTGGACCCCAACGCAGGCAGCCTTGAGGCAGGTGCCGCACACGCCCATTTTTTAAACAGAGGTTAGCTGAGTCATGGGGCAGCATCGGATCACAGTGCTAGAGAGAGGGCAGGGCGCCATAAAATGCTGCTAATGACAGATGTGCTCTTGTTCATGGTCTGGTGTCTTCCCACCTACTAGAAGGAGGGTGCCTTTGGTCCCGTTTGCCACCCTACATTCTTGGGAGCTGGGAGATGCTTTGTTACTGCCGTAAGTGCCCTACTTAGGAGATCTTCCACCTCCTCTGCGATCAGCACCTCTCGCCCCTGGTCTCCTCCTCTTTGTTACTGGGTTGAGGGCCTAACCTTTGCCATCTATCTCTTCCTTGAGGGAATCCAGTAGATAGATGGGCTGAGTAAATATGACTAAGAGAGTCAATAGCCACCTGGACAGGCATGAGTCACTTCTTCCTAGTTAGCTATTCATGGACAGCTCAAAATTGGCCACACAAACTCACCGAATGGTGGCTGTTAGCACGGCCAATAGTGACAGTAATAGGGTGTGACATGGCATAACTGCCTGCAGATAAGAGGGGCTTCCTGTAATTGCTCAGTCACCACCTCGGCCTCTGATTGCACACACGCTTCTTAAATCGTTCTTCGTCAGAACCCTTCTCTCCTTCCCCATTTCCTTCCTCTCAGGAGGCTCTCAAAACTTTTTCTAGTCCGCTGTCTGGGGATCAGCAAGATGGCACACTCAGTCTGACACTTCGGCTTTTATTGTTATTCTTGATTGGCTTACACTTTGGCTAGCATTGGGCCTGTTTTGATTTCATTTTTCAGGGTGTGTTTTCAGAAAGGGCCAAAGTAGGGATGGTCTATACTCCCTATCTGCAAATGTAAGGGAGAAAGACACTTCGGCTCAGTGTGCAAAGCCAGCCGTGGAGACAGGGAGTGGACCAGTGCGGAGAGAGGAAATGAAACTTTTCTTAGGTTTATTAGACCACATCCTATAAGTCTGTGGCTTCTTATGTGTCTGATTTCTAAAGAGCGTGGCTGTGCAGACAGCCTTATTTTTGCTTGTGCGATATTTAAAACAAATATAGATGTTACTTAATTTCCCTAGTTCTTTATATTTCAGCCATATGTGTAAAATGAATGTTTACACACAGTATATATTAGAAGGGAAGGTGTGTGTGTGTGAGTGTGTGTGTGTGTGTGTGTGCGCGCGCGCACGTGCGCGCATGTGTGTTGATTTATAAATCCCCATGTTATAACTCCAGGTTAGCAAGCATTTAGATAAAAACAAAAAAAATTAAAATTACAATGTAGTTCACCCTAATTAGAAGCAGCCTGAACAATGTCAAATGCACCCCTAAAGGCAAAGCTTATATTTGGATGAACTTCCAGTGCTCCAAAGCTAAGCCTCAAAAGTCATAGTTGGGCTCACTTTGTTGCAACTTTTAATTGTAAAATGATTTTCTGTGCAGGCTAGGGAGGACTTTTAACTGCTCCTAGCTGTCCGTTCTAGAGGTGGGGGGGGGGGGTCATTCACCATTGCTCCAAGCAAACAAGAGAAGTCTATATCCCACTGCAATAGAACGATTGGCAGATGTGTGTGTTTGAAGTACTGGAGATTCTGGAATATTCTATGAAGCCCCCTCCCCAAATGTAAGAGCTGTGGTTTTCTCATACAACCTAGAATCCTTCCATACAAAAATTGAACAGCAACCCCATCCCCCTCTTTCCATCCGAACTCATAGCGTAGTCTCTTCACCGTGTTCTAGGTTAAATGGGTACATGGCTCTCTGTGACTCTGAAGTCCCACCTGGGTACTTCTCATGCCTCAGTGAGGTGACGTCCTGGTGTAAGGGAGCACAGTGTAGTCCACTCCACTCACCTGATACTCAGTGACCGCTGACCACACCCTCTGCTCCCTGTTATCTGCCATCTCTTAGACTGAAAAACTTATATCACTGTGGACATTATTGCCGCCTCAAAAACTTGTCTCCCACCCTGTGAGCTGGTTTACGAGATAGGAAGTCCTGTCAGGAATTCGCCTGTGGCAGGTGGCTGATTCTTCTGCCTCGTGTGAAGCCTTGGAGGTCCAGCGAACCCTGCCCGCAGGACAGCATGGCTCTAACTCAGTGCCTGCCTCCATTTCCCCCTTTCTGTGCTAGTCACATATTTTCTCCACATTCCTGGCACAGATCATTAATAGATAAGACTCAGGCCCTTCTGTAGGTGACAGCTTGCTTCCTCTTTTATAATTCTGTGTAGTGACAGATTGATTTTTCATGGGCTGGACTATATCAAGAGAGAGTATAAATCATCCTTAAAATCCTCCGTTCCTTGTGGGGCCTCTCACAAATAAAAACAGTACCTGGGTGGGAAATGGCTTTTCAAGGCTCTAACACCATCTACCAAATCTCTCTTCCTCCCCTCTCTCTTTCCTGCTACCCCCTCCTTTCCTCTACTTTCTAGTGTGGTATCTCTGGTTCTGAGTCCTTTGCTGTTATCAGTCTCTTTAGTGATGTCAGAGGAGCAGACGTTCTGGACTTGGACATAAAGGGGAAACCATGCCTTCCCTGGAATGAGTCTTTCTTTTGTGTGAAGGGCGGTACAGTGGTGTGACAGACTGAAAGCTTTTACTTACCACACCTCCTTCCCCCTGTGCCCTGTGAACCTCATTTGAAAGGCATTTATTGTCTTGGCTACTAGTTGAGCAAGAGCCTATAAAAGAAGCTTGGTCAGCCTCTGTCCTTCACACAGACCTTCCACTTCCTCTGCTGTGGGGCTGAAAGGCCATTTCAAGCCTGTTTACATTTTTAAAAACTCAGCTGTTGTGGGTGTGTGGGTGTGGGTGTGGGTGTGTGGGTGTGGGTGTGTGGGTGTGGGTGTGTGGGTGTGGGTGCATGGGTATGGGTGTGTGGGTGGGTGCTGTATACCTGCTAGCAGTGTGTGTATTTATATGTGCTGAAGAGGTCAGAAGTCCTCCTTGGTGTCTCTTTTAGTCGTCACCTTATTTTTCAAGGTCTCTCACTGAACCTACAATTTTGTGGTTATTCAGACTATCTGGGCATCAAGAACCAGGAAATGTGCCCGTCTCTGGCTCGCCAGTTCTGGGATTACAGATGTGGACTATATACAGTGCTGGCTGATATGCGCGCTGAGGATTTGAATTCAAGTCTTCATGCTTGTGTCCCAAGTATTTTACTGACCAAGCCATTTCCTCCTCATTCCCACAATCCCGCACTTTGTTTTCAGATTGTTGGTAGTGTGGTAGAAGCCATGTGTCCCTTGATGAAGTCTGGCTCAAGTCTTGGTTACCCTGTCCTGGTCTCCCTCTCTCCACCTCTACTTGGGCTGAGAATAAGGAATGAGGTGGCCTTTGTACAGTCAAAGTTTGCCATTCTGTTAAAATACGCTTGGGTGTGTGCTTGTCCGAGTATACAGAGTATGACCACTTCTAGCCTTCGTGGCCACAGCCACAAGAGAGCAAAAACTTTCTCTGAGAGGTGTGTGTGTGTGTGTGTGTGTGTGTGTGTGTGTGTGCTCGCTCAGAAAGTTTCTATTTAAAAAAAAGAAAAAAGACAGTAACTCCCAGAAGGGAGTACAAGGGGGAAAATGAAAATATTGGAGAAAGAAAACAATGAGACTCAAGAAAAGCAAGAAGAATTTGGGGTGACCAAGAGGCACGCTGACTTAGGCCACTCACTTCACCAGGGTGATCACTGGAGTGGACAAGCTGTGTGGTCCCCACATGGAAACCCTGTCCTTGGTGCTAGAGTCTTGCTCCCTACAGCCCCAGGTTTGGTAGGAGAGGACCTGGTGGTGAACTTGCGCTGCAGGATGGGGTCAGGGGGGTCCTGGGGGCCTCCAGCCATTGTCTTTTCATCCTTAGTTCTGCACACTGGGATCTTGGAAGGCCTGTGTTCAGCTGGGGATTTGTGTGTTGAGAAGTCTCCTTGTCCCAGGGAGACAAGCCCTTGACTAGAAAGCGGAGTAAAATCCTAACCACCTGTAGTTGTGTGACTGTCTCCTGGACAAGGTTGTTTCTTCACATCACTTTCCTGAGAGCCCCTGGGAAAGGGGGAGGTGTCCTTTGGGAGCATGACTCCAGAAACATGGTGGCCCAAAGGGAAGATGAGTCACTTCTGTCCATCCTTCCGCGAGTCAGGGATGTAGTGTCTGGGGAAAGGCCTTTATGATATATGTTTTGTTTACACCCAAGAAGAATGGGTCACCCCCTCCCCCATTTTGACTTGGCCCTTTGGGGACAGCAAACTGTCCTCAAGCCTGGTTGCCCTGGACTTCCTCTCTGTGGTCTGTCCTGATTGGGCCTCCAGGAACGGTCTTCTCGCTATCTCTGCTCACTATGCACACTTCATTTCTTTATTTAAAGTTGTAAGACTTGGCCTTTAAGATGTTCCCTGTCGTGTGTGTGTGTGTGTGTGTGTGTGTGTGTGTGTGTGTGTATGTGAGTGTGTGAGTGTGTTTACATGTATGTGTGTGTGCCTGTGTGTGTACATGTGTTCTCATGCATATGGAGCTTACAGGTCAAGAATCTTGTGTGAATCAGGTTCAGGTATCTTCCCCTCTCCCTCCTTTTTCTTCTTTTAAAAGACATGCTCACTTACTTACTAGCCTGGGACTACTGGGGCAGGCTGGTGAGCTGGCGATTCCCCTGTGCTCACCTCCACTGGAGTCTCAAGGTCACTGCTTGACCTTTTATGTGGGTTTCAGGGATCAAACTCAGGTGTTGGTGCTTGCAGGGCTTTGCCTGCTGGGCCTTCCCCTGCCCCATGCTTTTATTTTGAAGGAATGTTGATTCGGTGTGCTGCACCCTGTTTAGAAGCTCATTCTTAGCTATAGATGTCAGTGTCCGCTCTGCCCCATCTCTAGGCCACAGAAGGAACCCTGCTTTGGTCTGTTAGTTTCGTGGACATTGGTGCATCTCCCCTGACCTTTACTGCTTCTCATTATGCAGAGTTTTTTTCCTGTACTCCAGAGTGCTTTGGAGCACCTTATGGACTTAGGAGAATTCAAGCAATGGCGGTAGTGAGATGACACGATGTTGCTACCCACAGAGGCAGCATGGTGAAGTGAGACACTCTTTGGAGCATCCTGTGCTGAATTATCTGTTATTTTGCCCATGTTGTAGATGCCAGAGTTTGGGCATGGCATCCTAGGTGAAGGGCATAATCTGTAGATATGTTGACCTAAGCCTGGTTCTCTCAGGCGATCTCTCTGGTCCCATTAGCTAGATGAAAGGAGAATTGGGAGAGCAGTGTCCCCACCCAAAAGATCCCCAGCAAGCCAATGCATGCCTGGGGAAGCTTAGCGGTTGCTTCTCCAGCCATCCAATGGTTAGAAGTGGAAGGCAGGGAGGAGCACATCTGCATGCCTGTCTTCCTCTTGCGAAGTGAGGAGAGGTGACCTGAAAAGTCCCCGACTCAGGGTGTCACACTCGAGTGAACTGAAGATGATGCATTTGGCCAGGGAAGGTAACAGCAGCCGCACACATGTAAATGCTTGTGCAATCTAATTCCGGTCTTTGTAATTACTTGGAGAGCCGCCATTGCAGCCAACAGAGAGGTATGTGCAGTGAGACTGGAGGGGCAGGGAAGGAGAGCATCCAAGCTGTAGCCTTTCTGCCTCTAAAACCCCTTTAGACACAAAGAAAGGCACAGGGATCGTATTCTATACACGCTAGTCAGCTTTCCTCATCCCAGCTTGTGGTGTCTTGGAGAGGATGGTGGGCTCGAAACACCCGTGAGTTCCAGCTAAAGACAAGGGCGGGTGCTGAGGAGCACTGCAAAGGGGCAGGTCTCTGTAGGGAGAAGGGCTTTGAGATGGGGAATGAACAGCATTTAAAAACGAAATTCTCCAAACAAACAAACAAAGTATTGGTGCTAGCGAGGGACAAATCCATCAGCCCAGAGACACACACCTTTAGCTCCTGACTGGGTTGATGCGGGCACTTTAAGAAACCAGGTGTGGCCCCTGTCCTGCCCTTGGTTGTCACCAAGCAGAGCAGAGAGAGATCAGCCCCGTGCCCTTTGTTTTGCTGTCTGTCTGACTGACGTCGGGGGGTTTTGGGAATGAATGTGATGTCATTTCCATAAATACACACATGGGAAGCCCCTCCTCCCCCCATTTGGGTGACAGATTACATGTTAGGGCAAGAAAAGATAAAAGCACTAAATATTTGCTTTAGAAAAAACACACTGAAGGATCCTCTCACCCTCCCAGCTGAAAGGTGATGGGTTTCAGATTCCATTAACAAAAATGGCTGGCTGCAGTTGACACTGCCGCTGCCGCCACTCTCTGGGTGTGATCGACAACTGGAGTAGCAAGTGGAAGTTGGTCCCTGGAGGATTATACTGGATTTTTGGGGGGTGGAACAGGACCACAGAGTTATAATCCCAGCCTGGTGTCAGCCACAAGGGAGTCAAAGAGCCTTCCTTACCTTTGATTCTTTCAGTTGGATATTTTCTCATGGGATTTTCTTTTCATAAAAAACAACCATATGTTGCTTGAATTTAATAATGAAGTCACGAAGTTTTATGCAAGTTATGTAAGCCGGGTTGGCGTCATGTTTAAAATCCCCCTGCCTCAGCTCCCAAAGGTTGGGAGTGCAGGTATGTGCTACCTCACCTGCTCCAGCTGGGTTATAATTCATGCAGGCCCTTTGCGAAAGGCCACGGGTTACCCTTAATACGAGAGCATGTGGTATCGGTTCCTGCCTGTGGCTGGTGTTGTCTATCTTATGGGTAACTGGGAGCATGCATGGGTTACCACTTCATCCTTGCCAGAGGCTAGCAGAGTGACCAGTTGTACCCGACAGAGCCCGTTGAACCCTAAGTCTTTGTATTTGTGAATCTGGAAAATACCTGTCCCTGCCTTTATTTGTCAAAAGAGCTGAGCAAATGGGTGATGGATGTAGACACTGGCCAACATCTGTATCTTTTAATTGAACCCCGTTCCTTGTGGGCAGTGGTAGGGCCTGATATTAATACTCCCTATTCTATGTGGACATCCGGCATCTTGAAGTGGATGGCATGCAGCTGTAGTCCCAGTGACTTGGAGGCTTAGGTGGAAGGGTCACTTGAACTTAAAGAGATCAGAGCCAGCATTGAACAAGGCCCCACCTTTTCAAAATCCCCAGTCAACATAGGCCCTTTCTGTATAAATCTCATTTGATCCTCCCAGTCAATAGCAGCTATTTATTTTTAACAAGGAGAACGACGCTAATGTGAAGAACGCTAATGTGACTTTTATTACTTTTTATTTTATTTTATTTTAATGATTTGTCTCCAGTTCCATTGAAAGTAATTGTTGGGACCTGGGGAGTCAAAGCCAGAGGTCTCAGATTTTCCAAGACAGGGTGCCCACCTCCCCACTGCCGGGACCCTTCTACCCTGAGACATGTATGGAGTGGCGCTTCAGAGGAGAGCCACACATGTTCTCCAGACATTCTGGCCTAGGCTGATTGGGACGGGAGGTTGGGAGAGCGGTCCCTGTGCCGGAAGTTGTGGCTTCTGAGTCTCTCAGCAATTGGCAGCAGAGAGTTTTGTTTTGTTTTGTGTGTGTGGTTTTGTTTTTTAAATAATTAGAAACAGTTTGACTCTTGTTACCACCCACAGTAAAAAATTTCTTGACTCCCACAAGTTAAGAGAGAAAGGGGGAGAAAAAATAAGTCCACTTAGTGGAATGATTAAAATGGGGCTTAAGGCTTAAAGTATTTTGGGGGGAGCTTTGTACATGTGTATATCAGGGAGTGGGAGGGGAGGTTCTCAGTCTCTAACTCCTTTTTTGCCTGGTTCAAGAGGAAGGTGGCTGCTCATAGGAAGGGAATCTAGTGCCCACGATGACTCTGGGAGGAAACCGATATTTTCTGTACTTATTAATGGTATGTCTTCTGTGTGGGTGTGAGCATTCAGAGCTCAAAGCCCATATTTGCTCAGTGTGTGGTCCTTATAGGGCTGTGTTCCAGTCCTCATGGTGGTGGCCCATGAGGAAAGGGAAGAGGAGGATCCTCTCTTGGCACTGTCACAACTTGTCCCATTGTATGGACCAAACCACTGAGGCAGCAGCAAGCCCAACCTCTGTGCTCTGGATTCCTTGGGACTGTGCTTTCATGACTGACCATCGCCATTGTTCATAGATCAACTCAGTTCACATCCGTGGCTCCCTTTACCCATGGAGATGGCTAGAGTCTGAGTTGGATCAGCCTGGCCAGCCACATGAATTATCCGATGGACCATCCCTGCCCACGCCTCCTCCTGTCCCTCTATGTAGTCACATGGGCAGAGGGATGACTGTTGACTTCCTCATCCTCCTGGAGATGGAGGAACATCCCTCTGGAGGGCACTGGGCTCCCCAGGGCACCCTGAACCACCTTGGATGGATTCCAGTCTGTGATGACTACTGTGGGGTGGCCTCCTTGTGCCATCCTGAATTGTTTAAGTTTATGCTTTGTTGGCAAGCAATTTTTTTTTTGATGCTATTCTTCTCATTGCCATAGGCCAAGATCCCTTTGTGGAGCAATGCCTGGACTTAATACTTTTCATCTGGATACTAGGGAGGGTATCAAGAGACAGAGGCAGGGTTTGGTGGGGGTGGGTGGGCTAGGGTGAGTGGGGTAAGATGGGAGTAGGGTGGGTGGGGTGGGCTCGGGTAAGATGGGAGAAGTCTTAGGCACCACTCATTGCACCCCCAAGCCTATCATTTCTTACTGTTTCCTTTCAGGTCACTATTATAAGGAATGATTTTTTTCCCCCTAGAATGTATTGTGTCCCATGGTACTGCATAGTGATTCTGCAATTGTACATCAAAGGACACAGTGCCCTGATGGTCTTACAGACGGCTTACAAATACACATGCCAGGGTGCCTATTAAACTTGGTATGGAGTGTCTTATAACACCAAGCTTCTTTCCTGACTGCCCCAGAGACTGGGATTCACTTATAAGTTTGAAACCTTTGTGACTCTATTCTACCCTTCTGGCTGGCTGGGTCCTGGTTCCCACATCAGACTCTTAGGCACACAGAACGGTACTGTTGGAGCTCGGTAGATGAGGAGTTAGATACATAAGAAGGCATCGGGCACACGGGGACACAAGGTACCCGTGGCTCTTTAAATCCTGCATATCTATGCTGGACCTCCTCACAAGTATGGGTGTGAATCTGGAAATTATAAAAAACCCACATGACAGAGGGATGTGTGTGACAGGGATTGTAGCCCCAGGGAAGACTCCAGTTCATAGAATGTCATTTAGTACTCTCGTCACGGGTACCGTTCTATCCTGAAGAGAAGGGGTGTGAGCAGAAGGGGCCCTTCTACTTCTGGCTGGAAGTCATGGACTGAGTTCAGTTGTTTGTTGTTGCTCTGAGGCTGCTCTTCTCTGGGGAAATCACCAGAAGGAATTCCCCTGTCAGCTTCTGAGCTCTATGGCAGTCAGACCCTCCCCCCATGTGAATGGGCTCAGTGTGAACCGGCTCAGTGTGAACCGGCTCGGTGTGAATGGGCCCAGTGTGAACTGGCTCAGTGTGAACGGGCTCGGTGTGAATGGGCCCAGTGTGAACTGGCTCGGTGTGAACGGGCTCAGTGTCAACTGACTCAGTGTGAATGGGTTCAGTGTGAACGGGCTCAGTGTGAACTGGCTCAATGTGAACAGGTTAAGTGTGAGTAGCTTTGGTGGTAAAGCCGCCAGAGAAAGCTGCATTGAAGTGAGTGAGCAAATTCCCCTTTAAGCTTTGGGAGTTATCAGAACAGTGGTCCTGGTTACCACAAGGCCCATTTCTCTGCCTCTCCAACTCTACACTTCTGCGGCAACCATGATTCTTTTGGCCCCAGTCTTACTGAACCACCTTCCCGATCTGGTGGTTTCTCATTCCATGTCTACTCTTGCCTCTTTGCTCCTCCCCTCTTAGCCCACATTGGTCCAGGCACATACTCCCTGTCAGAAGCAGACCCACGAGGTGGTAGACAGAGCATTCTGGCCTCATACACTCTTAGAAAGCAGGAGATTGGAGGTGATGTCACAAGGACCCAATCACATCAGGGCAGGCTATCTAGGAGACCTTAGTCATCGGTTTTGTAATAACTATTCTCAGCCATTTTTTAAAAAAAATGTTGTCTGCAGGATTAAAAGAGAAAAGATGCTTCAGGGAGATGATGGGGCCTGCCCTGTGCATAAACAGAGAACAGATAGTACTAAATCGAATGTTACCTAACAGGTTTGGTTTGTGATTTGTTGGGCCTGGACTACTAGGAAAAGATGATAAAATAACTCAGACGAGGGAATGGGCTTACTGGAGTGACCTAAAAACACAAAAGCACACAGCACAGACTTTTGAGTAGATAACCATACCCAGAGTAATTTTAACTTGTTTGCGGTAGTCGGTGGGTTAAAGGGGGTCTCCTACCGAATCTGGAGATTGCTAAGCTGTGACCAACAACAGGGCCTTACTCTGTCAGGCTTCTTTCTAAACTTGGAAACTGAGGCCCGATAGAGCAGATGGGCTGTAAGACTCCCAGGCTTTGTTACCAGGTCACATAGGATCCCACGGCAGAAATCCACCCTCCTGGTTACCTCTTCCCGCCCCGCCACTCCGGATTCTCTGCACTCTCAAATGTCGTTCAGCTGTACCGGAATCTGTGTGGAAGCCGAGGCTCCTCCGTGACGAGTGTGTGGAATCCAGAGTGTCTGGTGCGAAGTGGCTTATTTCTCTCTCAAAATCGTGACTTTTCTTGGGCGCCCTGGCTGCTGATGGGCTCCTCAGAGAATTACATGCTCATGAGGGATTAATACAAGCGTTTCTGCTGAAAGGAAGCCAGGAAGGAGGAACCTAGAACTCTTGCATAAGGCAGTGACTGCGCTTTTAGTAACACATAGCTGAACATATCACACATGATGGCTCACGCCCATAAGCCCAGTACTCAGGAGGCTGAAGCAGGAGCATTGCTGTGAGTTTGAGGCTACAGAAACCATACTCTTACCACTTATATGAGATGGACATTAGTTTGTTCTTGTTACTGTCTTTCCCCGAGGTGTTTGGGAATTCTTTTAGGGTGTTGCTTTCTGGGATTTTGTTAACATCTCAGAGATGTGAAAAAGGAAGTCTTTGGAAACAGGCTTCACCCCAGCATCAGGGATAGGAAGTCGGAGAGAGATCACCAAATCGGCTCTGATGATGTTGACCACGGTAGAGTTCACTGGTGATTTTTACAGCTCCACTCTGCTCTTAAGAGTTCCGTGTCTTGTAACCAGGAAGCAGGCTGATGCCCTGGGTTGAGTTCAGCAAGTTTGTTTTGACTTGTGGCCCATGAGGAGAGAGAAGTCCTCATTATGTAATGTTAAACTGGGCTGGGAATGTCAGCTGGGCCCTGCTTGCCAAAGCTTGAAGAGTTGGTTGGGAGCAGACTATGTTTAGTATGACTAATCCAGCTTGGCAGGGTAAAGGGGTGGGTGGGTGTCGCTCTGAGAGGGAAGGATGACTTATGCTATTTCAAATATTAGCACTCTGCATGCTCTATAGCTGTCCTCAAAGTAACTCAAGTAAGCAACTAAGTTGAGGCCTCATTAATCAACTAGTGCAATACTGACTGTTGACTGGTGGAGTTGAGACACCATTGGATTCCTCTCTCGATTAGGAGAGATGGGCTTGGGGCCTGGGGAACACTTCCCGTAGCAGCCTGTGTTGGTCAAGTGTGGCTGGCAGGTTACTTAGTAATTAAAGCTGCTATACAAAGCCAACACTAGATTCTGTAATAAAAGTCGCAGTGAACCCCCCAGTAAAAATGTAAAGAAAAACGTGGCCCACTTTCCTAATAAAGATTCCAGGGTATAATTTAGAGTCCCGTCTCTAGCCTTTTCCATCTTTATTTGGACGTTTTTACGCCTTTTGCTCCCCCCCCGCCCAGGTCCAGCCTGGTCCTCCTTATGGGACAAAAGGATCCCAAAAATAAAAAAAAGCATGTTTGCACATGTTTGCACAACCATCCTTAAACAGTGCATTCCCTGACCTCCCCCACCCCACCCCCAATCACAAAAAGGTTGCTCTTTGGTAGTTTAGATGCCCTGCCTGAGGTGAAGTGGGGAGTCGCTTTTGTCTTTTCCCTGATGAATGGATGTAAAATGTTCACTGAACCTGGAAACACCTCCTTTTGTGCCCGGTGCCCCCCTAACACAGGCTGTTAAACTTGGGGCAATTGCTCATGGTGGGGGATTGAAAGGGGCCATTGTGGGAGGAGGGGCCCACACTGAGACCATTGTGGGTATAGAGATGTCATTGTTTCCCAAGCATTAAGGAGCAGACTCTGGGGACCCCCAGGCATCAGTGTGCCCAGCCACTGTTCTGACTGCACAGCATCTCTAGGGTTAAATTGTCCCCTAAGCACCAGACCTCAGAAAAGCATGGCAAAGTCCTCTTAGACCGGACATGACACAGTGCACCCCCTACAGGATGCATGTGGTATTTCCTACAAACACCAGCTTACCAGGCCCTTCCTGCTCCTACCTAGATTGTTGGGTTTTGTTTTGTTTTGTTTTGTTTTTCTGTCTTGATCCCCAGCCCTCATTTCTGCAGGGAGGTCACTTGTCCTCCAGGAGTCAGCGGACAAAACATTTGTTTAAAAATCCCTTCTTCCTCCTTAGGAGTAGCAGAACTCTCCAATTCCTGCTGGTGGCTTTACATTTAGCTTCCCTTTGGCCATATGGCCTTCAGAGGACTTCTGATCTTAATTACACGGCATTCGACCTTTGTTTATTTAAAAATCAAAAGGCGGATAGGCTATTGATGGTTTATCTCTATTAATTGCAGCACCATACCTGCCAACTGTCTCTTCGGTTAGTAAAGGATCTGCTATGATCACTGCCAACAGTTTACATGTGCGCACATATCACTTAACACGGTGCGTTCAATAGAAGTAGGAATAGCTCTGAGCTTTAGAATTGCCACGCAGGCGGTTCGCACTGCAACCCTCTGCCATGTAGTGTTGACTGACGAATGTAGACACACGCTTAGGAAGAACAGCCGGGAAGTACTTGAGTTCAGACTCCGAGTCTTCACTTACTGTGTGCTTTAGACTCTTGGGTGTGTATCGTTGGCAACTTCAACTTTGCCTTCCATAAATTAGGAACAGTAGAGGGGTTCACATCCCAGAAATGATACTAGATTTGGACTATATGATTACGTTGTATGTTCAGTTTCCTTGCAGAGCCATATAGGACTTACGCATTGTAAGCCCAAACTCTCAACCAGCTCCCATGTAAGAACATAGAGCCGAGTCTCTTGCTGGTTTTGAGCATTGTGTTGTTTTTATGCGATTCATTGATAATTTTAACGTTCTACCTAAACCATGGTTCTGATGGAACGTGTAATAAAAAGAAGTCTTTTCAGAAATGGCTTTTTTCTTGACGATGCTGATAAACCGTCATAGAAAGTGGCTTTGCTGTAAGCTTAGGAGGGCCAGTTGTTAAAACCAATGAAGACACGTCAGGAAACATTAAACACATTTGCTTAACAAGCAGTGGTAATTCTTGGCTTCTTCCTCTGGCTTTAAGAAGCCCTTCTTGTAGAAAAAAAAATCAATTCTTCTGGATCTCTGTAGGGTTGTCTTTGGAAAAACCTGGTGTCTCTTTAGATGACGAGTTCCTCTCAGCTGTTCTTCCCTTTTTTTTTTCTTTTTGGTGAACCCGTCACTGTCTGAATAATTATTTTTTAAGGAAGTGGATTTTAGGAGCTGTATTTAAAGAATTTATAATCTCAATGCTAAGACATCGCCTACCCAGACGTCATTGCTGCCCCTCCAATGCCTCCTTCTCTTCCTTTTCCTCTTTTAGGATCTCCCCCTGTCCAATATTCCAGTGGTGGTGTTTTTAGGTATAAATTCTTGCAGCTTGTATTTTTGAGCATTTAACCAGTGCTTAACTAGTTCTGTGTATTTATACTCAGCAGGGCAATAGGCATGTTTCAAACTTACATACCTCATTGGTTGCAAAAGTGCTTTTTCTGACAAGCTTGGCTGCCTCAAAATTACAGTGAGGGAAAAGTAGAGTCTGATTGCTCTTGACCCTCAGCATCTGTGTCTTTTACCTAATTTATAGTTGGAAAAACAGCTAAAAACATCGCGTGTCTACGCCAGGCATTTATGTCGTCGGGTATAAAACCTAGAAGCAGATGTGTAAACGTTACATAGGCTAAGCTAAGTATTGGGTCAAAGAGATAAAATCCAGGGGGCTGGACAGATGGCTCAGTGGTTAAGAGCAATGGTGCACTTACAGAGGACCTATCACCCACCTGAGGGAGGCCCTCAGGAACTCCAGGTTCAGGGATCGGATGCTCTCTTGTAACCTCCTCTGTGCACTCAACACTTCTTCACATAAAAATTTAAATAATCCAAAATAAATTTTTTAAAGAGACAAATACAAATCAATATTGGTATTTATGCATACTACCCAAGTGATGGTAATATTTTTTTTTGTCCCAGTTGCAGGTTAATCTTTCCAAGTGAATGGACTTCAGAAAAAAAAAAAAAGCCAAGAGTTCTCTGAGTTAGGATAGACTTTGAAAAGAAATGGAGTCTGATTACTGACACGGCGTTCCTGTGCTCTAATCTCCATAGCACCTTGTGGATAGATAACTTGACAGCATAGCATAGCACTTAGATTTTTAAAAATGCAATTTAAAGCTTGTGTTGCTCCCCCAACATAGAGGTAAGGCAAGTTTTCATTCCTGTTTCCAGGGAAACATAATTTAGGGAGCTGAGTTTTGGGGTCTGGTTCTGTTTGAGGTTAGTTGTCTGAGTGACAGTGCTGACCTTCAAGATCCTGAGCCCACTGAGGGCAAGAGTTCCCCTCAGTTCATTTATTGCCTTAGCTTTAGTGTGGGGAGTTGGCTGGATGACATTTTCAGAGAGGGTGAACAAACCGGACAAGAGAGAAGGGTGCAAGAGAGCCTGAGAGGTCTGAGCCAGGAGCAATGGTGTTGTCTTCCACTCTTCTTCCTCTCCCTCCCTATCTTTTTCCTCTTCCCTCCTCTTCCTCCCTCCCTTCCTCTTCTTCATTCATTCATGAAAACTACAAACCAGCCATCGTTAGTTCTTCCATGTTCTTTAGCTTGTTTGTTTTTATGTCTGTCCTGTGGGGCCGCTGTCATGTGTGGCCGTATTTGGGCATGAGAAACAGTCTCTCCTAAGCTTCCTTGAAGAGATGTGCTAGACAAAAACAAGACGGTTTTGACAAAACAACCGGCTGTCCAGACTCTTCCAAGAGGCTTGCTTGCATTCAAAGCCAGTTCCCAGTCTGCTTTAGGCAGGCAGTTGCAGCATGCCTTCCATCTGGGCCTAATGTGAGTGCACTCCGACTCCACACTGAGGCAGGATCCTTGGCGGGGCTTACTCCAGCGGTGAGAGCCAATGGGTGTTGTTGCTGTGGCGGAGGCATGTCATAATTTAATTTTACTTTATTATTCACTGGATGTGCCCATTGTGTGTTACCCTCTGGGTGTGTTTACAAGAAGTTTAGGAAAGAGGCTGAACCTGCCACATCTGTTAAGTGTGCTTTGACACTGTGCAGTGGGTAAGTTCACACATGTGCTTGCTTGCACATACAGGTTGCTTTCTTCCTTCTTATCCAGCACTAATTTTAGGGCTAGGGAGCCATCCCTCTCTAGCTGGTGATTGGCCAGGCTCAGAAGGACCTGCCTTCTTAAAGTTCCATTCCTTCAGCCTTGAGAATCCTTGGAGGCAGCTTGGGCTTAGGCGTGTGCACTCCCAATTTCTCAAACCTCACACATGCTATGAACCAGCCCCCATGATTACTTAAGTAGAATATAGATCAGCATCTTAGATTTGGGTGACACTCTCTGGCAGCCTTCCTGAACTTCATATGACACATAAAAATTCAAAGTCCACAAAACATTATTTATCCCTTAATGAAAACTGGGGACTTTCAGGATGGCATCTGGTCTTCCCACGGTCCCTTGGCCTCTGGGATGGCGATGTGTGGTCTCTCTGCAGTGACAAATAGTAATAATATTTTCAGCATCTGACTCAGTTGAGGGATGTGAATTCAGTCAGGGATCACATATTTAGATCCTCCTCCATATTAAAAAAAATGAAGATGAGGCCTCTCTGTTTTAAAGCATTGCAGGTGGATTTCTGTCATTGTTGGTGTTCCAAATGGTTCTCCTCCTCCAAATAATTGGTTTGTTCTGACTCTTGTTTTCCCCGGAAGTTATACTTAACCAAAAGACCCAGACTCCGACTTTTGTTATATTGCTATGATAGCGCTTAACCGGAGGCCTCAAGAGTGACAGGAGTCTTTTGGTTTAGAAATCAAAACCTGACCCCAAACCCTGGCTGTGCAGATTTTTAAGCATCTATCCTTATGTACGAAAAAATGATTCTTGTCAAGCAAATCTGTGCAGAAATCCCCATTAGCATAATTTCTAACTCACTAAAGCAGCTTGGTGCCATTATTTAACTCTCGCCTACCCCACACTTCATTAAGTGGTCAGTGGCTATGAAGACTTGAGTCTTACAATGTGGGTGCATTGCTGCCTAGGATAGTCAGCTGTGCTGGGCACACAGCTGTTAGCTGGGGTGAGTCTAAGGGGGTTCTGCGAGGTGATCGCCATTTATCATCGTGAGAAATTAGAGTCCTTTGTTCTTATTGATCTTTGTTCACTCATCTCCTAGTCTCAGAAAAAAATCTGGTTTTTCGTCTTTCCCACCAGCATTTTAAAAAAAAATAAATAAATTTTGTTATTAGAGATATTATGGGCACTATGATATTATGGGCACTATAAACCAAAAGATTTCTGTTAGCTGACCACAATTTTTTTTTTAAAAAAAAATGAAGTCTGAAAGGTAGCTAAATCCTCAAGTCAGACACAGACATAAAAATAGTCCCTTTAAAAGCTGGATGCACAGCCAGTCACTTCTCTTTAAAGTTTCCAAGGATGGTTCAACTTTTCAAAGCCCATCATGTGGGTTTCGTTTGACTATCAGTTGTAACAGGTCAAATACGGCCCGATGGTTGTTAAAGTCTTGATAATGCCATCGCTAATCCTGTAAGTTTTGCAAAGGAACTCCTGATGAACAGTCAGGAATAGCTGCTGCTAACATCTTATTTATTGTTAGTGTGACTTGCTAAGCTCTCTTGGTTAGTTAGTATGTTCTGAGATTGCCATCATCTATCAATCCAGAATCTATCATCTATCTATCCATCTATCCATCCACCTGTCATCCATCCATTTATCCATCCATTTAATCTACCTACTCAGCATCCATTTTATCTGTCTGTCTGTCTGTCTGTCTGTCTGTCACCTATCCATTTAATCAATCTCCATCTAATCCATCATCTTCTATCTACCTATCTATCATCTATCTATCTATCTATCTATCTATCTATCCATTTAATCTATCTCCATCTAATCCATCATCTTCTATCTATCTATCTATCTATCTATCTATCCATTTAATCTATCTCCATCTAATCCATCATCTTCTATCTATCTATCTATCTATCTATCTATCTATCTATCTGTCTATCAATAATGCTTAACAATGAGCTTCACATTTTCAGAACATATATTTTGTTTTGTATTTTCTGATATGTTTTTGGAGAATTTGATAGAATGCCCCGCTTGGACTGCCCCTTAGTGTTGTGATTTCTGTAGAGACATTTCTTTTGTCCCTCCTGGTTTGTCCACTTGAGTGATTACAGCTGAGCTCCTTTGCTTCCGAAGCTTGACTTGTTAGTCCTTCGCTCAGGGAGTCAATCCCTCACTTGCAGGCACTCCCAGTGTGTGGTCTTGAGAGAAGCCACGGCATGAGTAAGTCTGTGTCTTCCTCCAGTGTTGAGTTTTGTTATTTCTAATGACGGCAGTCGATCAGTCCTCACAGCTCAAAATGAAGATAAATTGAATTAGTAAACATGAGTTAAGTGACTCATTGGTATGATTAGATTGTGACAATTTCCCGAGTGTGACCTCACACGTTTAGTGGTGTTAATTGTAACAGCATTTCATGGGAACACTTGATTTCATAAGCAAACAGAATAAGTTATTAATTCTCACAAGAAGAAAAAAATAAAAAGCAAACAAACAAAAAACCCAAACAAAACCTATTTTGAGGAATGGACTTAGAAAGAATATGCATTTACCTGATCTCAGTTTGCTTCTGCTTATTAAGATGGAAATTGCTAAGAATTTCCCTCTTAATTCCGGCTTCCATGAATGTGAAGTTGCCTGTGCTTAAATCAGCAGTTTATCCAAATGGAGGCAGAGGGTGGGTACCATCCAGTACATCTTAATAAGTTACTGAAGGCAGATCATCTGAGTGCAGTTAATATGGTGCTCAGGACAGATGGGACCAAAGAAGGGTTCTGGTTGGGAAGGAGCTTAGGAAATGCACTGGATGGCAGAGTTTCAGAATGGGAGGCATGGATTAAATACTAGGCTCAATTCAAATATTTTGTGAGATGCAGGCATGCTGTGTAACCCCCCCCCTTTTTTTTTTGCCGAAAAGCATGTTTTCTCTCATGTCAGAAATGATCACAGGAATCCTTTTAATATTCATTTAAATAGTTCTTAATTGGCTTCAGTGAGTTTAAAGTTCAGTACGAAGGTGAGATCTAAGCTTACTAATTAGATCGAATGCAGTTTGACTTAAGGAGCAGACTCCATAATTAAAGAATTCCATATCAAATGTGCATTTTGAAAACATTCCTTTTCTCATCCTGGAGGGTTTTGTTTTGTTTTGTTTTGGGTTTTTTTTTTTTTTTTGGTTGTTGTTTTTTAAATCTCTCCCATTTATCTCGAACAGGAATTTTCTCTTACAGAGGATTAAAAAAACAAAACAAGACAACAAAGCCTCTCGTGTGGCTTCTTAAAAACTGACAATCAGATTTTCAGTGCAAACCTCTCGTTTGTCAGTTAGCCGGCGTCTCCGTTCAGGTTATTCTCCATTTTTCTCCATCCAAGTAGAATTTTGACTTGCCCGGAACACTGGGATGAACACAAGTTGTTGTCTTGTGTGTTCCCCCCGTGAAGTTGTTTGATGCTGTTGAAATGGAAGGCTGGAGTAGAAGGGGGCACTTAAGCAGTGAAGGGCTTTTCTTTGTAAATAATAGATCAAGAACACTGGATGTGTATCTAATGGAACTGTGTGCGGCCTCGGTTTCAAGGACAGTGCGGGGTTTTAAAAACTGCAACTACCGGCCATCCAGTCTGCAACCTGTGGTCAGTGGTGTGTGTGTGTGTGTGTGTGTGTGTGTGTGTGTGTGTGTGTGTGTGTGTGTGTGTGCGCACGCGCGTGCTTGAGCTTTGTAGTTGTTCACTATCTTCCCCCTTAAATGCTTTGTTCAGATGTCATATTTTATTTCATAAACCTGGGGCGGGGGAACCCTCAAATAGTGATAAAGTCACTTCTATATATTTATCTAGCTCCTAGCTGTCAGCCAGCTTCTGAAATTGCAGGATGGCTTATGGAAGTCAGGTCTGCCTCACGGTCTGTTTAGCTGGGGTGTGATTCACCAAGAAAGGACCACTGGAGTGCGCAGGTGGATGGAGCCGGCACGTTGGCAAAGGAGCAGAGAAACTGAGTTGCTTATAGTCTCCGCTATTCTGTTTCTTGACAATTCAGTGAACATTTTTAATCTACCATTTCCTACCCTGTTTCTGGAGTTGACAGATGTGTTCTTGTGTTTGCTGCTTTGATCCCTATATTTGAAAATTGCCTATTTAATACGCTATCAGTGGGTTACTGCACATAACTGTTAAAAACATCATAAGGCTTTGTGTGCCCTGAATATGAAGACGCTCTTTCTTGCAGTCTAAAGATTATGTATAATTAATATTTCCTATATATGTGAGTGCAGATACACTGTGCTAGCCAAGAATGTTTAAATCTATCCAGAGTGTGACAGAGAAGTAAACATAGACTGTTGACTGTTGAGTGACGACCTGTGTAAGGAAGATACAAGTGACAACAAGGACCCTTCAATTATTACTTAGGAGATTATTAGATAGTACTCTAAACCAAAGGGGTTCTTCTTAGTATCTCTTTTTCCATGTGAACCCCATTTATTTGAGTGCCCCAACCCCTTTTTGGTGGGTAAAATGTAATTTCCTAAAATAGATTTCCAAATAAGTAGAGGTCTAGATAAGCAGATTTTTAAAACAAGCATATTTTTATTATATTCAAAACTCTTCAGGTAACAGTTGCTCCAGACCATTTAGAAGAATACCATGCATCTTCTCACACGGAAATGTAAAGTTGGTCCGCGTTAGCCTTCTTGTTTCCAAATCATTGATTATTTGTTTTGACGGAAAGTGTGCAGAAAGGGTGTGTTTGAGTTTTAACCCCAAACTCCTGGGTGTCCAGGAGTTCATGCAATCAGACCAGAAGCGTACACAGACCCTCTGAGGCAGCATCTGGAAAATTCCTACCAGGACACTGCTCAATGGATTGATAACTTTCAGATTTTAGTTTTTAGAGAAGGTGAGACTGGCCGTACTTTAGATCCACCGTGTAACTGCTTTGCGGGGAGAAATGCTTGTCTTCAGGGGACGGGTGAGGGGGGGCAAATAACGTGGGGGACCCCAGCTCATTCTTTTACAATCCTTCATCCCTAAGTATAGCAAATTGTTTCTTATATTAATGCTGTCCTTACACTACGACAGCAGTTCTGAGGGAAAAATATAATCAGGAAGATGTGCTTCACTTGTCAGATCCTGTAGTCTGAAATATGTCAGTCCATCCCTTGAAGGGGGTTCTTATTCTCTCTCTCTCTCTCTCTCTCTCTCTCTCCCTCTCCCTCTCTCTCTTCCCTCTCCCCTCTCTCCTTTTCTTTCTCCCTCTCCTCCCAACAAATGCAGCTAATGTAACAGAAATTACAGAAATGGGTACAATGTATTTTCCTCTTTCTCTCGCATGCTTTGGTTGGTTAAGAGAGGGCAAGGGTATTGAAATATGATTATCCCTATTTCAGGAAAAAAATGATATAATTTTTCATCTTTCCAGTGCTCCGTGTTCTCTGTGGTGAGCGCTTAGCCGAGCCGGGAAACGTCGCTGTGACAGCTCATAGACAGCTACTCTGCATTGTTCAGACATTTTTGTCTTTTTGCGACACTGAAGGAAAAACAAGGAAGGGAATAGAAACAACTAACAAAATGTCAAAAGATCAAAAACTCAGTGGGCCGCAGGAATGCGATCTGTTTACAGGGCGGAGCTGCTCTTTCTCTCCTCGGCCACAGCCCGTCTGAGTCGGCGTCCGGGGCAGCCACCAAAGTCCAGGCAGGTCCCTCCCTGGGTGATGCTACACCACACACAAAGTGGGCACATCAGCCGGGCCACATATCACCTGCCTCCACCTCTCCGTAAATAACCAGATAAATATATGATTGTCTCCTAAGACTATATACATACAAAGCAAGGGGTTTCGTTTGTTTGGTACTTGGCTTTTTTGTTTTGTTTTATTAATTTTTTTTTTTGAAGTTGTAATGTTTTTACTCCCACCCACTCTGATTGTCCTTAGCTCCGCCAAGCAGCTATGGATTTACCAATAGTGTCTTAATTATCCGGTGAGGGAAGAATGCCTGATATGTACTTATTTGATCTTTGAAGGAAGAACTCAGCGGGAACAAAATTGGTGACATTTGGTAGACCGTGTATGAGGGATGAAGAACAATTGTTTTGTCTCAGCCTTGGCAGGTTTGGACTTGTTACAAGTTGAGGGAGCCAGTAGGGGCAGTTGAGATTTTATTTGAGTATGTGTTTCTTAGGGAAGTAGTCAGGTAGGTAGATGGGACCTTGTTAGTTTTATAGGGAAGATGTGGTGCCATTTAATTCAACAGAACCTCTTGAATTTGGGGCTATGGACAGTGGTTACCATTTTAATTTTAAAAAAAAAAGATTTCAACGAGTTGGTTATCTGCGGTGGTGTGAGTGTGTGTGTATGTATGTGTGTGTGTGTATGTGTGTATTTTTTTATCTACACGGCTGCCTTAACCATAATGACAACCAAAACAAGGGATTGACTCTTCCAGGAGAGATTGCGTTCTGCCAGGGAAGTTTGTTGCTAAGCCTTGTAGTTGGTATTTGATAGTAAGGGTGGTCCAGGCTGCATATTTTATAAACTTTCTATTGGAGTTATGGCGTGTTATCATAAAACTCAATTGTAATACTTTGTATTACGCTCTGGGATGGAGAGATAGACATAGGATTAAAAAAACAATTTCTAGGCATTTCTAGATGATAAATTTAATTTTCTTTGCTATTTGGAGGTCTTCTTTGAAAATGCAATTGTAATGAACGCATTCAGAACTGGAGAATAGATTTACCCTTGGCTTCAAATAGTCGACGTTATCAGGCGCCGTCATTCCTTCCTTCCTATTTTCGGGCTGCTAATTGATGTTTTTGATGTCAGCAAGAAAATTGAAGAAAATGTCATGTGTGAACCAGTGCGGAAGTTAATAAGATTGACTTCGTTGACAGAATTTACAATGAGAGCAGAGACCGCATAATGGGACCACTGCGAATTCGTGTGCTCTCTTTGGAGTCAAAATTGACACCTCACGCTAGGCCAGTGGTCGATAGGAGAGATGGAACATTTGGGAAAGTTCCTAATCTCATTTTTCCCCCCTTACCTTTTGGTCTCCAATGGTTTTTTAGTTTTTCTAGCAGCTGCTTTTTCAGGGAGCTGTTGCTGCCGACCATGACTGGCCCTTCATCAGGCTCCTAGTGCCCCCAACAATGCTTATTTTTTATGCTGTTTTGAGTTTGAAAGCAAAGGAGTCTTAGAAAGGTTAGATTAAGATATGTCTTAGGGAAGGACATACTAATATCGGTCAGGGTCATTGTAGATGCTCGGGTTATGTGTAAGAAAAGCCCAAACATAAATCCTCCTCTGAATAAAGAGACCCTGTTGGCAGTAAGATCAGTCCTTGAACATAACAGAAGGCAGAAAAAGAATAAGGTTCTGAGCCACATGTCTCTGCTTCTGGACGGAGGGGGGATTATTTTGGCCATGGTGCCCCTTAAGGTTTTAATTTCATTATTACTTATTGAGGTTTCAATGTAATAGTTTCATTTTCTAGGAAAGTGACAAAGTTTATTGGAGCTGTATGTATAATTATGGATTGGATTAGTTGAGTTTGGTTCAGTGCATCTGATTATCTTCTGGCCTTCAGGGAAATGCGCTAAAACCCTAATATGTCCAGTACCCCCAAGCGGTCTCTTTTTGAAGGCGCCGCACAAAATGTGGTCTCGACCAGCGCTCGGCCTCCAAGGATCTTCCGTGAGAGACATTATTCTTGGAATATCCAATTAATTCCACGGGCAGTGATCAGTTAGCGCTTCTTCCTCCTTTCTCGCCATTTGAAATGCTAACACAATGAATATTTTCTCATTGGTCTGTGTCCCTCGGCTAAGCTGTTGCCGCGGGCTGAGAATTTCATCGACTGATGAGACCAGAGGCTCCACCAATAAAAGGTTACAGTACG
Organism: Tokudaia tokunoshimensis; assembly: GCA_036184795.1. Classification (NCBI taxonomy): domain Eukaryota; kingdom Metazoa; phylum Chordata; class Mammalia; order Rodentia; family Muridae; genus Tokudaia; species Tokudaia tokunoshimensis. Next base: position 174,408,944 of record BTHU01000001.1, read on the forward strand.
TGATTTGCATGCCAAGTGGGGTTTGGTTTCATGAACTTAAAAGTTCTTTAACTTTTATTTGACTTTTTTTTTCTTTTGTTCAAAGTAGATTGAGGGGGTAGTGTATTTGTGAGTATTGAAAGTATGAAAATTATCAGGGACTGTAGGCCACAACAATACATATTATGGACCATCCTTCTGGAGAGAAAGAGAGAGAAGATGGCCCTTTGTGTTATTTATTAGTTTTATGGAAAACCACCAGAGCAACCTCAAGATCGAGTCAACAGAAAGAAGTTTCGTGAATGTCAGAAGCTGGCATTGAGTCCCTCTAGACCCCTTCAGTAGTAGTTTGACATTTTGGGGGGATGGTACTGGAAAGACTATCTTGTAGCACATACAATGACATTTGAAATGACTAGGGAGCCATTGAGTAGGACATTTGGAAGAAGAGAAGATATCCTTTTCTGTAGAGTGGTCAGTAAGCAGTCTTGGATACCAGGGAAACACTACTCCTAGAGGCCCCTCAGAGGCAGAACGTCCTCCATTTTCAAGGGTATGCAGAGGTTGTTGTAGACATTGAGTTGCATCCAGTGCAAGAAAATGTCCAGCAAACTCAGCACATGTTCATTGGAGGCTACGGATGGCATGATAGACAATATCGTAACATACAGAACCCTAGCTTCAGGGGTGCTTACTACACCACGCCCTGGGAAGTACGGAGCCAACAGGAGCATTCACTGACATCTGACTATGCCTTCCATGGTATCTTTTTCATCTTCTAGAATCTTTCAAATAAGGATTTTTTTCTTATTAAGTCAGGAATCTTCTCATTGACTTAAAACCACCATAGTCTTCTGGTCTGAGCAGTGCTGTTTGACAGTGGGGTGAGACAGTGGTAGCAAACTAAAGGATGCTCGCTCTCTCTGCCAAGACGGGAAGAGGAGGACACTGATATAAAGGAAGACATTGTCATCTTCTGGCCCTGGTAATATAACTGGAGACTTGGCAGGTTTCTACTGAAGGAAAAATCATGGTACCTTTACCTAAAATCGTTAGCCAAAGGGAACTAGCAGGGATCAAGATGGAGGGCCCTTCCCCTCCTCTCCCCCTCCTGCCCTCTTCCTTCCTTCCTCCCTTCCTTCTTCCTTCCTTCCCTGGCTGACTGTGAGGAGCAAAGCAGGTGGCTCCCTGTGGCTGACTTTTCGTGACAACACGCCATTAGAAATTGCCATCCCGTTGATCAATCCTCTCGACATGACAGGTTTGCCGCCAGGCCTGGCTCTTTGAGCCCGGCACTCTGGCTCCTTCCCTCCTTTTTTCCTGCACTAATTGGTGAAAGTTTTTTTTTTTTTTTTTACTGTGCTAGTGGCAGAGGAAATTCTTTTGAACGTTGTCACAATCAAGTGTTGACTTCTTTAGAATTGCAAGTAGATTAAGTGACTATGACGAGGGCAGGGGGGGTGCAGGGGGCACCAACTCAGTCCCTTCCACTACCAACATTTTGTGATTTGAGAAACACTGCAAAACCAATTAATTGGATTTACACCCCCAACATGCGTGTGCACGCGTGCACGCACGACCGAAGGCAAGTATTAAGATTATACCCTTTTAAACCCCCATTATCTTCTGCCATGGGGTGGGGACAGCCCTGCTGTTTGAAATGGGGAGCACATATTGCCATATTGATAGAGGAAAACACATCTATTAGTTTCTTCCTATAATTAATAGATACAGAATAACCAGAATCGAAACGCTATATAGCATGCTATTAATTAAGGGGTCAGATATGACTCCTGTTTGTAGAGTATGTTTTACTAGAAACTACGTGTGTTCTTCTATCCAAAATCAACACACAAAGAACTCTCTTGGCAAAGGATTTGTTCTCTGGTATTGATTCTTTACTCCGATATCAGGAACCTTACACTTTCCTCTTCTAGCTATGTATCAGATTATTTTTCAACCTGCAGTATAACAACATATTTTATGTTTTATAAATCACCTTGAAACAGAATTAATATTAATACATCTTTGAATGTGGGCCTTATTTTGACTTTCTGTGATTAAAATATTTGCTAGGAATTTGAAAAAAAAAAAGATTCTATGCCTAAATACATATTCCTTGGCCGTGAAAAAAAAAATCACTTTTAGATTCAAAGTTGTTGGGACAGCTCACACAAGGAGGTGTTTTGGAAGTGCCGTTTCACAGTGTCTGTGAACCACATCTCCAGTCTTGCCTGAGTTGTCGCCTCAGGTAATTCCTAATTGGAATTGCCTGAAATTCTACAACTTTGTGGATTTGTGATGTCACAAAAATTCCTACATAAATATAAAGGAATTTTGTATTGACTGTGATAGGACCATAGTAACCACAGCTGCTTCCATTCTGAGGTAGTTATTGACAAGGAAATGTCAGCTAAAAGGGAACAGTGGTATTGGGACTATCAGGGACATTTTTAGTAAATTATATTTATGTGCAAAAAGGAAAGGCAAGGGAACACAGTGAAGGACTGTCCAGAAGCACCCAGGGCCAGGCCTCCCCCGAGTTATCATAACCACTCGGTCGTTATGTTACAGGAGCGAGGAGAGCAGAAACCCGGGCTGCAAAAAAGCAGCAGTTCATATAATTAATTTTGCCATTGTAAAAATCATTTGTAAAATTTGCATTATTAACATTATCAAGTCACTAGTTGGTGAGACATCAGACGTGATGAGAGTGAAGGGTAGCTTAGGGAGAACTGGGCCTTAAACCCTCAGTAGATCGGAGTTAGGATCAAAGGCACTTGCTTTATGTGGCTGTGCTAGACTTTGAAGTCATGACTGCACCTACAGCACTCATTTCATCAAGTTCACTGGTGTCTTAATAGCAGATCAATAAGTTTCAAAGTCGGAGAGTTAATTTGATACTAGTGCTGATGCGGTCGTGCTGGGGAAGCTGAGAGAGAGAGAGGCAGGGAAGGCTGCCTATTAGCAACTCCTTACAGAGCACATAAAGATGCAGATTAAGGGTGTGAGCATGGTCGTGGAGAGGCAGGCTCCGGCTGCAGTTGCAGGAGCTGAGGACTGATAGAGCCAGGGGTCCTTAATTTAGACATCTCAGGTTGTTTAGAAGCTAGTCTGTATTTGTAAAAATCTGTAGTGAGATTCACGCACGGCTGTTTTTTGCATCCGTCTCCATTTGTTATAATAGATTGTGAGCAGGGCGTGAGCAGGTCTTCCTAAGTAGGTGTTTCAGGGTCTCGTACTTTATTGCATAAAGTCCATTCATATATTTTTATGGCATAGTATGGGAAAGAGAAAGGAACAAGCTATTTCTGGTTTCGAAAGTACACTCACATTACAGGGGTGTGAGATCTATTTTTAAAGTGGCATTGAGGCTGTCTATTGAGTATATAATAGATAGGCATTTCATAGTTTGTTACAAGACCGAATTTAATTCGCTTTAAATAAAACCAAACAATTGTTTAGAATAGGTCTGAGCCCCATACCCCTTTCCTTCATCATAGCATGGCTTAATGTCGTTTCGAGCAAACGGGTTATGGGGTTCTTTACAGAACTGTGTCACCAGTCCCCCAGCCCCCAACATTTTGTCTCAGTTCTCCACACTTAGGAAGGTGGTGCATTTTGATGGTCCATTCCAAAGACACGTTAGACATAAAGAAACATAGCGATAAAGGTCTGCTAAATTAAAAGAGAGAAGGCGAGAAGTTGGGGCGAAGTGGTAATGCTTGTACGTGTGTTTGTTAGTTTTCTTTGTTTTTGGTGATTCTGCTTGACTCCTTCTAATGGGATAAGCATAAACAGTTGTGGAGTATATGCCAGACATGAAACTGGTGGCCGCTGACGGAGGAGGAATGCAAGGGCGCTTTTTATTTTATTATTTTATTTTATTTTTGGTGAAAGGGAAGGCTGTAAAGACACAGAGTTCAAAGATGTGAATCATAAGAAAGTAGAAACCTTTTTTTTAAAAAAAAAAAATTGTGCCATAAGAACTTTGCCATCTGATGCTCGACGCAGGCCTCCCAGCATCGAAGGTCAGATTCACACCCTTTTCGAACAAAACTCTAATTTAGAATGTTCATCTAAGGGTTGATAATGGCATTAGAAGGCTGGTGGGGTGGTCAGTGGGTGTTGAAGATTAGCTCAGTGGCCAGGGTGGCTTTACCTAGACCCCCGCGATTCATTGGGTAGATTAACCATCACATCTGTCATTTTATCCCTTTTACCACATTTAAAAAAGAAAAGGGGGGTGTGTGTGGAAATACCATCTCGAAGACAATTTATGTGGAGCAAACCAGTGAGGCACGTTCTTTCTAAAACCCTAAGAAATTGCTACCTATGTGTCTGTCTGTCTGTATAATTTCTTTATGCACCTGGTTAGTCCGCATGGCAGAGAGACATAGATGTTGAAATGATTTGGGTGAATTCACATAAGTTGGTTCTATCAGGTAAGCTGCAAGTTTTTACCCTTAATTCCTTTTAATCAGGTCTTTCGCTTGTTTGTAGAGAAAGGGCTCTGTGGTTGCAGTCTCCTGAGCCGGTCGTCGCTCAGTAGATTGTGCACTTCATGAAGCTGCTGTTTACTGTTTGTGGCAAAACTTTCCACTGTGCATGTGAACCCCAGATTAGTCAGACTCTTAGGGAGCACAGAGGGAACGGAACCTTAACGGCATTTTGGGGTCCGCGGCAGGTGCCCGGGCATTCTCTGACTTGGTTGTTCGCTGGGTGCTGGTGTGGGAAGGTGTCACTGTGGAAGGGAACTTCAGAGTTTCTGTAATGTAATGGTTTATCCTGAATGAAGTGAGAGAGACAGGACTCGGAATCTGGGGAATAAGGGCAGGAGAAGCTAGGCTGATGAAGGTGTCTCTTGTCAGATTTGTGTGGAATTATTTACCGTGCTGTCTTTCCTGAGCTGCCACAGTAAAAGTGAAGAAGTGGAAAATTATCCCAGATGGGACGAACTGCTCATCCTCTGTTCTTTTATTTTTTTAAAAAGGAAAAGATTTTTTTTTGGGGGGGAGTCGTCTTTTTCTTCAGAACAGTATGAATAAAATCTGGACAGCTGTCGAGAAAGATACGCTGTCTGCATTTTTTTTTAACTTTAGCTTCCACCATAACTAAATAGCTTGAATAGTACATCTTTTCTCTTTTTTTCCCTTCATACATAATGATCTCTACTTCATTAAAAGCGTATTAATCTGGTTCCCAGTCTCTTGGGAGACACCTTAAGATGATGATATTGTGGGTTTTTTCCCCCCGAATTGTTAAAAAAAAAAAATTCTAGCAGATTTGGTCCCTGTCAGTCAGAAATAATTGTGTTCTTAATCTTGTCCCTGATGGGTGACTTGGAGTTCAGCAACGGACCAGCTCCAATGACAAATACAGTATTAATATTCATTAACTGCTTTGACAATGCTAATTTTGATGCAGTAGTAAAGGGCCTTCCAAAGTTAGCGGCCAAAGCATCAGAGCTGCGCAAGGTGGCAAGATAATTTGTGCTGGTTTGCTGAGCTGAAGGCTTTTAAAGTCTATAGCAAAAAGCTAGGTACCACAAACAAAAAAGAGAAAGGGAGAAAGTTCTGAAGTATTGGAAGGCAGGGCCGCGGAAATAATACGATCACAGTCCGCTAAAAAATTTGACACCTCTGATGCAGTTTCTTTGAGTGAAATTTCTACAAAGTTGCAACAGAAAAAAGCATAGCATGGTAAGTCAGCACATTCTTGATTTTGTTTAATCTTTTTGATCTTTTCAATTATCGCTATTTGAAGATCAATAGTCATTTTTTCCTACTATGCTTAGAAGATGCGCAGCCGTGGTTTAATATGTGTTAGGACAATTTGCTTTAAAGAAACACATCCACAAGTTTTGGGAGTGTTTTTTTTCTTTCTTTCTCTTTTAAAGTTAGTCATGAAAAATGTTATACAGTGTATCCTTGTGAATTCTCTTACATACAAGTGTTTTTAATAATTTGTTTTGGTTTTTGTATTCCCTCCCCCACAAAGAGTAGAATTCATCGAGTTAATTAAGATCTGAATGTTGTCAAGAATTTTATAGGATTCTTTCGAGTGGGGGGGGAAGCTTCGGAGTGAAGTGGTCCTCCAACTTTATCTAAATTCAGCTAGCTTCCTCCCCTTCCTTTTCTGAATGGCATCAGATAGCTATTAAAGCTTAATTTCACCGTAGATCTGCAGAGCGTTACTTTCCCCAACTTAGGTGAACTCGCTCGGATTATTGAAATTGCTTTTATGCTTGCCAAGTCGGCAAACAAAATATCAGGCTTTGTTCTTTTGATTGAATGCTGGGTTGGGGAGAAAAGAGAAGAGTGAAAAAGCCCTGCCTTTTTTTTTTTAACGCCCCCTCCCTCTTTTTGGGGTGGGTTGTTGTGGAACCGACCGGGGGAGATCCCGGTTATTGTGCGCTTCGCTGTGAATGGAACTGTGCCTGAGCATCCGGCGCGGCACGGCTGCTGCGGGCTGCTCCTGGAAGCTGCGGGCTCTGCGCGGGCTGCAGGGCGGGTGCTGCCCTCCAGCGGGCCCGGGCCATCCGCGCGGCAGCATGCCTGCGAGCCGGTGGCGGCAAGGACAGCGCGGCGACCCCTAGATGGTAAGCGATGTGCCCCGAGTGCCTTGCATGCTCCCAGCCCAGCCCAGGCCATGCCCACTGTCACTGCGCAGGAACTTTAAGATTGATGCACGTTGACTGGTAAGGTCCTGATGGACCGAGTCGATTTGGTTTAGCCTCCTTTAAAACAACAATAACAAAGGTTAAAGAAAGAAAAGAAAAAAAGAAGGGAAAGGAAAGAAGGAAGGAAGGGGAGGAAGAGAGGTGCCTTTTCATTTTACACTAATATTGTTTAATTTGGAAGTGTCTGCACTTGGAGGGCATCCATCCTTTTCACTCAACAACTTAAAGTGACAGCCTCACCCTCCCCACACCCTCCTTCCCAGCTGTGTGTATTCTAAGTGCACTTTTGCCTTTTCCTGTCTGAATATGTGGGTTTGGGAGCAGTAGGGTAGACATGTCTTTCCTATAGCTACATGTAGATACATGTTTTCTATTTAGACATATCTGTCTAATCAGCCAAAGTTGGTTTCCTGTCCTTATAACTTCCCTGTTCTGCATCTTAAATCTCTTCATTTAACACAATAAAACTCGATTTGCGTTGAGATGGGGCTCCTGGGATGTGAGCAGACAGTCTCTGGCCCCTACTTCCCCTTCTCTACAGGTTTTTACCTAATGCCATGCTAGAAAGTTCTGCTCTCTGTTTCCGGTTTGAGCAAGTTTTATTATTTCTTTTCTTTTATCATCCCACCCAGTTGCTAATCCTAACTTTGCAGCAGGCTTTAGCTAATTTTTTTTTAATGGAATGTTCTGAGTTTGGGTGTGTATCTGACAAGTCAGGGAGCTTTGGGAATAAGTTCTGGACAGTGCCACTGGACAGCAACAAACCTCGAAGGAGTTTCTTAGGAGAAGTTCTTAGTTTGAAGAGATTTAAGAGATTCCCCCCCCCCCTTTTTTCTTTTTAAGGGTTAGTAACTGGGTTAGCGCTTTCCCAGTTTCCTTTTCCCTTGTCCTTTGAGAAAGCTGGGAAGTAAATTCTTAGCCCAAGCTGCCGGGAGTTTGCAGCACTTTCCGACAGATTGTTGCTGGGTGATCAGGGCCTGTCCATCAGGGGATAGAGAACTTGCAGTTTACTTAAGAAATTGCGGGTGCCACAAAAGCTGCTGCCTTGAGTGTGGTGGTCTTGGTGAATAGCGGGAGGGAAGGCAATTAGGGAACTGTGTGGCTGGGGCTTTTTACTTGTCAAACTGGAAGCTCTTGCCTTTGTTGCTGCTGTGTAAAGGGAAATGGCAGGGTTTTGTTTTGGTATTAAGGGCCTTAAAGATGCGGCTCCTCACTTATGCAGGAAGGCTAGATAAGTCCAGAAAGGGGCCACAGAGTAGTAGTATTTTTAAAGCAAGAGGGTAGAAAATGAAGAAGTCCTACTTTTTTGTTGGCCTTAAGCCCTTCTAACCCTTGTTTAGGTTGATTCTTTTTTTGGGGGGGTTGGGTAAGGGGGATTAACTTGCCCCCTGTATTAACAGATCGCTTAAAGACCTACACTCTAAAAACAGTCCTGTGGCCTTGGAGATAAACATCTGGCCAGTCCGGCAGTCCATGCAAGGAAAAACTCCTTCATTAAAATTAGGTGTCCTGAGTCTAGGGAACCAAATCTTGGCTACTAGTCTTGCATTTAAGCCAGACAAACCTAAGATGGTTTCCTGACTGCTTGCAGACTAGAGCTGTGTGTTTGCCTTTGAAGAGCATGAGATGATTCTGGAGTTGAGTCCCGTTAGACATTCTGCTGTGTGACTCAACGCCTCCCTGGGCAGCCACCCACACTGCGCTCCCTCCTGCATGCCTCAGGGACCATTTTAGGCCCATTCTCTCTGAGGGTCTCAACTCAAATTAGGTTAAACCCACACCAATGTACCTGGCCCTGGATCCTATGAAAGCCCCAGGAAAAGTAAGTTGAGTAGATCCTTTTCTTCCTGCTTCTCTGCTTCTTTCTCTCTTTCCTCTTCCCGAGAGAAAGCGCATCTACCCACCAGCTAAGACAGTCTGCTAGCCAGAGGTCTGGCTTGCAATGCCACTGGGTATTGGAAGCCTACTTTCCCCTGCTTGCAAGAAGGTCATCTGATAATCAGTCAGCCTCAAACTCTGGGAAGGAAGAGAGGGTATGCAGAGTGGCAGGCAGGGCCTTGCAAGGTGTCACTTCCGTGTCACCATGACAAGAAAATATACTTTCTTCCTCCCTCCCTCTCTCCCATTGCAGCCCTCTCCCTAAGAAATTTGTTTTGAGGGATTTGACAATCTTGCAGATAAAGTGCCTGCCTGCTACACCGGTTCATCATTTCCCTCATGGCTGACCGGACTTTCTTTGCCACTCTTAGCTCTGTCCCTGCCACCCAAGGTGAGGGAGGGGGACTTTCCTTAGGTGCCCTGAGCAGGTTGGGGGAAATGGGCCTTCCCCCTCCTTCCTTTATGGATCCTGGAGTAGTAAAGATTAGGAGCTAGAGGGGCTTTTTACATTAGAAAAAAAATTTAAATTGAAGCTTCAGCCGGCTGAATTAGATAACTCTTTTAAATTTTTTTAAACATTTTTTTTCAGAGAGGGTGTGTAGGGGAAGGTCCCACAAAGCAGCCATATGCATTACAAGTGAGTGTGTCCAGCCAGAGATCTAGAAAGCATCATCTGGCTTTTAAGATGCATTTTTTCAGTTCTTTAAGTGAGCTGTGTAAAGGGAGGTGGTGGGGGTGAGAGGAAAAAGAAAACTGAGAGAAACTGGGAGGGAGAAAGAAAAAAGCTGGCCCAGGCCCATCTTGAAGGTACAGAGAAAGTTTTTTTTTCTTTTCTTTTCTTTCTTTTTTTTTTTTTTCTTTTTAGAGTGGAGAGAGGGCAAGACAGAGTTATTATGTACCCCAGGGATGCGGTGTTAGTGGGAATGGAGGATTTGAGTGGGAAGGGAGGAGCGGTGGCCCCTGGGGTCTCTCTCTTGCAGCAGTTGGGCGCTTGGCACCTCAATTTGAATTGCTGGGTGAGTAGTGGTGTGTGTGTGTGTGTCCACACTCATGGTCCTGACCATGAGACCCGTGCTTCCTTTTCTTCTTTAAAAGACTTAAAAAACTTAGACAATAGAAAGGGGGACAAAACAAGAATGAATGGTCAGTGCAGGCTGTGCCCTATCCCTGCGGGATTTTGCTGAATCCTTTTGGGGGAGAGAAGAAAGGGTTAAAAGAAGATGGGGAGGAGAGAAAGTCTGACTTTCATCCCAGTTCTTACAGACCATAGCTAGTGAACTGGAGTTTCATCCACCACAGAGGGCTGCTACCATAGGCAGAGGGGAAGGAGAGAGACCTTGCCCCCGCAGGGGACCGTGCCTCTCCAGGAGTCGAGCCACTGAATGTATTGGTTTCATATTTAATGCTAACTTCCTGTTGCTCTGTATTTGGTTGTTTTTATTTTCAGTCTCCAAATTTAAATGTTGGCTTTTCCAGGCCCTGGTATTGCTGCTGGTGGTTATGTTTTCCAAATTTAATCAAAAGCTGTTTTGAAAAGCTGATGGTGGGACCGAGGACAGCTCCTGTTGACAGTGCATTTTCTGCAACTTAGATCTGGGGGCCAGGATACACTGTATCCTTCCCAGCACTTCGGGGGCCAGGATACTCTGTAATCTGCTCCAACTCGGGTTTACACTGTTTGCCATAAACAGTAAGGACATTTTCTTGAATCTGCAGGCAATTTTTTATTATCTTTATAATTACTCTAATTATATTTTGTTGTTGAATGGCCAAATACAAATACTTATGGAGATATTGACCAGGTCAGATTGAAAAAAAAAATGTTTTCTCTTTTTCTATTTGTTTGTTTTTGGTTTTGGAGAGAAACAAAGCATTATGTAGACTGTAAAAATGACTGTTAAAAATCATTGTCATATTAAAAATCACTGTCGGTAGACAGCCCTTTGCGATGGAGCATAAGGCAGTGACCCTTGTAAACCTTTTTCTGTTGCTTTCTAGTTCAGCTTAGCTGGGAAAACTGTTAAGACTTTCAGGGAGAGGGTGCTGACCGATACTGTATGAGTTGTGTTGTAAATTTCCCACCCAGACGTTCCTATAGGGTCAAGATTGTGAGAAAGGACTCGCTTTTCAGAAGTAGATTCTCAACCGCAGCAACACAGCCATTATAGCCATTGTGATCTTAATGCACAGGCATCTCTACAGGCATTTTCTGGAAGCAGCCAGGATGGCAGCCTTGTCTGCTGAGGGAAACCTCCCTTGATGCTTTGGAGTTGGTGGGTAGCCTGAGTAAGCTGTGCTATGGGATCTTTCCCCTTCTGCAGCACTACAAAATGTTGTAAAATCCTGCTGTGCCCTCCGATTGCATTCTTTTACCCCCATTGGAGGATTCGAAAACTTGAATATTGCTCGTCCACACAGTCTTCCCCTACAACGCCCTGTAGTCACAGGGAGCAGCCACATCGATTGCTTCTGCTTGGACCCTGGCGACTCTGGGTCATTGCCACATGGGTCATTTTCCATTCTATATACCCTTTATTGGAAAAGATGCCGATGTTTGCCATTTATAGGAAAGGATGCTGAAATTTGAGACATTAGCAGAGCAAAATGGAGCAGCCGACGCCTCCGTTTGTCTTATTTCTATACATTATGTGTGCGCACACTCTTCCTGAACCTTGGAGTCTGGGTTTGTGTTTGCTAAGTCATGTGGATGAAATCTTCCTTCTTACTCTAGGCTTACGCACTCGCTATTTCCCAGGAAGAAAATATACTTCTTTCTGAAGGAAATAATGTCTTCTTGAGCTCTATGGAGCAAGCATGATTTTTTAAACACACATCTAAACTCCAAGTTAGGCCCTGGTGTGGAAGCTGTAAGCAGCAAAAGGCGTTTTCAGTCAGCTGTAGCCTGTAAGTAAATGCAGAAGGTGCTGTCAGAGTTTGGTCCTTGCTTTTCTTAAACTTTCCAGGATGTATTAACCATTATGCACTTAAAATTTATTCTCAATCAAAATGGGTGATTTCCTTTCCATTGTATTCAGGAACCCCAGGTCTTGGGCTTGTTGTGTTTGGGACTGGTGGCCTGGAAATCGTTATTGTATGTTAAAGTTGTTTCACATTGGAGTGTTGGGAGGGCTTCATTTGGAATACGTTAGATTTATTCCTGGCTTTTCTAGAAACAGCTGTATCCTCTTACCCAGTTCCCAAACATTCTCCACACACCCAGACGCTTGGCAAGATTGATTATGCTAACGATAATCATTTAATACCCAAGTAGTGGAGAAATATTTGGCGGGAGGGTGGAGGAAAATTCCTGGGAAATTACTTAGGGGTGAGGTGGCTTGTGAAGGACTCGAACAGCCCACAGACCCCAGAGTGCCTGTGCACCCCCTTACGGATCTGGTGTTAAGTTTGATGTTACTAGAGAAAAGCAGACAGGGGGAAAAAACCCTGGAAACCTACCCTGGACCACTGGGCCAAAACTTAAGTGTGCAAATGTTTTAAGGGTTTGCTGGGGGAAGCACAGTGATGTTTTCTTTTTTATTGGAAAATAAATGAGAATGAGTGGTAATAAATTATGTTTAATGAACTTAACTCGGAGTGATTGTTGGAGAGGCTTTGGAAGCATAGTCTCACTGGCTTGGGCCTGGGCTTTAGTTTACACAAAGTCAAACACCTGAAACACAGCTCTGTTGTCTAGGTTTGAAGTCTCCCCCTTTGTTTGTGCACACCAACACCATTGCTCCCCGTCTCCTTTTCAAGCATTCCATAAAAGTCACCAAGAATTGCTGAACTGACCTTCTAGGCTCTCAGCTATCAAGAGCGGCTGTCTTTGGTGTGCTAGCTGGTGGCTGGTTAAAGCGTAGGAAGGCCCCTCCCTTCCAACAGAGGCCAAGGACTGAGGATCATTTGAGTTAGCACTGTGTGGATACACCCATGTGAGACTTTGCATGGAAGCAGACCACAGGTCCCTTCTCTCTGCCTTCCTTGTCCAGTCATTTCCTTGTTAAGGAGAATTTTGATGCCTATGAGTCCGTGAGAAACCATGAGTCAGCAGAATCTTATAGACAGTGGGGGAAAAATCTTCCCGGTTCCTCTTCTTGCTGTCTAATTGGATTTGGAGAGAGACAGGGACACAGATAGGATGATGATTTACGGAACAAATAACACTTCGGGTCTCAGTTGTAGAAGCTGAAACTTTGCCTCCTGGTGGGTACTTGGCCAGACATACAGGTTGTGTATTGTGGATGCTGGTGGGCTTTTCTCCTCTGCATCTCACAAGCAGATCTCTCTCCACCTGTTCTCCATGTAAAACTCAGACTCAGAGAAATCCTCCCTCCTTCATTTCTTACATTCAATAGCAGTGATGCGGCCATTGGTGTACAAAGCCTCTCAAGCTTAAAAAAAAAAAAAAAAACATTCAGCTTATGATACCAGCCGGGCCACAGTACTAGCTGTGTCCTGGCTGGGATTCTCGTGTTCGAGGTGAAATATGAAGGGTTCTGAAGAAGCACATGTAGAATGAGGAAGGCCAACCTCTCCGTGGTAGGTATAAGAGGTTCGAAGGATGCGAGATGCTGGCCGGCTGAGTTGGGACCAGCCAGCAAGTGCATTTCCCAGTAGCCTTTCGTAAAGCTGGCAATAGTATTGCTCTGTGTTTGGTTGCCAGTTGTTGGGACAGTAGAGTTACACTGACTGACTGTCCAACTACCTTCTGCCTCAAGGCCTGAAGAAAAACAGGATTAGCGGGAACTGCCAAAGAGCTGTTGAGGCCTGGAAACAGCAACCCCTCCTTCTTCTCATCCCAGCCCTCCCCCTCCCCAGCACTGGCATGTAAGAAGGCATGTATGAAGACTTAACTAGTCTCTACTGGGCTCAACACAGCCAAAGTAGACAGGAAAGTGGGTACAGCACTAATGAGCCCCTTTTGCACCGGGACGTAAACCTGGAGTGCCCTGGGGCAGCGGGGTCGTGTGGAACCCTTGCACATCTCAGGGATCCACACCTTGAGGACAGGGCTGACAAAGGCTCCTGTGTTGTGTCTTTTGTTGTCTTGGGCTCCTTAAAAGCACTCTCTGGTCCCATTTTGCTCCTGCAGCAGGAAGGGGCAGTGCGGAGTATTGAAGGGGAGGCTCTGTTTGTTTCTGCCGACTTTGACTAACAGGTTGCAGAGGTGAATGGCAGGCTTCCAGTCCCTGTAGGCTGACTCCAGTTATGGGGGGTACAGGGGTGGGGTTAGAGGGGGGCTAGGGGAGGGATCCAGAAGCATACTTGCTTTTCACTTGCTGAGGTCCTGGTTTCTGAGCAGGGTTGGAGGGTGTATGGTCAAGTTGCTGAACACTAAACCGAAGGGTTCTTGAGAGGTCAAAGGTCAGCCGCAGGGTCACTCCCCCTACTGTAGCTGGATGAATTCTCCTGTGGGTAGGGAGGCTTTGTGTGCTCTGAGGGCCAGTGAAGTGTCTTTTCTTTATAATTTAACTATTCAGTGCTCACACCCGTGGAGTTTAATGAAGGCAATGAGGAAGGCCTCTCCCAGGGAGGTCGTGAGTCTATCCAGGTAGAAAGCATAAAGCCCCAGTGACCAGAAGTCTGAGAAGGAGTTTGAGTCCCTTTGTTTACATATTGTTTGCTTGTTTTAATGAGTTCAGGGTTTTATATCATTTGTTTATTTTCTTTGGTTTCTTGTGAGCCCAGAACTAACCACAGACAACATTTTGTCACCAAAATTCTGGTTGTATCTGGGACGTAAGGGCAGCCTATTCAAAGACTTGTTTGTTCCTGCTTACTGGTGGGGTCAGGGGGCTGAAAACACCCCTGGTTTTGTATTTGGTAACTGATTTCCTCTTGGTCTCAAAGCAACAGTGTCTAGGAAAGGTAGACACAGGCTGATCTCACAGGTTGCCTCTCTATCCATCAACATAGCGGTTCTTGCTCCCAGTAATTCCAGCCGACAGACATTTCTAAAGTAGCTGTGCATTAATTAGGGAGGTGGAGCAAGTGGAGATGCCACAAGGTTTGGAAACGGCTGTGAAGGTGTGTGAGACACCCGTGTTCACCTACTCTGAGGAACAAATAACAGAGACCAGCCAGTCACAGGTGTGTGTGGTTGTACTGAGTGTGATGGGTGACCATTAGTACACATCTGTGCTCTGGGATGGTGACAGGGCTTCAGTATAGCCATTGGTCCCTGTCTTGCTCTGGGACCAGCAAGCTAAGTGGCTTAAAGTGCTACAAGAGCATGTTTATGTAGTAGTGAGTTATGTGGAATATATTTATGGACGTTTGGGTTCTATTTTGTTTGGTTGGTTTGTTTGTTTGGTTTTGGTTTTGATTGGTGGCACAGACGTGCATAGCTTTGTCCTGTCCTGTGGGTAATAGGCTCTTCACTGAACCATTCTTGACTATCAGAACCATGACCTTGAACATGAGTTAGCTATTATAGAGTTTGTAGCCCAGGTCCTTGTACAGAGACCTCAGTTAAGCAGATACCTACAGGACACTGGGTTTGACCTTACAGTTGGAAAAGGTAAAGGGAGCAGTGTAGAAATGTCTCTGGCATTTTAATCCCCATTCCCTCTCAGTGCTAACTGTTGTTTTAGTTTAGTTTCTATGATGTGCCACTGTGACTGTCCCCAGTACCTTTTCTCCCAGTGTCTAGAGTGAACAGAATACCTGAAGATCTTAAAGAAGTGAGAGTTGTTTGGGGGGTGGGTAGGGAGATGGGGAGACCCTAACGGCTTATAAATCGTCTCTTGCGGCATACTTTACAGGTTCTCACTGACTCTAGAAGGACTTGTTTATATCCAGTTTTTTGTTTTTAATTGTGAGATCCTCTGTGGCATGCCCTATCATTGGCATAGTACAGTGAGATGATGTTGTTTGTTTTGTTTTGTTTTGTTTTCATGAGCTCTTCAGATACTAATGTTCAGATACTAGTGTTCAGATACTAATGTTAAATACCACATTTTTAAGAAGAGTGTGTGACTTGGGTAGGGTGGTCACAGATCAGCCATGCTCCTATATCTAGGTGATAACTTCCTTCCTGTGCAACAAAGGACATGTTCCAAGGCTGTATTTTTCCCATTTATGAGTTTAATTGGAAGGTGTTGGCCTAGTGGTTAACCACATTATCCTTTATGTTATGTAGATTGAATTTTGCCGAAATCCTTTGTATTGAGTGTGGGCCTGCCATTCTGCAGGGTGCTTTGAGTGAGTGATCTCATGCAATCTTCGTAACCCTACAGGACAGACACAGTACCTGCAGTTGACAGGTTCTTACTCTCAGTCTCTGTGAGAAACCAGCAGAAGAAATCATTTTAAAGGCACTGGTATAAGTAACAGGAGGTGGTATCTGCAAGAGCTTTGCTCTGAGTGGGAGGACCATCCAACCCTTCCAGAGATCTGGTCCTCTGGTTGATGGGCTCTATCTCGTTCTACCATGTGCACTTTAGTCTGGTGGTTTTCAAGTGGTCTTTGAGATGATACTAACTTGCTATCCCAGGTGCAAACGTTTCAGAGGACTCGCGTGTAGCACTTCCACCCAGCAATGGAATGAATATGCTGTTGGGAGAAAGGACCTCGGAGTCCAAGACTAGAGGGACACAGGTGTTGATGAGAAGTCCTTTGTTGTAAGGGGTCCAGGTACTGACTGGTGGTGTGGGGCAGCAGGTAGACCCTGCCTTCTGCATATTTGATCATGACGCGCCTCCTCACTTGGGAGTAGACCAACCTGGATAGAGAGTTGGTCATGCAGTTTCTAGGGATCTACTCGTTAATGTAGTCAAGGTCATGGCCTAATTGGACTTCCATCCCCCTCCTAAAGCCAGGTGGCATCTCAAGTTTTCATTTGTTGTCCCCTATCTCCAACCCCTACTCCACCATCTGCGGGAGAGTATTGGTTGAGTGGGAAATCAAAAAACCCAACTGGCTGAAAAGAGGATGATACAGGATTGCCAGCAGCAATCAGGATGATAGAGGACTGACAGCTCAGGCTTTGTTAATGTTATCTTTAACGGGAGCATCTAAGATGAAGAGAGAGAGTTAGTAAGTCCCACACCTATCTTACAGTTACCAAATGCTGGTGTTGTACTTCCGTGGCCTGAGACAAAGAAGGGTTCCCCACATTCCCCACAAGTTCTACTTGGTATTGGCGGTAGAGCCACCGTGTCCCCTGCCAACTCTTTGCTAATCACAACAGTTCACAGCACAGTTACATACATAAACATGCCACGTGTTAGGTCTGTGCAAAGCCTGCCCATGTGCTCTCTTGAGAACAAGGACTTGATTCAGGAGAAACACTCACATCTTTGGCCTCTGGGTTTCCCTGTGCCTGTGTGGCTCTCAAGCCTTGGCTCCGCCGTGGTTAACAGGAGAAGCATGTCTGTTACTCCATACCCAGAAACTCCTGTTTCTCTTGAGAAATGACCTCATACCAGGGTCCCCTAACTCAGTGGAGATGGCAGCTAGTTTTCCCTGCCCACCTCCAGCCCTGTCTACCTCTAATGGTGGCCGTCACACCTGCCCACGGCTGATAGAAGTCCCTAAAGCAGGTTCAATCCTGTGACTACTGGGTCACATCCATCCCTATGAGATGTATGACCTATCTTGAGAGCAACCTGCATTCTTTCTTGTTGCCAGGGGCCTGTCTTTCCATATCAAGTTGGAAACTTCTGGAAGGCAGCCTTGGTCATTTTCCTTTCTCCCAGGTCGCTCGCATCCATCCCTGCCTTGTCTGTTACCTCCACTTCAGCTTCCTTTCCTACCTCCAAAGTGGGAGCTGATGCCTTTACTCCTTCTCAACCATTCTTGACAGAAGACTCTCCTAGGACTCTTCCCTTGAAGGATCTTAGTGTACTTCCATGAGCTGTGGCCACAGGCTTGGACACAACAGCCCTTGGTTTTTATATACCCAGCCTGGTTGCTGACTCTGAGAGATCATTTCTTATTTCAGACCTTCTGTAACTTACACCTTAACCATTTTCATGTGCAAGATGATAGCTAGGTCTTCTAAGCAACTGGCTAGTCCTTTTTCTTTGGAAGAGTTATGGTTTTACAGAAATTTGTAAACCAAGTGACTGCAGATGCTCTTGGGGATCTTCTAGGATGACCACGTTTTTCTCCCCTGACTTGCCATGGAGAAGTAACACTCCTTGGTGATACCTTTGCCATCCTTAGCTATTGTAGGAAGCCACTCTTCCCGTGTTTTATGCCTTTTTCCGTCTATTAGAAAATACTGAAAAGGGAGCTGAAAAGAAGAGAACTAACTGCTCAGTGGTCTCTGAACTCGGGAGGCGCTGGTGGGCAGTGCTGGAACCTGCCTTCTTTTCTTTCTGCGCAATTCCTTCTCCTTGATGTTAATGCAATGTGTGCCCTTCCTAGACGTAATAAAAGGAAATGAAGACACGTTCTGAAATGAAACTTGACTCTAATCCATTCATCATCTAATACCAGCCTCTTTATCTTCTCTGCTACCTAATCTGGTTAAATGTCCCTGTTGTAGGATTTTAGTGAAAATCCCCTATTGGGAATAGGGTTTTTTGCAATTGGATTACTCTCAGTAAATGGCCCAGTAGTTCGCTTGTTTCAGCTTAATTTTTTTTTTCCCCTTTGTGATCTTACTGGGCTGAGTTATAGCCCACCATAGGGGGGAGGGGGACAGAGCACACGGGGGAGGGGAGAGAGGCCGGTGTTTGTGGAAGGCAGTGAGGAATATCTGAGATGTTTTTATTTTCTTTGTCTTCTGCTTCTCCTTACCATCTGCCCTGACCCAATACAACAAACACGTGTACTTCACCGGCCAGAGCTGCCCATTTCTTGAATGCATTCCATTTATTAGCTCAATTCATCATTGTCCAGTTAATTTATGAGTTCTCCCTGACGGCTCCCTGATGAATATGCAGGTGCTGGCTGGGCCAGAGCTTTCTGGTCAAGTTCAGTCTCCCATTCAAAGGTGGGGTGGGGCTTTTCATGCAGGTTGAGTGTGAGTGGACACCTGCTTGCTGTGTCTAAGAGCTTGCTGTGGAACCAGAGGGTGGGTAGGGAGGCAAGGGTGGAATTCTGATCGTACTAGTAGGCCTAAGGAATTAAAGCCTCAACTTCCCACTCACCTGATGATGGGAAAGTGTGAGATGTTGGGTTCTAAAGGTGAGGTAGAGGTACGCAAAGGCGGACCTGAAATAGGCCAGTGTGGAGAGTCGACTGTCTCCCATGGTTAAATGGATTAGAGAGGTGGGGAGTTTGCAGAGTTGAGGGCATCTATGGCATCAAGATGGGAGGGTGTTGTAGGGGATGCAGGCCCTCTCTCTGAAGCTCTGGGCTATGGAGACCCAGCTCACCGCGGCCCCCTTTGTTCTCTCTCCCTCACAGTCGAACAAAGTACCGGTGGTGCAACACCCCCACCATGTCCACCCACTCACGCCTCTCATCACGTACAGCAACGAACACTTCACCCCGGGAAATCCACCTCCGCACTTACCAGCTGACGTAGACCCCAAAACAGGTAAGTTGGGGGACTCCGAAGGCCTCTGTCAGGAGCTTGGGATTGGGGGATGCTCAAATTCACACCTGGGAGCTGATCGGGAAGTTCTTAGTGGGGCTAGAGCCCGGCGTGTGTGCTGGGCTGCGACCCCTTTCTCTTTGGAGAGATCCGAGTGTGGGGTTAAGATTTATGCCCGCACCTTTGGAATCGGCTGCTTGGGAAAGCTGGTTTTGGGTATCTTCCTAAGCAAACTAGGTAGTAATGAAATTACATCATGATTTTGAAGGAGTCCAGCCACTTGAGAGTGACTTGTTAAGAAGTGTATTCTTAAGGGACCACATCACCCAGGGTCTCTATTCCTTGCAGATCACTAGATCAGTTTGCATTTTCTTCCTCCATTCCAATATCTTGGATGTTTATTGTGAGCCCATTTTTACAGATGTACAGCCTGGGAAGGCTTCCTCATTTCATCCAACAATGTCTTGAGCAAATGTCTTCAGTCTCAACTTCTGTCAGGAAGAGCAGGTCTTGCTTATAGCGCCCCCTACATAAGGATCTAGTATGGCAGGCAGCCTCTACTCAGACCAACCCCTCTGAGCCCTCTGTGTGGATGCTGAATGCAGACTGGTAGTTTGACTGGATGGAGGAGGTGGCCAAGCCTGCCTGAGGCTCCGCCAAGTACAAGGCTACACTTGCAGCAGGCAGCATCTCATTTGAATAATGGTAGGCCAGGGAATAGCTTTTAAATGGTTATCGTAAACCATATGATTAACGTCTAAGGAGTGTTTATTTTCCTCTGCGAACATTCTTTCAAGTGTGCAAATGGCTCAGTGTAGGGTGCAAGCCCAGCTAATCTGTTTGCTTTCTGTAATAGAGAGAAAGCAATGTCTGCGTCAAAATGTCACCCGGGGAGACTTAATTTACAGATTAAACGCTTCCTGAATGAGTTTCTTTAAAAAAAAATGAAATAGTTTTCATCCCTGTCCTGCCCCTTCCGTCTTGGGTTAGTTCTGATGCCCTGTGTCCATCTTACCTCCCTCTTGGACTGGGCGGCTGGGCAGAGCTATTGCTCTCAAGCTAAATTGCTCTCAGGACTCCACTCTCTCAGGATGAGTGACCAGATGTCCGTCCTGTGCAGAGAGGAAGTGAACTATGGTGCTTACTTTCAGCATATACTTATGCAGGCCTCGGGGAGGCTCACAGCCCCTCTGGCCCATGGAATACCCAGTCAGCACATGAGGCTAGTGCCTACGTATGCCCCTGCCCTCCAGGGAACCATGGTCCAGTGCTGAACCCACCAAGCCCCCCGCTTCTTCTATCAGTTCAGTTCTGACTCCGGGGGAAAGACACACCTGACACTTGGTGATTTCTGCAGGTTCTCTTCATGGGAGAATTGGCCCGCTTGAGGAGTTGGGTCTTTCGAAAGAAATCAGGTCACACCTCTGTGAGTCATAGTGGGTTACAAAGCTGCCTGTAATCATAGCACTTAGGAGGCTAAGAAGGCAAGAGGGTCATGAGTTCAAAGTCGGTGTGGGCTGTGTAGTTAGACTCCTGTCTCAAAACATTAAGTTTAATTATTTAATTATTTAAGCCTTACAAATCAGAAGTATAGCTCTTAGACAGGCAAGCCATCCGAAATAAAGGGTCACGGACCCAGTTCCAAAGCAAAAGGAGTTAATAATGATCAGTTGCTCTCCTGAAGTGTGCCAGTGTTTTTAGATTTTTTTTTTTTACTTGAAATAATAATCACTTTAGTCACATGAGGCAAAAATACCCAAGATGGCGTCTCCTTGGTCTCAATCAGTCAGTCACACCAGCCTGTCTAGAGGAAGCTAACTCACTGTTCAAACAGATCTGTAGGAAAATAAAAAGGCTGGGACAGTCCTCCCCCCCCCGCCCCCCCCCAGCCAGGAATGGCCTCCAGCTGGAATTTGAGAAGAGACAACCCCATTCCTTATTCGCTCCTTGCTCCCCCTCCCTCCACCGTCCCTCTTCCTCCGTACCAAATACTCACTGCTTCTTCTCGCAGGAATTCCACGGCCTCCGCACCCTCCAGATATCTCTCCATATTACCCGCTGTCGCCTGGCACCGTAGGACAAATCCCCCATCCGCTAGGATGGTTAGTACCACAGTAAGCAGTTCCAGTTTTTAATTCCCCTTTTGTTTCTTGCACGTGCATGGGTGTGCATCAGTTTGCGTGTGCATGCATGTATTCGTGTGTGTGAGTGTGTATACACATGCACATGGCTGAGTGCATGTTTACAGAGGGACAGCTGGAGGGACAACACAGGGAAGATGCTCTTGAGGTGTCCTGTGGGTTTGCAGGATTACACCATTCCCATGAATGGCATTGAAAGGGTCAGTAGTAATTGCCATTGTGACCCACTGTCCCCAAAGATGTCCAAAAGTGACTCTGGGAGCTGCAGAAGCCTGTTGTAGTTCTTGTGGCAGTGGCAACCCAAACTGCTCTTAGGTTGTTGGGTTGAGCTCTCTGTTTTGCATGTGGCCTCTGTGGCAGGAAGGGAGTGGGGATAGGAGCATCCTGGTGGGAAGCCATCTAGGGGTAGGACTGAAGGGACTCCAACTACCGCTTCAGCCTTCACCCCAAAGGCTGACAGCCGCAATGTCATCCTCCCAGCATCTCTGAGATTCTTCGCATGACTAATGCTTCACTCAGCTATGGGGCACAGAGGGACAAGTGGGACCCTCCCTGGAACATTGGGGGCCGGGCTGCCTGAACGTTGACCTCAGTCCCTGGAAGTGCTCAGATAATTTGACCACAACTTACAACTTAAAAGCATGATGTGTTTAGAAATCAGAGCAGAGAGGCCTTTCGTGTTGTCACGCCTACCTTGTACTGCGTAGCATGTGTGTGAGCATGCGCATAATGTTTTACACTGTATGTTCTTATGCATCCATCTCTCCATTTTACCAATGACCTCTAGCATTAGAAAACACAGGGCAATATTGAGTGCTGAAAGAGGCAAATCCTGGTAAATCTGTCAAATTTGGGTCTTAGCAAAGGCAGGTTTTTGTAGCCTTAAAGACAGTAAAATTTTGGAATAGGATCCCCATCCTAGCCTTTTTCCTCTAGTCAAACAGAGATCCTGTGCTGTGTGCTTTCTTGTTTGTCTAAAAACAACAGGTTGCGTCATGCAGCAATAGCGACACTAAGTCTCATGCGGTTTCTGTTTCTTTGTCTTATTTTTGTTTGGTGAGGTAGACAGGAGGGTTGGACCTACAGCTTCTCCACCGGAAGGGACTGAGCCTCTATACTTCAGTCATCCCTTTCTGCTGATGGTGGTGGGCGGGGGGGGGGGGTTGTGGATACTGAAGGCGAGATAAAAAGGAATAGCCAACTCAGACAAGCCTCTGTCAGGAAAAGTTGTGTGTCTTTCATGAGGATGCTATTCTGCATGTTGCTGTATTTTTTAATTATTGTAATGAGGTGTGATTGTCTATTGGTTACCCACAATTCTTCTTGGGGACTCTCCCCCCCAGAAACTCTTGTCAACACTTGTTAATTTGACAAAAGGCTACAAATTAAGCTCTGTTAATTTAATGTTTTCTCACCGAGATCTAAATACCGAAAGAGGCCCAAAGCGCAAGTGAAGTCCTTTGATTCGCTGTCCTTTATTTTGGTATAAATTTACATTCATTATTGTTTTCCTTTGGATGTGGAGCCCTCAATTAGTGTGATGGCTCCATTAAAGCAAGCGAGACGTCGCCTTTAATTATTACAGCAAAACACCTAGTCTCAGCTTGGGGAGAGGGTCTCTATTGACATAAGCAGAGGTTATAAAATTTAATTAGCCATTCCTATCAGATTTATGGCATTCAAATTGTTCTGTGTTTCTTCCCTTTGATCCTGCCTGTACAATCCCCAAGATTTTTGTTCTGATCAAATGAGAATAAAGCTTACTGTACGGAGAGAACGTCCCCCTCTTCTTCCCTTTCTTGTGCCCACCCCCAGCCCTCATTTCTAGTCTCTCACTTCTTTATACCCCCTTTTTGTAGGCAAGGTCAGCCTGTGTACCCAATCACGACAGGAGGATTCAGACACCCCTACCCCACAGCGCTGACAGTCAACGCGTCTATGTCTAGGTGAGTTGCAGTGACTTCTCATGAAGCCCTCTAGACAGCCATCAGGTTGCCCAGGGCCCACGGACATGTGTGTGTATAGTGTATAATAATATAAATCATTGTCCGTCAAACTTTCCTCCTAGAAAAACCCAAAGTTGCCTTGACCTCCAGTATAAGTGACACTGAGCAAAGATTTTGGGAGTCTATTCTCGGAGCAACATAGTTTCACAAGAAGGCAGGGGTGGGGCTGGTAGAGGTTCGGCAGTTAAGAGCACTTGATGCTCAGGAAGAAAACCTGGGCTCGGTTCCCAGCACACACATGGCAACTTACAACCATTTGTAGCTCCAGGGGATCCAGTGCCCTCTTCAGGCCTCTGCTAGCATGTGGTACACATACCTGCAAGCGCACATACTCACGCACATAAAAATAAATAACTCTCTAAAGATAACAGCAGCCACTTCTGGAATCGTCGTTTCTCTGTGGCCCTCTGTTGGGTCAGGAGAGAGGAAATGAAGATAACTTATGATTATTATTCAGAGAATTTGTGGAATCACTGGTGGGTGTTCTCTGACCATTTCAGATGCTGGTTCAGAGTCTGATATAATAAGCTGTATTCTGGCCCCTCAGAGCAGCCATGGCCAGTAGAAACCTGACGAGAGCTACTCTGCATTTTGTTTTTTACATTACTTTTACATTTTTTTCCTCCCCCTTCCCCCACTTACATGTCAAATCACTTTAAGAGGGTCACCCTCCCCCAGTGCCTCCTCTCCCTGCCTAAAATGTTTTCAGTGACACATTGTATCCGTCATTGACCAGCACAATGGTGCTGCTAAATCTTTGAAAGTTGTACAGAAACTAAGTCTGCATCCATTCCTGCAGTCTCCTACTCAAGCATATAAGCATATATACAGTGTATATATGTGTATATATGAGGACTCGTTTTCTTCTCTCTAATTAATTCTGGCTAATTTTTCAGTGACTGCCAGTTTATTTACAAACTGGTTGGCAGCGGTATGTTTAAGTAGTCACTAATTGCCTCTAATGATAGTTTTAGTTTCTGTTCATCCGATTTTCCGTTGAGTTAATTAAATCGGCGGAGGTTTAGACTTTCCTGAAGGGCTAAAGCAACCGATCCATTTTGATGATGCCACATGATTCAATTAGCATGCGCCACACGGCAAGGATGCTGTCCCCCCGGCCTCTGTCTCCGTGGTCTGTGGAGAGTCAACACAGGGAGCCAGAATGCTTCCTTTCCTGCTTGTAGGAAAGCAACTTATGTCATGGGACTCTCACCCACTGAGAGAAGCGTGCCACAGTGTGGCCAGAGTTTACAGTGAATGCATGGAGCTTGAAAGACCCATTCCCCATGTGCGATAGATCATCCTCATCTGAGAATCCACGCCTGTATGAGTTAGGTAGGGAAATGATTTTCTGCAGTCTCTCTCTCTGCTGGAGAAAGTAGAAAGGTTATACTCATTAAATAATGTCGTCACAGTCCCTTAAAGTGTGGGAGCAAACGGGAACCTCCTGGGAGGAGGGGGGGGCTCCTTCTGATCCCAGCTCCTTCCCAGCGTTCGCATGGCGCTCCTGATTCTTCTTCCTGCTTGTTTGTTCCGAGTATCCGGAGGTTGAAAGCGATGATGTAATCGTAGGATGGGGATTGGGGGTTAAGCTTATTGATTGAATTATCATTAGGAGGCTAGCTGATGATTTATAGGTCGCAGAGGGTGGAGGGAAAGAAGGGGGTGGTGGGAAGAAAGGTTGGGGGCTGGCAGTATGGGGCGGGGGGGGTGGCTGATTCCCCAGGTAGGCCAAATGAAAGGTAGCTAGTTAGAAAGCGTATACAGCAAATTAAATACATTATTGTGGTAATGGGGCGACAGAAGTATAGGTCTATTATACGTATGGCAGTTATAGCAAATGTAGGCAGCTTGCCCTGTTCCAGAACACCCTTTGATATTTATTCTATTCAGCAGTAGGGCCAGGACTTCTCAGAATTAAGTGATGGGTCATTATACTTTAAACACCATGGAGAAGCCTAGATTGGCAATTAAACAGCTCTTGCTGACACTCACTTGTGCCACCCTGTGACCCCCTTTAGATTGAGATGTTGGAGCTCCGGGCCCTCAGCCTGCTAAATTGGGCAAGGCTCTTCTCCTGACGAGAGCAGGCCCTGAAATCTGCCGGCTTCAAAGGGAGCGAGATCATGTATAAACCATAATGTAGGTGCACCGTGGCTCACAAAAAATAAGGCAGGAAGAGATGAAATGTTACAAGTGTGAGGGGGGAGGCACGAGAGAATAATGACGATACGCACGCGGCTCAGAGCAGGATAGCTGCACAGGAAAATGCATCCCACGGCCTGTGCATAAAATCAAGGCCGGCGGATGACGTGCCTCTCACAGAAACGTGTCAACAGTGAGACAAAGTGAGAGTGAGCGCGGGAGAGGCCCCTGAGACAGCCAGAAACAAAAATTAGTTGTCCTTAACAAGTTAAGGTTCATCATTATATTCTGGCTTCGAGCCATAAAAGCAGACAGGGGTATATAATGAGCTGCTTAGGATTTTTTTGAGGGTGTTTCATGAAGCAGTTGTCTGCAGAAAGGTTTGTGGGTGAAGGGGCATGCATCTTGTGTGAGGATGTACACACAGTCTTTCAGCTGTTGTGCCTTTGCACATGCACCAACATGTGTGGACTAAAGGGACTCAAGAGCATGCATTCTTTACAGTGGTACCCTGATCTGCCTCGACCCCAAAATGTGCTCCAGTCTTGTTGTCTGCCCCATGTTTGTATGTACACGGAGATCACACATTCCCACGCTCCATTTCTGTCTTTCTCTCCTTCATGTGTTGGTACATGTATTCTCACATTGCAGGAAAAGGACATATATGTATTTGAGACCTTCATAGCAAGAAGCTTCTCTCTACCTGCCCTTCATTCAAGGGCTTCCAAGAACTTGTGTTCTTAACTGGCTTTTGCTCTGTTGTCTGGGAGCAGTGGGAGGAACAGATGTGACATCAGAGTTCAAGGGTTTACTTCTCCCTTTTTCAGTTTTTAGAGGCAGGGGTGTTAGTTCTCGTTCTCTCTCTCTCTCTCTCTCTCTCTCTCTCTCTCTCTCTCTCTCTCTCTCTCTCTCTCTCTTTCTCTCTCTTTCTCCCCCCGCCCCCCCCCCGCCCCCAATCTCTCTGATTCCTATTAAATCATGTCATTGTTTCCAAACTCCAGTTTTGCCTTAAGTCTGTAAGGGTGGCCAGAGGGTGGGATTTCTGAGGCAGGTGTCTACAGTGACTCTAGGGACCCTGCGAAGATCAGCGTCCTCTGTGGGTATATTTGTCTCTGGTAAGATATACTGAGCCTATTCATTCTTCAATTTTTTTTGGAATACCTTTTCAAACAAATATCTTTATATTATTTGTCTCTCCAGTTAACTTACAGAGGAACTTTGTAAATAAATACAAGAGCCCTTTGAAATAATCACCATACTGGAGCTTCATTGAGACCCCTCTCCCAGAGCTGACCTTCTCAAGAGCAGGACACTGGTCCTTGCTGGTCCCTGGGTGGTTGTCCTCTTCTGGTTTGGCCTTGTTAGAAGGGCAGCCATTGCTTCAATCCAGCCTTCCTTTGCCTCGCTTGAGCAATTCATCCTTCTCCCCTTTGCCCTATTTTTGTATACACTGATACTTCAGTTGAAGAGGTCTCTTCCTACCATACAAACCAAACGTATCATAAGACTTGACAGCCGTTTGTCCTGTGTAGCTAGCTGACAATCTGTAGATACAACAGTGGGTTTAAGACCAGCTTTTGTGTCCTTGCAAAATTGTGTGTTGAGAAATGCCAATTCAAGGACTGAAGTGTGTTTCTGGAGAACTTTCCCAGAAGTAAGTGCTGTTAGAAGAACTGCAAACTCCTGATTGTTTTTCCCTATGATTAGAATTTTTATCATTTATAAGACTTTTGAATGATGCACAGATAACCTATTAGGCAACAGTAAGAATTTTACTTACTGGAGAAAGGGCAGGTAAATCAGAATTCAGTGCTCCTGTGTGTGTGTGTGTGTGTGTGTGTGTGTGTGTGTGTGTGTGGTGTCCATTTTTCTAAAAAAAATGAATACACACATATTCAAAATGCCCATGACTTAAGATGCACAGGACTCTAGAAGAATATTTCTCTCTGCTTTGTTCACTCTCATACCACTCTCAAACGGTGGGCACAGAAACCAAAGAAAAAATAAAAATTGGATTGTTCTCTGTCACCAGAATGAGGCCTACTGAGGCGTTCAGAGCATCATCAAGACATGTATGTACATTTCAGCCACATTAATATTTTATTCAGCTGTCAATATACAACAAAAGATATCACCTGTTCTTCTAGCGCTGGTCAGGACGCAGGAAATCATCTTCTTAGGTGCTGCAGATTATACCTCCATTAATCCAAATGGATGTGCGATTTCTGGCTGGTAGTCCAAGTCTACCTTTCCACCCAAGTACATCAGTTGAATTTATCTTTTGCTAAAGATGTTAAAAATCGTAATGTCTCATGTCAGTAGCAATAACGAAGGGAAGATTGGCTTTAATGACATTATGAGAATCATTACGCTTAATTTATCACTAATTAATGCTGACAGGTTTCATATGCCTTGGGTTGCTTTCATGTGAATGTTACTGCGCTTTTTTTTTTAAATAGTGTGTACACATCCCTCCTCATTCATTCATTTTGATTCTGACGATTTACACAGCTTTCTGTCTTCTAGGTTCCCTCCCCATATGGTCCCTCCCCATCACACTCTGCACACGACCGGCATCCCCCACCCGGCCATCGTCACACCAACGGTCAAGCAGGAATCCTCACAGAGTGACGTCGGCTCGCTCCACAGCTCGTAAGTGTTACCACGTTGTTTGGTGATCTGTGGCCTGTGTGATGAGCTGTCACTGTGGCCGCTGCTTGGTGGCTTTCTGGTCAGCCTCTCCTGTTTTGATCGTAGTGGGCGCCCGGTCCATATGGCCTCTGCCTTACCCATAAAGGAGGAAATGCTCTCTAGCGGGTCCCTCTGATTGTCACACTGCTGCTTCAAACAGAGATCTCCACAGCGTGTGCTTGAATGGACTGGGGGTGGCAGTCACCCTCGGCTCACCCCAGGATGAAACATTGGGGACTTGGTTCAGCAAACCGGACAGAACCCTGCGAAGTTGGGTCCATCACTTTGAACTGGGAAAGTGTCTATTTGAGAAGCAAGAGGAAGTGATTTCAGACTGTCTCAGCAGTCCTGCCTCCTCTTCCGACTGTTGGCGCGTGATCTTGGGGGTGGGGGGTGGGGAGTCTGAAAGTGAAAAAGGACTTTTTATTTGAAACTGACACTGGGCTTGGGTAGGAAGGAGGAAGGAGCATGGGATCTGCTTTGGGGGAAGTTGACTCCATGGTGGTTTATTGTATGGTATATACCCATCTCCTTTTGCCTCTATCCAGAAAGCATCAGGACTCCAAAAAGGAAGAAGAGAAGAAGAAGCCTCACATAAAGAAGCCCCTTAATGCGTTCATGTTGTATATGAAGGAGATGAGAGCAAAGGTGGTGGCTGAATGCACATTGAAAGAGAGTGCGGCCATCAACCAGATCCTTGGGCGCAGGGTAGGTGGCCCCTCCACAGAGAAGAAACACAAGAATGGACCAGAAACATTGTATCAAGTGGCTCTTCTCACTTCATTGTCTAGA
This sequence comes from Tokudaia tokunoshimensis, assembly GCA_036184795.1. NCBI lineage: Eukaryota > Metazoa > Chordata > Mammalia > Rodentia > Muridae > Tokudaia > Tokudaia tokunoshimensis. The sequence continues at coordinate 174,437,747 of BTHU01000001.1, forward strand.
GCATTTCTGTCCAGCCCTGCCACTTTGAATCCCTGTATGGCTTCCATCTGTCAAGACCATTGTGCTTTTGAAAGGCATTTAGGATAGCCACGTCCCTATCCTTCCTGCCTCGGATATTGCAATGGACAGAAGGGCATAGAGGACAGATATGCTTTCTCTGAATACCCCGGTCAGTGCCAGGACCTGGCAAGCTGTCTGTATCTGCACATTCCACCGTGTCTGGATGGACTTGTGCCCCCTAAAGCACTGAGTCTCATTTATCGCAATGGTGTAGATTGTGATGTTTCTGTGTCTTTTCTCTTCCTGTCCCATGTCCCCTGCAGTGGCATGCCCTGTCCAGAGAAGAGCAGGCAAAGTACTACGAGCTGGCCCGGAAGGAACGACAGCTTCACATGCAGCTGTACCCTGGCTGGTCTGCACGGGATAACTATGTACGTGGACCGATTTCTGAAGAACTCAGTCTTTGTGGCTATATTGTATGTCTGCAAGGACCCAGAGGATGGCTTACTGCCTACCTGAACTAGGCCTTGAGACCATTCACTCTGTCCACTATTGGGACCTGTCCCTGACCCCTAATCAAGGAGCTTGGCAGAGACTGATTTGGGGCATCGGTATCTCTTTGCCTACCCCTAGAAAAAGTGGAGCTTCAGAGAGAATCCAAAAGGACTTAGAGTCCCAATGAAACCCCTGCCGTTGGTTCTGCTTCATAAAGACCACAGTAGGTGGAGGGACGTGCTTTCCTCCTCTCTCCTCACAGGTCTTCAGCAGGGTCTGTAGCCATGGGGAGACGAGCCAACTACGCATCTGTGGCCAGGTTGTCTTAGGAGTTGGGAGCTTATTTCATCCTGAGAAAGGCATGATGGGAATATCCCTTGAAGTAGCCAGCAGAGGTCATCTTTTGGTAGGGGAGGTAAAAGGACTCTGGGCTCTGCAGTGGTAGAAAAGGGTATGTGTGTGTGTGTGTGTGTGTGTGTGTGTGTGTGTGTGTGTGTGTGTGTCACCTGACACGTGTGTCACATGACACATGTGTCACATGCTTCTGGCCCCTGTGGCTTGACTCTCAGTCTTGCTTCTTAGACAACATCTTAACATGACTGTTGTGTTCATTTCTTGCGCTGATGGCGTACTACAACTCCGCTCTTCTCTGGAGCCCTTTGTTACTTCTCACCAAGCTTTCCTGATCCTGCTCTTGGCGCAGCAGGTCTGAGTTATGGGCTTCTCCCTTTTCTGCCTGGGTGGAATCGCCTCTTACTTTGTCTCTTTATTGCATCATAGTTGGTCTCAGAAAATGTCTTTTTCCATCCACTCTGATATTAAAATCAAACCTGTCTTGCTACCAGCACAGGCTCTCCTTCCTCTTGCCTTTCTGGAAGGTCACGGAACCAGGAAAATGTTTGCCTATTGGTGCCGTGGGGGAGGAGGGAAATGGACTCTGGTCCATTGGCCTCATCTGTGGAAGGGTTAGCTCTTTCAGCTTTCTTCACTCTTCTCCTCACGCCCGTAAAGCAGGAGCTGGATCACCTGCTACTGACCATGTAGACAAGGAGACTTGACTGGGCTTCATTGCCACACCCCCTTCCCATGATCCTCCAAGTCTCCCTTTCTAAACAGCACTTCCGATCCCAAGAGGGCAGCCCATCAGCATCATGAGCTGTTAGCTATGTGGGAGCTTTCTGCTTGTTTTTGTGTGTGCACTGCTAGAACACCTTTCCTCTGGAATTGAGAGGAAGCGATGAGCTGTTGAACCTTCCCACGGGCTATCTGTGTACCCCCATCTAATCCCAGTTCAGCTTCAGCAGCAGACAGCTTCCTGTACATATTCAACTGTATCATCTCAAGACAGCTGTCATCCTGACTTCTAATAGTTCTAAGAGGTCTCCTCTAGCTTTGGCATGCTACAGATCAATCCTCAAGTTGTTGAAAGGGTATCCCAGAGGAGGATGCAGCTTCTCGATGGCTACCGTATCCCAAGGCATCCTGGACATTCATGTCTTCATAGGGCCTTCATATAAAAAGTGCCCAGTTTGTGGACCATGTGCCATTCACACTAGGGGCAGGGTAGATGGCACCCCCTGGGGTAGTTCAGGATGAACTCTCCCAAAGAGGCAGGCAGACTTGGTGGCAGCGTCAGAGGCATTTCATGTTTGACTTGCAGGGAGTCCTTTAGACACCGTCTGAGGCCCTCTGTGATGTGCTCTCTAGATTTTTCAGAAGGTTCCCATGACACTTGTCCTGACTTCCCCTCACCACTGCATTGGAAGGTAGCTGGATGATAGGAGCAGCTGAAGCGGTGGGTTAGAGGTGATTTGGATGCAGGATTGCAGGAACTTGATCTCAGGCTCCTGTCTCAGTGTTCCATCACACACATGTGGGAATGCATGCTTGTTCCTTCCCTCCGTGCTCCAGGGAATACAGTGAGGGTCAAGAAGTTCACATCTGAAGCCTCTGTGAATTTGACTCAGGTGAGAACCAGTTGGCATTCTTTTTTCAGCCCCTTGATGATGGAACTTCTGTGGATAAGCCGAGGCTACGGTGAAGCCCAGGAGGTTCTCCTGGGAAACATGTCCTGAGTCATCCCTTCCTATCTTCCCAGCCAAGTGTGCCTTTATGTGACTACCTTAGGGAAGTGCATTGGAGGGAAACCCAGTCTGGATGCTCAGACTTGGCCTGCCCTTCAGGACCCAGGAGAAGCTAGCTGGGTTCCATGGTAACAGTCAGTTGACCCAGCATCACAGTAGAGCATTCCTTCTTCCTTCCTGACCTAAAGGTTGCCCGTGCCCACTTGTTTTCTTTCTCTCATTCATCTCTTATGCTTTCTCTTCCTCTGGTTACATTTAAAGAGGAAGTGGCCTCCTCTTACTCATGTCCTTGTCCCTTTAAAACCCATCCCTGTCTACTTGGAGTTGGTCGTCCGCACAGCACTTTGCTCAGTCATGGGCATATCCTCCTTCCAGGTGTCAGGGCACAGCAGAGAATAGGGTGACCATGAGATGGCCCTGGAGTGTGTTTTGGGGTGATTCAGGCACCCTCCAGCTATACTATTTCTCTTGAGTCTTCTTCCTGGTTCCTAAGTTAGCTTGCTCATTCTGAGGTAGCCACCTTACCTTCCATTGTTTTCCCACTGCATGCCAAGAAGCACAAAAGGATCTAGTAGTATATAGCTGCACACAGGGCCACAGCACATGTCCCCAGTGGCACAGACCACACTCAGATGGCCAAGAAGCCCTCTCTGAATATTTGGACTCATCCAAGCCTGACAGAACCTTAGGGTTGCTACACATACATCCCGATCCTTCTCTCTTTGGTGATGATGCCACTGTTCCAGGAAAACCTTTAAGCTAAGATGGCAACATTTAGATCTGTAAGGTCACAGTCACCTCCTATGGGCTGGAGAGCCTCCCTGCTGCCCAGATCTTTGCTCATTCACTTGTTAGGGTCAGGCTGATGGGTGGTAATGACTTAAGGCAGTCTCTTCACCCCTGAGGTATCAAAGAATGGCTTCTGTGGAAAGCACAGAGAGTACTTGGTAGAAGGGATGGCCTGTGACTAAGAGCACTGCTTTGAGACCACGTGAGTTTGCTCTTGTCTCAGCCTTGTCTTAGCTGTGACATCTCAAGAACATTCCCTAGCCTCTCTGTACCTGTTTCCTTATCTGTGTTGTTGAGATGACGACGACATGTGTGCTGTGTAGAGCTGTCACCAGTTTGGTCATGCCTGGCTCCTTATGTGTACTTGACAAATGCTGATCATTATTAGTGTTAGGAGAGAGCAGTGTTTTTCACTGCTACGGTGAAAAGCTAGACTTAGAACAGCCCGTGATTTTAATATTTGTTGGGAGCTAGCCATTTTCATAGCATGACAGTATGAACCCATATACAGATGCCTCCTGGTTTGCCATGGTTAGACTTACAATTCTTCAACCTTGCAGTGTTGTGGAAGCGCACCCCTACAAAAACCATTCTTGTCTCTACATTTAAGAAAGCATGTGGTCTGCGGCACAAGCCACTCAATACTTTACAAAAAGGCAGGCTTCGAGGTAGACCACTTTGCCCACCTGTAGACTATCTGTGTGTGTTCAAAGCAGGCGGGGCTCAGGTGTGATATTCCAAGTGTTGGGCATAACACATGCATTTGTGGATTATAATCCCTGTGACCAGTGATTTGGGGGATAATCAGAGGAATCTGGATCCGACATAAGAGAATAAGGGATCACTTCCCTTTGCTTATGCACGTCTGCCCTGCAGTTTTGAACTTCCCTATTGGTTTTCTTTTGTAAATAACCCCACCCCCACTCTGTTCTTCTTCTTCTTCTTCTTTTTTTTAAAAAAAGAAGGATCACACTCCATTTCAGAAAGAAACCACTTTGGTAGGGACACTTTGGCCTTCATAGGGAGAGACTGTGGAGCAGGTAGGGCAGCTACAGAGCACTGAGGCTCCCAGGTTTCTCTGCGCCCTTGGAAGTATATTCATTCTGCTTCCCGCCATGGCTCTCCATCCCTCCCGGACCCTTCCTTACCTCCTTCTCTTCCTCCTTACGGAATCAGATCCTCTAGGCCAGGTTGAAGGTGGATGAAGGCCATGTTCCATATCTACCTACTGGACCCCTTTTTTCTCCCAAGAAATGTGTGTCCCGCCTCCCCAGCTAGGCAGTGTTCAAGGATTGATTAGATAGATTTGGGAGAGAGGTGGAGATAGCAGGCTGGTCCCCTCTTTTGGCTCCCTTACCATGTGAGCCCACACCTCTCCCTCCTTGTCTGTTTCTTGGCCTAATCTCCTGCTTTTCTTCTGTCCATCCAGGGGAAGAAGAAGAAGAGAAAAAGAGACAAGCAGCCGGGGGAGACCAATGGTGAGTGAGAAGAGTCAGGGTAGTGGAGGTTGGAGGACCACTCTTATGTCAGGCTTCCCTCTGGGGGAGGCAGGAGAAATCCAAGGCCAGGATGTTGTGGGGAACCCATCTTAGGGAGCCTTTTTTTGTTTATGTGTTTTTAATTAATTGCTTCATGACTGCCCTTTTAAAGCTAGTAGCATCCATTGTTGCATGAAAAGCCCGTTGTAATCCTAGCGGAATGTGTTTTTAAATAACTGCCAAGCCTGTAACTAGAGGGCCAGCATCAGGCACGCCTCCTCCGCCGGGCTTTAGACAGCCTGCTTATTCTGTGTGTGTCTGAGAAGGGGTGAGGGGGCTAGGGGCCAGGAGGGGCGTGTGTGAGTGTTGGGTTTTAACTGGGCTGTTCCTGAATGTTCCAATGCATGCCTTTACAGTGGTAAATTGCACCCATTTTAAATTAAGGAGGTTTGTCATTCAGTAGGAAGAAATTAGAAATACTGCATAGGCAATCAAGGTCCCTTGGAGAAGACCAGGCTTTTACAAACAAACAAACAAAAAAAAAATTTTGAAGGCTTTGTGTAATTTGTTCTTTTTTTTCAGAACACAGCGAATGTTTCCTAAATCCTTGCCTTTCGCTTCCTCCGATCACAGGTGCTAATGTGCTTTTGAGTCGTTAAAATAGTTTGATAAACTGTTTTTTTTTCATTTTTCTTGCCATTTATAGTCTTATTAACATTAAACACATACGACATTTGAACATCCTTTAAAATGATCATCTACACGGTTGCGTTATGTTTCAGTAGATTTTTTTTCCAGTTGCTTTTGTTGATTTTATTTATTTATTTATTTTACCTTTAACTTCTGTCTCATTTTATCTATTGTTCCCATAACAGTTGTTTATGCAGCATTGAACAGTGGTTTAGAGCTGAACTAACTGTGCAAATTGAATATGCAGTATTTCTTTAAAAGAGACTGGTAAAGAAAAAAAAAATGGAACAAACTCAGTAATAAACCTCCTTAATCTAATGGCATTTTTTCTGTTGCCCCACTAAGTTTCCTCACGCCAGCATGCCATCGCAGTATGATTATTTTTTTTTCCTTTGGCTTTTTATTTATTTACTTTTGTTTGTTTGTTCTTCCTTTCGCTTTTTGGCTTTCATCATCTACAAATCTGCTAGCAGTTTACTGACCATGCCTGCTTCCAAGCAAACTAGGAACTCCTAACATTTAACAGCTCATGGCCTGTTTACCCTGTCCTCCTTCTTAATATTAATGAAAGTAGATTAAAAAAAAAGATATCCCCAAAGCTGCAATATCCCAATACCCACAACCTTTTTCTTTCTTTATTTCTTTCTGTTTTGTTTCATTTCGTTCTGTGTTTATTTGTAGTTTTTTTTTTTTGTTCCTTTGTTTCTTTTCAAAACTGTGGTACTCAGAAGAAAAAAGCATGTTATGAATTTAACCTTCCCTCCGCTTTATTTTCTTCTTTGAGAAAAAGAAAATTAAGAGAGAAAAAAAAAAGCTGAACTAAAAAACAAAAAGAGGAAAAACATAATTGAAAGAGCAAGTCCCTGGCCATCACCGTCCCTGGGCGGCTGGGACCAGATCTGACAGTCCTTGATAAGGGATACTGCAGCTTTATTTGCAACAGCTACTTGCACAAGTTGAATAAGTGTGATTTTTTTTTTACTTTTTTTTAAAATTAAAGTTTAAAAAAGAAAGAAAAAAAAGTCAATATTTTGCTATTAGTAACCCGGTCATTGATTTATTCCCTTTTTTTATTTTTATTTTTTTTCTTGTTTGTATCTCTCTCCCCCCTCCCTTCCCCTTCTCTTGGCCTCCCTCTCTCTCCTCTCTCCTCTCTCTCCCTGCCTCCCACTCCTCCTGCTCCTCCTCCTCCTCCTCCTCTTCCTCCTTCTCCTCTTCCTCCTCCGCTCGCTCCTTTCTTGAACTCATTCAGACCTGAGCGCTCCTAAGAAATGCCGAGCGCGCTTTGGCCTTGATCAACAGAATAACTGGTGCGGCCCCTGCAGGTGTGTATAGTCTCCCAGATTCGCTGTGCTGGTTTGCAGCTGTCTCTTCCGTTCCTTCCCCCTCTGGCCTGTTGCTTTGTAGCTTTGTGTGTGGATCATAGGAAATACCAGGGAGCGGGGACCCTGCCAGTGTGTGGGCTCCACGAGGGATGTGCTTGTCTGCCAGCTGCCGCTACCCAGAATGCCACTGTAAAACAGTGTGTGCCTCCTCAGGGCCGAGACTCAGACTCCAGCGTGCCCTGGACCAGGGAATGTTGCCTGCCAACCCCTTGCCTTGTGATAGCTCAGGATGTGGTCATCCTGGCCTAGGTAGAAGCCAATGACGTCACCTCCACCCCTCCTCTTCTCTCTCTCTCTCCTTTTGTTTATTTTTCATTATTGTTTTTGGTTTCTGGTTGTTGTTTTCTTTTGTGTGTATGTGCGTGTGTGTGTGCGTTTTATTTGATTTATTTTTATTTTTTTATTTTTTGGTTTGGCTCATAGAAGTCCCTTCCTTTCAAACCCTTGATGAGGGACAATTGTCAAGTAGAGCCAAGATGATGCAGAAGACAATTAGTGGAGGTCTCACATCCAACTAAACACGACCCACCATTGTGTTGTATTTTTTTTTTGTGTTTACCTTATGCTAACAGATGCAAATACTCCAAAGAAGTGTCGGGCACTGTTCGGGCTTGACCGACAGACTTTATGGTGCAAACCCTGCAGGTACATGACCATTCTGAGGCCTTGGGAGCAATCAGAGTCTTCTATCCTTCTGCTGCCTTATCGAGTCGATTTATTTTTCCCCCATTCACATCTACTTTCCTCCACCGGCATCGATAACTAATAAACTCTCATTCTTCAGATTTTCCTTGCTAATTTCATACCGTTTCCTTCCTCCCTCTTTCCTCCCTGTTCTTGCAAAGAACATACATATCCCTGGTGGCAAGGACTGACAACCATGACCTTAACACACGAAGACAGGTACTGAGAGGCTTTTCCTTTGAAAGCCAGCATCTTGAAACAGGCCAGCCTAGTAGATGACTGGCTGTCCTGCATACTGAGCAGAGAGCCACTGTGTCATCTCCCTACACGCAGTCCACCTATCCCACCCCCACCAGGTGTGAAAGAACTTGAACTTGGCAGTGAGCATTCCCATGCACTTTTTTTTTTTTTAAGATGCTGGGATAAGTGCATCGGGGCAGGCTGCTTTAACAAAAAAGAAAAGAAAGAAAACAAAGTAACAACAACGAAAAAAAAAAACAACGTTGTTTTTCTCTTTGTTTTTCTCTTTGGTTGTTTTCTGTTTAAAGCCCACTTATCTGTAAGGAGGAGCTCGTTAGCTGACATTGTTTTACAGTGCTGAGAGAGTAGCGTGGCATTGAATGGCGTGCACCAGCTAACAGTCTGTGAGCAGGGCGGCAGTCAGATACTCCAGCATTGCCAGGCCTGCAGAGCAAACAGTCAAACGTTTGTGCAAGACCATGTGCTAGCTTAGTGTGGGTCCCCACAAGCATCAGATCAGTCCGGAAGAATCCAAATTGAGCCCCATGATCTGCCTGCAGGTTTTCCAACTCAGGGTACTGGCAGTGAAGGTATAGGTACTTCCTTCTTGGTGGAGGGATGCTCTCTAAGTACCCAACCCCTTTCCTTTTCTTTTAATGACCACCTTTGGTTAAATTTGTTGTTTCTTTGTTCTGATACAAGCAGTCTTTGAATTTGGAATATTATGATGGTAGGTATCTCAATACCCCAAACACACATCCCTGTTTGTAGTACCTCCCGCGTCACGTGTCCCTCTTCCCCACCCCCCTGCCGTGCTCCGTGTCTAGACGTTAGATCAGAAGTTCATCCCATCACATGCATGCCCACGAGTCTGCTGTGTCTCTGAGCCCCCTTCTCCAGTGCCAGTATGAGAGATTGCTGACCACACAGACCCCAGGGGAGATAGTGACAGAGAGTCATCACTGACAGAAAGTTACACAGATGGCCCTGTGGGAGGAAGGGAATTGGGCCGTAGACAGGCACCCAGTGGAAGAACAACTTCCTGTGAGCAGACAGCATTCAGAGATGACAGATCTTCAGAACAGCCCCAGGGACTTCATGAGATGGTTGTGTAAGGATGTTAGGTATTAAACTAGGGTGAGTCCTAGAGATAAGCGACCTGCTTACCCTCTATAGATAAGTTGGTTAACACGTTACAATGTAGCACCTTGCCAGAGCAAGTCACAGTTGACACCATTGCCCCATTCTGTGCCCCACAATGAGGCTGGTAGAGGGTCCAGGCCTCGTAATTGTATTCATAAATGGTTGTTACTGCACACTTAGACTAGGTCTTTTCTTTGGGAGTTATTACTAACATTAACAAGGATAGCCCGCCCACCCCAAACTCCATCCCCAAATACTCCATCTTTACAGAGGTCCATGGTGGGCTCTCTTCTCCCAGCCAGAAATTTCTTAATACTTTTACCACCAGCACTAATAACAGTGTTTCAATTGGGTTTTTATTCTGTTTTGGCCAGATTAAAACTGTGTCTCTTTGTACCTCAGCAGCTTGGTTTTCTAAAACACACGTGAGGGGCGCCAGCTGCATTTCCGTTGTCAAAGAGGCTGAGGTGTCCCTGGACATAGGACATGGAGTCTAACAGGCCCCTGACACTCTAGCAGCAATTCCCTGGCTCTAGAAAGTTCTAGCTGCCATTTTTCTTCCATTTTGGACATTCTTTTTTTTTTTTTTTAAATGCTGTAAATGTGTTTGCAAGCTTATTTCTGTTGTCTGAGGAGAACCTTCCAAAACAGGACCAGGAAACACCCCCTAGAATGTGTACAGAAGAAGCTAGAGATGGATGGTTCTGAGACTCCATCTTCTAAAATGGGATTGGGGGGGGTCACAGTTACGAAGCTTGAACAGGGAGGTCCCCACCCCACTTTCCTCCAGTTCTTCCTTTATGCATTACCATCGCCCACTGAGCTAGATGCTAAAATCAGTGGGACGTTCAGAAAAAAAAAATCAACACACACACGCACACACAAGTACTTGGAAGTGGAGGCATTTTCCGACCTATGCAGATGTGTGTGTTCCAGCTACCCTTTGCCTCAGCCCCACCCTATTTGGGGGAGCATCCGTCCATCATCATAGTCTTCCTGTCCTGTGTTTCAAAATACGCCCCATACAGCCTCACAATCTGGAAAGGCGGGTGGGAGGCCTGAGGCAAGCCTCAGCCACGCTCCTAGCCAATCAGGATTCTTAGAGCCTACTTTCGTTTGGCGTTTGAGGACATTTTTAACCAGACTGTTTTGAGCCCACCAAGTTGCTTCTCCGTCTTCTCGCCCCGCCCTGGCAGAGCCCGGAATGCTGCTTCATGCTGCCCTCTGCCTGCCCCCTCTCACCCCCCTTCTCCTCTCTCTCCTTTTGCCCCCTTCCTTTCTCTATTTTACTCATACCCTTCCCACCCTCCCCTTCTTTTCTTCTCCCCATTTTGAAAAATGCATGGAGACCCTAGTTTGTGAGCATGTTTCGATCTGCAGGCCAAGGTGGCTTAAAAATGGAGAGGTTTAAGTGTTTCAGGGCTGGGACGGGAACAGAAGCCTTAGTCTGTGCAAGTCTATCCCAAGGAGGGAAAGGAAGCCTCCAGACAGGGTGGGAAGCGTGTCCTTACTCCCCTTGAGATCCTTCTGGCCTGGACAGATCCAGATCCGAGGCCACTCGTCCCATAGACCTCAGGCTCTGGGAGGTCAGGAGGACTGAGCTTTTTCTCTTCTGCCCTCCCGTCACTCTGTAGAGCCCCCACCCCGCCCCTCCCCACACTCCGGGCCTAGACCAGAAGAACCCATGTAGTAAGCCCCGTCCTTGCAAAGGCCAGAGACTTTGTCTCATGGGGGTTGCCTTCAAGCAGGAGGCACCTCGAAGCTTCTTCAGTGACGAATAGCTATTCCGGTGCTCGCACGCTAGGTTCTGGGTGGATCAGTACCCATCGTGGCTCTGACGGCTGTACTGAGGAGACTTTGGATGAGCACATTTCCAAATCTACATTGCTTTTAGAGCGTCAGTGGGTTGATCCCGGGATCACCTTTCCCTACCAAGAAGGTTCCCATCAGCCGGGAACGGAAACGGGAAGGAAAGGCTTGGAAGTCCCATGCCCAGTTTCTTGAGTTCTTTTCCCGGCCTTATCCTTTGATGATAAATGAGAAAGACTCACCCCTACTTCCCACACAAATGGCTTGTGGGTAGACAAGGCTATGGTGTCGGTGTAGGGCAGACTTTGTCATTCCGGTTGAGACTCAGATTCCAAGGGCCCTCCCCGTCACTTCTCTGTGACTGGCTTACGCTGTGTGCGCCACTCCTGGCCTCGGCAAGTTGACAAGGACAAGACCTTGCCCCTGCGTTCCACCCTCATTCCTTACAACCTTCTCACCAAGGGGTTGGGGAAAGGGAAACCCCGAATCTTTAAGGGGAAGAAAAAAAATACAAAACCAAAAAAAAAATTTTTTTAAACAACTTTGAATCTTAATTTTATCCACAACCTGCAGGCCATGTCAACCAGTTATTCTTGTACTTTTGAATCATTTTCTGTTTTTCTTATTCTCCCCCTCCCCCACCTTTGTTTGCCCTCTTCTACCTGGTTTTTTTTTGTTTTGTTTTGTTTTGTTTTGTTTTTTTTTTCCAGTGGTTCTTCTTTATTCATTTTTTTCTTTCTTTTCTTGGTTGGTTTTGTTTTTTTTAGTTTGTTTTGTTTCGGTTTTGTTCTCCCCCCACCCCTCCCCCTCCCCTCTCACCTGATTCTGACCTCTCGATTTGGTGTGGTTCTTAACAGACAAGGCCCAAAGCTTCTCTGGGCACCAGCAGCCTCACAGTGGTCGTGTGTTAAAACCTTTAAGCCTCTTGCTAGCGCTGCCTTCAGCTATACGGGCTCAACAGTCAGCATTCTGAGCGTTTCATATTGATAAGAGGCCACTGGGGAAGGAGCTTTCTTTTTCTTTTAAATACACTGAGGCATCATTGGGGACTGGGGGGTGGGGTGGGATCATTGGGAGGGCAGGCAAGATGTGATGGGAAAAGGAAGATAATCTAAGCCCCCCAAAAGGAAGATAAACTATGTTAGTTATCATATAGACAAACCCACCTCCCAGTGAAGGTGTTCCACCCTATGCAGGTCACTTCCATCAGTTTGCACAGTGGGACTCTGGGCATGTCCGGTGAGGGGAGGGAGGGTGTGGCTAGGCACCTCAGAGTGGACATGGGAACCACACAACCCACCGAAGTCAGTGCTTTTTAATTGCTCTGTGACCTCGGGATATAACTTGCAGGGGGACATCCCTTAGGTGACCATCAACTTGTTGTGAGCATTAGATAACTCTCTCCCTTGGCATCTTTGCCCTTTATTCACAGATAACTCTCTCCCCCTGTTTCTAGGAGAAAAAAAAAGTGCGTTCGCTACATACAAGGTGAAGGCAGCTGCCTCAGCCCACCCTCTTCAGATGGAAGCTTACTAGACTCGCCTCCCCCCTCACCGCATCTGCTAGGCTCCCCTCCCCAAGATGCCAAGTCACAGACTGAGCAGACACAGCCACTCTCGCTGTCCCTGAAGCCTGATCCCCTGGCCCACCTGTCCATGATGCCTCCTCCACCCGCGCTCCTGCTGGCCGAAGCTGCCCACGGCAAGGCCTCTGCCCTCTGTCCCAACGGGGCCCTGGACCTGCCACCTGCCACTCTGCAGCCGTCCATGGTCCCTTCCTCATCGCTCGCACAACCATCAACTTCTTCCTTACATTCCCACAACTCGCTGGCTGGGACGCAACCCCAGCCTCTGTCTCTGGTGACCAAGTCTTTAGAATAGCTCCGCCTCCTCGTCCTCCACGCCCTTGCTTGATTGAAGTGTTTCCTTCTGGTTCTTGGTTCGCCCTTCCCCGCTTGGAAAGCTTTTGTTTTGTACTCTTTAATTTTGTGCCGCCGTGGCTACATGAGTTAATGTTTATGGAGTTCATTGGTCAATATTTGACCCATTCTTATTTCAATTTCTCCTTTTAAATATGTAGATGAGAGAAACCTCATGATTCTACCAAAATTTTTATCAACAGCTGTTTAAAGTCTTTGTAGCGTTTAAAAAATATATATATATACATAACTGTTATGTAGTTCGGATAGCTTAGTTTTAAAAGACTGACTTAAAAAACAAAAAGAAAAAAAAGAGAGAGAAGCAATTTTGAAGCACCCTCCAGAAGGAGTTGGTTCTGTATTATTTGTATTAAATACGAGCTTGCGAACCAATCACTTTACACCTTGGTATTTACACCACGAGGGCACCGAATGCAGTGCCATTTCTTTCTTTTTTTCTTTCTTTTTTTTTTCTCCCGTGTGAAACAACTTTTATTGTGATGTTACTTGTTATTGTTTAAATGTACAGAAACAAAGGGTTAAAATGTGTTAATATACCTTGTTCCATGGTGTTGTTCTTTTGGGGGGGAGGGGACACTACTCAACAATGAATGGAATCAAACACTGTTGGACCAGTAGTATTTATTGCTTTAGAGGCTGCTTGTCGTACCTGTACGTCCGTCCAATTTTAAATATGTTTTCCTTTTTTTTGAAACTGTATAAAGTTCCCCCCCTTAGCATAAGCATCTTATATATAACAACTCATTTGTACAAGGTTTTTAAGTTTATATATATAATGTGTATATATTTTTTTGTTTCTTTTTTTTTTTTTGACTTTTGTTCATTCGTTTGTTTCTGTATAAAACCCGGATGCCACCAAATGGACGTTAATAGTTGCATTAAGGATCAGTAGCATTAACAAAAGTTGCTTTAAAAGCCATTATGTAAAACAAGACTTGAACATTAGCGAGAGGGTCGGAGCAGCCGTGGGAATCATCCTGTTTCCCCTTTGACCTCCTAGTCAATTACCCTGTGCTCTTAGGACATGGACTGACCGTGTGCAAAACTTTTATGTGCCAAAATTCTCAGTGACTTTAGCTTTCTTCTTCCTTTTTGATGCTGTACTTTTTGTTCGCCATGTTTTGCTGTGATGTTACATAGGTAGATTTGTATGTAGTTTTAATGTCACCTATAACAAAATGTGTTTGGTAGCAGACTGTCCAGAAAGCATTTTAAATGAAGAGGTCTAAACCCTTAAGGGCCAAAAAAAAAAAAATCCTGTATATTAGATTACTCTTAAATGAAAAAGAAAAAAAAGAAAAAAAAACCAGCTGCCGCTTTTATGTACGCATATTACATACAAGTAGGTAGTGAACTTTAAAAACAAGAAAACCTAGGCATGCTGATGTTGTAAAATGCTGTATAAAGCTGAGACCTGTTCCTTCAGTGCCATCGTAGTTGACATGAAGAGATTGTAAAACTGTCTCCAGTTTTCTCTGGTTTATTAAAATGCTAACTATAACATTTTTTTGTGAATACTTTGAATGTTTCCTAACAGTTGTGGTGTTACTGTTCTGTTTGATGCTATCCCAAGTTCATTTTTGAATGGTTTGGAAGCCATTTTGTAATGAATAAATGTCCATGCTGTACAGTATCTGTAGCATGCCGTTCTGGATTAATAAAAGCAACTTAGTATGTGCAGAAAGGCTGGTCCCTTGCTTCTGTGCTTTGGGGTGGGAGTGTCTTTCGAACACTGGACTTCCTCTGTAGGAATGCCCTCCCTCCTAGGTTAGGGCTTGATGTGGTGTGGGTAGCATGTGGTGATAGGTGGTGACTGGATGTGGTAAATGGTCTTCAGATCTTCCTGACTCTCTCCACTATCCTTGAACATTTGTACCTGGTTTATGTTGTCTCATTTGCAGTGAAGTGTCCTGGGTACTAAGGGACCCTAGGGCATCTTCTTTATACCCCGCTGTGTCACGGTAACAGGACAGATGCTGCTTGCTTGGCCATCACTCACTCGTATAGCCTGTTGTGCCGTGTGAGACAGAATTTTATTCTAAAAACTGATTTAGTTCACCCAGAGTGGACTTAAGGAATGGAGTGGGTACCATTTAAGGATGGTGAATGTGAGTATGTCCTGACTGTTTTCTAGACATTCACTGTGGGAAGAAGGCTGGGATGTAGGGTTCTCCCTTATCTAGCAATCACTGAGCAAGCAGCTATTCAGAAAACTGGCATCCCATTCACCGAGCTGTGCATGGAGGGGAGGTGACTCACATCTGTGCATGGAGGGGAGGTGACTCACAGCTGTGCATGGAGGGGAGGTGACTCAGCTGTGCATGGAGGGGAGGTGACTCAGCTGTGCATGGAGGGGAGGTGACACAGCTGTGCATGGAGAGGAGGTGACACACATCTGTGCATGGAGGGGAGGTGACTCACATCTGTGCATGGAAAGGAGGTGACACACATCTGTGCATGGAGTGGAGGTGACTCAGCTGTGCATGGAGGGGAGGTGACTCACAGTTATGCATGGAGAGGAGGTGACACACATCTGTGCATGGAGGGGAGGTGACACAGCTGTGCATGGAGGGGAGGTGACTCACATCTGTGCATGGAGGGGAGGTGACACACATCTGTGCATGAAGGGGAGGTGACACAGCTGTGCATGGAGGGGAGGTGACACATCTGTGCATGGAGAGGAGGTGACTCACATCTGCATGGAGAGGAGGTGACACACATCTGTGCATGGAGTGGAGGTGACTCACATCTGTGCATGGAGGGGAGGTGACTCACATCTGTGCATGGAGAGGAGGTGACTCACATCTGTGCATGGAGGGGAGGTGACTCAGCTGTGCATGGAGGGAAGGTGACACAGCTGTGCATGGAGAGAAGGTGACTCACAGCTGTGCATGGAGGGGAGGTGACTCACATCTGTGCATGAAGGGGAGGTGACACATCTGTGCATGGAGAGGAGGTGACTCACATCTGCATGGAGAGGAGGTGACACACATCTGTGCATGGAGTGGAGGTGACTCACATCTGTGCATGGAGGGGAGGTGACTCACATCTGTGCATGGAGAGGAGGTGACTCACATCTGTGCATGGAGGGGAGGTGACTCAGCTGTGCATGGAGGGAAGGTGACACAGCTGTGCATGGAGAGGAGGTGACTCACAGCTGTGCATGGAGGGGAGGTGACTCACAGCTGTGCATGGAGGGGAGGTGACTCACATCTGTGCATGGAGGGGAGGTGACTCACAGTTATGCATGGAGAGGAGGTGACACACATCTGTGCATGGAGAGGAGGTGACACACATCTGTGCATGGAGAGGAGGTGACACATCTGTGCATGGAGGGGAGGTGACACACAGCTGTGCATGGAGGGGAGGTGACACACATCTGTGCATGGAGGGGAGGTGACACACAGCTGTGCATGGAGGGGAGGTGACTCACATTTGTGCATGGAGAGGAGGTGACTCACATCTGTGCATGGAGGGGAGGTGACTCAGCTGTGCATGGAGGGGAGGTGACTCACAGCTGTGTGTGGAGGGGAGGTGACTCACATCTGTGCATGGAGGGGAGGTGACTCAGCTGTGCATGGAGGGGAGGTGACTCACATCTGTGCATGGAGGGGAGGTGACTCAGCTGTGCATGGAGGGGAGGTGACTCAGATCTGTGCATGGAGAGGAGGTGACACACATCTGTGCATGGAGAGGAGGTGACACACATCTGTGCATGGAGGGGAGGTGACTCAGCTGTGCATGGAGAGGAGGTGTCTCACATCTGTGCATGGAGAGGAGGTGACTCACATCTGTGCATGGAGGGGAGGTGATACAGCTGTGTGTGGAGGGGAGGTGACTCACAGAGCTCTGCATTAGAAGGGTTGTGATGTTATGGAGACCTATGGTACAGGTTATCTACTGGAATAACTTCAAGTTTATCCCAATCACTGAGGAGGGTTGCAGCAAAGATCTTCTTGTGGTCACTGGGTGTCTCTTCTCAAGGTCCACTGGATGGAATTTTTATTGTCCACATGTCTAGGACAGCTGTGCCTTCTGAGGGTAGAAATTTTACCCATCCCAGAAGCCCTTTGTGTGACTGTCACTTAAAGATTACTATGAAGTTGGGTCAAGAACTTTCAGGAGCTCTGCTTGTTTGGGCTAACTGTGGGTCTATGTACTTTCTGTATTTTGTTTTGCTGTGCTTTCTACTCTGTGAGGGTATTTCTGATCAGCCTTCCCTGCTGTATTCTGTACACAGGGGCCAGACTGACCTTTGAGAACAGAAATAAGAATACTGTGTTACTAGTGGCTGTGTGCCAAGTTGTCCCCGTGCATTTTCTCATTAATCCTACCACCATTGAAAGAAGATGCCCCTGCTGGTGTCTGCCTTATTTATAACAATGGATTGAGAAATACAATGTATCTTGTCCAAGGCCTTAATTGGTAGAGGGGAGAATTGCAGGGACTTCAGTGGAGACCTGGTTTCAAACCATGTTCTCAACATCAAGTTAAACCTTCGCATGCTAGAGAGGGCACTTCTCTGGTGGATAGGCTAGGACAAGCCTTACTTGCCTCTGCCTTAGCCTACATCAGCCTCGCTTACCAGCTCACTCTCGGGAATCCAGCTCTCAAGAGTTCCCCCAAAGCACTGCTGTTCTTGCTGGAAGCTCTCCCTCAAACCTCTGGTCTCCATTCAGAGAACGCTCTCCTATGGTCAGAACCTGTGATGATAGCTTTTTCTCTGTGCTCTTGGAGCCCCCCCTCTCCCAGATCCCTCCCTGTAGCTCCCTAACTACTGCCACAAGGTGCATTGTCTTCTCTGGAGGCTCAAGGGCACAGCATTTGTCATGCTTGGCACTGCTGGCATTCTAGAATGGTGCATTCTTACCTTGCAGAAGTATCATCGTTCCTGGTTCCTACCTTGTAGATGCACGCGCCCTGTCCTCTTCCCCCTGACAACAAAACTACAAAACTATCTCCAGACATCCCCAAATATCCTCTTGGGGGCCCAAAATCACTCCACCTGGAAACCATTTTTTTTTTTTTTGCCAGTTCTCCAAGGACAGGAGCATAGGTTTCATGTTCAACGTTATGTACAAGGTCCTGGGCACCAAATAGGTGCCCATGTGTCTTTGTTAAAGGAAAGAAAGAGGCATTGTCCAGCTTGACTG
Source organism: Tokudaia tokunoshimensis (assembly GCA_036184795.1). NCBI lineage: Eukaryota > Metazoa > Chordata > Mammalia > Rodentia > Muridae > Tokudaia > Tokudaia tokunoshimensis. The sequence continues at coordinate 174,455,636 of BTHU01000001.1, forward strand.
GCATTTGTCTGGGAAGCAAGGTAAGGACTGAGCAATGCTTCTTTCTCTGTGTGTATTCCCGCAGTGTCGAAGGTGTTGGTGGTGACCTTAGCCTTTCGGCATGCTGGACTATAGTGTAGTGCGCCTCTTACAGACATCAGGGAAAAGGGCAACGCCTTTCCTTTCATTAGACACCCCGAGGCAGATCTCTTGTTAAATTCAAAGTTGGGGTCACCTATACCTGCTTATTTACCCTGCAGCGTGTGAACTGTATTAGGAGATCTTCCCAGATCTTTTGGGTGGAGCTGTCAGAAGAAACGCTCCTGTTCACTCTCTCTGGGACTCAGTGGCCCTCTAAGAGTAACTAACATCCACTCTTTGGAAGGTCACATCCTTGGCTAGTATGCTTTTTTGCAGCATAAAATGATTTTTTTTTAAAGTAACCCCCTTGGATAGATAGGCAAGAGCTTCAGACCAGCGCTGGGCTCACTGAAGATTTGGGTGGACACTGGATTTTCTGAAGCATTCTCAGATGAGGCTGCCCTATTCATCTTCCAACTCAAGGGCTAGGTGAGCACCTCCAGGCCCGGAACAGTCACAAAGGTTAAGCGCAAGTTAGTATGTGACTGGCAGGCAGCACTGGTGTGATCCAGCTGGGGCTCTTCAGAGCTGGCCTCTTGTGAGTGCATTTGGCATGAGCTGTAAGCGAGTGGATCATTTGGTCATTCATTCATTCATGCCTCCAGTGAATATGTCTTGGACACTTATCTGCACCAGGGTGGTTTTAGGCAATGGTCCAAGCATGAACTAAGTCAACACACATCTCTTCTCTCTAAGTTTATTCTTGTGTCATCTTACAGTACATACTTTGGTAGAGTTTCACACAAAGGTAATGGAAACAGATGGGGTGAACTCTACCTGCATTCCTCATCTAATCTTCAAAGCAAAGTGGTCGCTCTCGTGTTCACTTCATAAATGTAGAAAGTGGGGCGTAGGGTTGGTGGGTTTCCCTGAAGGACCCGTATGGAAACCTGAACCTAGGAGTCAACCACCACAGGAGATGGCTTGTGATAAAGGTGCAGGGAGCTGAGCCACTGGGCAGCTGGGCAGGTGGGAGTCCCACCCTTGAGAGAGGATTTTGCTGAACCCACCAGAGAGAGGTCCCTTACCAGTGTGTCCACAAGAGCTTTTCCTTATAGTCACGTTTTCTTATTCTTGGTTTCTGAGTAAGAAAGAAGGGCGCTGGGGGGGGGCGGGGGGGAGGGGGACAGCATTGGTGACAGTTGATTGGATTGAGCCCTGTAATTCTTAGAAAAACTGGAAGAAAATTAAGTATATATCACAGCATTTTTTTTTTAGTATTATCTATTCACATCATACATTGTTTTTCACATTATGGGTTGTAAGCCACCGAAGGTCAGGAGATCAGCATAAGCTCCAAGGTTAGCATTTTAAAAGCGAGATAAAATAAAATAAAAAGACTGAGTTCCTTTGTTGCATGTGTTTGCTGAATTATCTAAAGCTTCCTTACCATGGCGAGAGTAAAATCGTGCAAAAACCGAGTCTGAATGACAAAAATAGCTGTAGTACACTAAGAAAAAAATAATTGCAATATATAGAGTATGAGATCCACACATAGGAAATGTAGTTAATAGAATAAAATATATTGCTGGACAGCTTATTAGCTTTTTTTTTTTTTTTGGTTTTTTCGAGACAGGGTTTCTCTGTGTAGCCCTGGCTGTCCTGGAACTCACTTTGTAGACCAGGTTGGCCTTGAACTCAGAAATCCTCCTGCCTCTGCCTCCCAAGTGCTGGGATTAAAGGCGTGCGCCACCACCGCCTGGCTGCTTATTAGCTTATATACTAGGATTTCCCCAAAATGGTTTGTAGGCGCTCCAGCCCTGTGGATTCTTTCTGCTCACACGGTTGGTACATTTCATACTCTGTTTGCTCCTGCAGCTTCAAAGTGTTGGCTAATTAATTCTGCTAGAGCTGGGGAGACGGCTTCATGGGTTAAAACACTTGCTCCGTATGAAGATCTGGGTTTGAACACAAAGGACCCACATCAAGACCTGGGCATGGCTGCACCCACCTCTAACCCCAGCACTGAGGAGCAGACACAGGTGGATCTTGGGAGCTCAATGGCCAGTCACCTCAGCTAAAATGGTGACTTTTAGGTTCAGTGAGAGATCCTGTCTCAGGGGATTAGGGGAAAGGGTTCTTTAAAACAGACAGGGACCATCCTCTTCTAGCTTCTAGATGTGTGTATAAGGTGTACATGGAGCCACACATAGTTCTCTCTCTCTCTCTCTTTCTCTCTCTCTCTCTCTCTCTCTGCTTTAGACTCCTCTTTCATTTTGCCTACATTTCCAACTGTAATTAACCGTAGAAGGTTTTGTAGAGGAAAATACTTGTTGATTTCTTTCTGAATTAATATTCCTCGCAATATGTCCTCAGATACTTAATCTTAATTTTTTTTTTGACAGGGTTTCTCTGTGTAGCCCTGGCTGTCCTGGAACTCACTCTGTAGACCAGGCTGGCCTCAAACTCAGAAATCCTCCTGCCTCTGCCTCCCAAGTGCTAGGATTAAAGGCGTGCGCCACCACTGCCCGGCTTTTCAACTTTTTTTTTTTGGTACTTAGGTTCTAATGTGCATGTTATCCATCTCACCTTCCAGCAGATCCATGTTCAGGCGGTGTGTGTGTAACATTCTCCAGTGAAGAAACAGGCTGAAGCTTTATAGGGACTGTATACCAAGCCCCATTCGCAGGTGAAGTGTATCTGTCAGCTAGTTCTGCAAGAACGCTGTGTAACACACTATCCCCTAATACAGAGGCCTAAGTATTTCTTTTTCTTGCTCTTGGTACTATGGCTGAACTTGACCCTAGGATGAGTTGGAACTTGTATGTCTGTGTTCAATGTATCTCTTTATTCAATACTGTTGCCAGTCAAATCATTTCCCTAACATTACGAAAGCAGTGTCTCATCTTAGGACTGTTTGAAATGGTCATATTGTTCTTTCTGACCACATTCCACTGCCAAAACCTGAGGTCACTCACACACCACTACAGTGTGAAGAGTACCCTGCCCATAACTGAAGGAACTAAAAGGTCAAATTTCACAGCCTGGTTGTATAATTCTATAAAGGAGGAATAATTAGACTATGAAAACTATAAAATAAGCATCCAACCAATCACCTTTCGTGTCTTATTTAATCCTTGCGGCAGTTCTTCGAGGTAGCTATAATTACTGCCCCTGTCTTATGCACAAGTAAACAGTGGTGTAGAGACTCAGCTTCTGTTCTGGCAAGCACCTCTCCCAGAACGGTGCTGAGCAACAGACTTGGAAATGCTAGCTTTCTTATCTTTCTTCTGAACTCACAGAAAAACAACCCGCACTTGACCATACATATAGTGGCTGTGTGTTTTTTGTAGATGAGTGTGATCAAGTTAAGAAATCTCCTCTCTAGTATTTAGTTTGCTAAACAACATTTTTGTCACAAAGTCGCCTATAGGGTGACACCACCACAAAGGACTAATATACAGATCCGAACCCAAAAGAAGAGCAAAACCTCAAAACCGAGACTCAGTGATTAACAAAAAAGGAATCCCCATGTGCCATGTGGTTAGCATTGATACTTGACCACAGTATCTTCATTCATAAACCGGCTCCAAACTCACACAAACCAACTGTCCACCTACTGTAGTGTAGATAAGTAAATCATAGTTACTATACCACTGATAGGAAGTTGGCATCTGATGCAAGGGGATTCGACATTCTTGAGTGCTATTCACACTCCAGCCCACGGAAAAGCTTACAGTGGTTTTGATCAGTGAGAAGAATGAAAAGTTCTTGGGGCTTTGTGTGTTCTGGAGAAGCAAGAGAATGATGATCTATGTCTGTCCTGTGGTCTGTGGAGTGAGGCCCAAGGGGATAGTTCCCAGGGACTAAGTACTCCCAAACCTCTATGACTCTTCCACTAGATGCGTGGAATGGTGAGGAATCCGGGTTACACAGAGCTAACTTCCTCCAGGTTCTAATGTAGCGTTGGTCACTCCTTAAATAATAAAATGATCTATGTCCTGCCTCCTTCATGTCACGTACATTCGTGTTAGTATCATGAGACTGAGGCATGACAGTTAACTTCCATCATAATTCATACATGGAATGAGGTTTCTGGAATCACCTCTAAGAGAGTGTAACAAATGAACACACTCAGTTTCTATGAACAACTTTCAGGAAACATTTGTGAGAACCGCCCTGGTATTTTATATTTGCTTTAAGGAGGGCAAAGTTGAGGGGGAGGGGGTAACGGGAAGTCCTGATGTATTAGTGACTTGCAAGGTGTCCCTTGGTGTCAGGGTGTGCTGGGAACTCACAAGTTCCCAGACATCTTTGTCCTGGGCAATCTTCTTTCTCTTGGAGCCTCAAAAGGGCATCCAACCGAAGTCGAGTGAATACCAACCTTTCGGGTCAGAATTCCAAGAGGCCTTTGTAGATAAGAAGACTTGCTCTCAATAGAGTCCAACTGCCTCATTTCTAAGAGCTGGGAAGAGGGACTAAAGGTAACCAAACCCTGAGAAAGGGCCCTGAGGGTGTCTCGTCCAAAGCCACACAGCAGAATGCAGCACAGTATAGATCAGATGTCACAATTCCTGGCAATTGACACCTGGCAGCTTTGTAGTGGTTTCTTTCTGTGGCCACACATTCTCTCCCGGATTTCTTTGATGTAAGAAACTTTAATCCTGAAGATGGCTCCAAGACTTGATCCCAATCTTGGGTGAGTGTCCAGGTTTGAGAACTCCAGGGCATCGGAGCATTCCAGTGTGAAGTTCTCAGAACCCAGCAGACACCTGTTGGTGGTTCCCCCAGATGGCCGGCCACCATGTTTAGCTTCCAGGTGTCTCACTAAGGTACTGTAATGTAAATCCTACTTCCTCCACCTTCCTCCACTGTGGCAAGGAGCCAAGAGCCGCTGGCTGGCTGAAACCTGGCAGATGTGAGATGATTAGGTCTCCAGGGGCAATTATTATCATTGTTGTTATTATTCATATTTTGTAAGGTTCCATAAAGTACTTTCATGGATTATGCACTCTCAGCATCTTAGCCCCTCTCTTCAGTAATTTCCCTCTTGACTCCCATCCACTGCCACCACCAGTTTAGAGACAACTTTCTTCACTTACTCTGTGAATGAGAATCTTATAAAGAAGCAGCCCCAACATTTTTTTTTAGGGAAATGCTGTCACAGGGAGGCCAAACGGGGATATTAGTTCACTTGGGAGAAATGGGGATATATCACCAGGTCCCTGTGCCCCATTACTGCTATCTCCCCCCTGCCTCCCCACCCCCTGCCCCCCATCACCCCACCTCTCTAACCCCACCCCCCACCCCAGTGTCGTGAGATGTGTAGCAGCCAGGTGAACAGAGTCCAGATGCTTCCAGGAGCCTTGGCCTCACCGGGCAGTCTAGCTGAGGGTTAACTTCACAGCCAAGGCCAAATCAGATCACATTAACTGGTAGCTTCCAATTGAGGCCAGGTAAGGCTAGATGAGGGCAAGGTGAGTATCTGTAGGAAACAGGCAGAGGCATCTGGGTGCTCACAGCTGCAGTTCACTGAGGTGATACTGGCAAGACACTTCAGGTCTAAGACCCTTTGGTGAGTTTGGCCTGAGCAAGGCTGTGCCTGTTTTCTGAAGGAGGGGACCTTACCCAACCATACAGCATCCTTCAGCCCAGCCTGCGTCTCCCTCCCCCCTTACATAATGGCACATTATACAACATCGCCAAGCAGGTGGTATTTTTAAAGACAGCAAGTGAGCATTTTTTTTGGCCTAAATTTGGGAGTGAAACAGACAGATTTTTAAGACGCTGGGATTTTCCTATGAATAGTAACCCTTGTTCTCTGTCTTTAAACACCAGTTTCTAGACCACCTCCAGCAACCAATCAGCACCCTGTTATTTAATTATAACAAAATTCTTAGCTCTGTCTGCTGCTGCATGGACAAGTGGGGGGCACTGGATCAATTTCTGGAGCCAGGCTGACTTGCCAACAACAATTTTCCTTTTCCCAGAGGGCCTCAGAGGCCTGGAGCGGATTCCAAGTTCCTTCTTTTCCCTCCTGCTCGGGGTGGGCTCTGTGACAGCAGCTTGAAAAGGGTTATAGAGAAGCTGATAAAGACTGGGCTTGTTGCAGCCTTCCCTGACAGCCCGACCCCCGCGCCAGTGAGCTCATGCCCGCCTCATTACGGCTGGTGCCAGATTTTTTCCATTAACAGGTAATTGAGTAGAAACTAAAATAAGCGAAGTTTGTTTCATCCCTCGGATTTTCTTGCTGGGGTTTGAAAGAAAAACACTTTAGCATCGTTAGTGGACGAGTGTCCTTGAAAATGTATTTATGTTTTCCGAGTGATTTGTCGCTTGGTAGGTGTAATTAGCCGGTTCCCTGGCCTCTCCTCCTCTTGTTTTTACTCTTAAAGGGCCACTGTGTTCAGAGAATTGAGCTGGTTTCCTGGGTCCCTGGCTGGGCAGTTCCTTGTGTTAGGAGTGGCTATGGAAGGGTCTATAGTTTAGCTGATAGAGCAGAGGCTGGAGATGCTGAAAAATGCCTAAGTTCAGCGTGCGCACAGAATCTCCCTCCCTGGTCTCACAAGCAAAGGTACGCATGCTCACACCATGGTGTGTACTCCCCAGGAGCAGCCTGCTATGGTCTCAGAATTCTACCCAGAATGCCCTGCTCTCACTCGGCTAGCCCCACCCTCTTGGTGCCCTTCCTCCCTTCTGTGCATCCTGGGTAGACAGCTGAGGGGCAAGAGAATGTGTCTCTCTGGGTGTCTTTTGCAGCTTTCTTAGCTCACAGGAGCTGATGCCTTTGTCTCTCTGTGCCCTCGTTTAGCTGCTTCTGCCTCTACCTTTGGTCCAGGAGCCCTAGCCTCAACTTACCTAAGACGGCCTATGAGTTAACACCTCTGTGCAGGCCAGTTCAGGATGCAACAACCGAGAGTCAGTCCTTGAGGCCAGGTTGGGGGAAAGATGGTTCAAATCAGAGGCATGGCTCATAGTCCAAGGACATCTACCCAAGTACCCAGGGCCTTGTGTCTGAAGGCAAGGAGCGGGACCAGGGACACTTGGTTAGATATAGGAATAGAGACAGTTTACTTAAAGAGAGGAAACACTTCTGAGAATGGGCTAGTGCGCTGAGAGAAAATCTGAAAAAAGTAAAAAGAAAAAAAAACAAAAACCAGTTTGAGCCACAGGACCCTGAATGGGACAGACATGTGACACCTGCCTCTCAAATTGCACACTGGGAACTTTTTTTGTGCATGCTCCATTTGTTTTGTGAAGCCCTTCTCTCCAGTCTCTATTCTACTGCCCCTGGAAGGGGCAGACATTTGGGGGATGTTTCTACACACCTGACATGGAAGCCTATCTGAGGTAAAGAAGTCTCCAGGAATTTGTATTGTGACAAAAAAAAAAAGAAAGAAAGAAAGAAAAGAAAAGAAAAAAGTTACATTTCTGAATTATAATCTTCTATTTAAGCAATAACATTAATAACTACTATTTATATGTATCTCTTTTGTACCAGTTGGGGGCTACCCTTATAACATAGGAGATGAGGTTGCCTCCTGGGGAGACATATAAGTGATAAGCCAGTTCTAGGACATCCACATGCTGGGTAAAAACTACCATGGGTTTAAGACAGTCCTCAAGGAGGTGGTAAGTCACTTCAGGGCTGACAATGAAAGGTGACCCAGAGCAGCTCAGGTCGAGGCTCTGACATCATTATTCCCAGACCCTCACACCCTGGTGCTCTGACGTCATTATTCCTAGACCCTCACACCCCAGTGCTCTGACGTCATTACTCTCAGACCCTCACACCCCAGTGCTCTGACGTCATTATCCCCAGACCCTCACACCCCAGTGCTCTGATGTCATTACATGCAGACCCTCACACCTCAGTGCTCTGACGTCATTACTCTCAGACCCTCACACCCCAGTGCTCTGACGTCATTACTCCCAGATCCTCACACCCCAGTGCTCTGACGTCATTACTCTCAGATCCTCACACCCCAGTGCTCTGACGTCATTACTCTCAGACCCTCACACCCCAGTGCTCTGATGTCATTACTCTCAGACCCTCACACCCCAGTGCTCTGACGTCATTACTCTCCATTATTCCCAGACCCTCACACCCCAGTGCTCTGACGTCATTATTCCCAGACCCTCACACCCTAGTGCTCTGACGTCATTACTCGCAGACCCTCACACCCCAGTGCTCTGACGTCATTACTCTCCATTATTCCCAGACCCTCACACCCCAGTGCTCTGACATCATTATTCCCAGACCCTCACACCCCAGTGCTCTGATGTCATTACATGCAGACCCTCACACCTCAGTGCTCTGACGTCATTACTCTCAGACCCTCATACCCCAGTGCTCTGACGTCATTACTCTCAGACCCTCACACCCCAGTGCTCTGATGTCATTACTCTCAGACCCTCACACCCCAGTGCTCTGATGTCATTACTCTCAGACCCTCACACCCCAGTGCTCTGACGTCATTACTCGCAGACCCTCACACCTCAGTGCTCTGATGTCATTACTCTCAGACCCTCACACCCCAGTGCTCTGATGTCATTACTCTCCATTATTCCCAGACCCTCACACCCCAGTACTAAGGACTTTAAACACAGCTCTGAAAGTAGAGATATGAAGTACACACAGAGGTTCAAGAGCAAACGGCTGACCCCACATGGGATGGAAATGAGTAGGTAGCACACACACACACACACACACACACACACACGCCCCCTCCCCCCGAAAAGGAGATTCGCCAGAGTCACAAAACAAGGATGATGAAGTAGTCCATTGACCACACTGGGCACCAGATGTTGACCATGCCCTGGACTGCTTGTTGCCTGACCCTACCTGCCCTTAGGTGTTAGGGGTGATTGGAGCAGAGTCAACGACACAGACTCTGGGAGCAGGTGAGAAACACTGCAGCAAGCTCATCTGAGCACGGCTGCAAGCTCCTTTAATACCCTCCAACCGCGCCCCATTGGTCCCAAGAAAACATCTCTTCTAAATAATAGTATATGCTTATCTAAATAGTAGTATATGATCGTCTAGATCAGTCATCTTTGGTCTCTCAGGAAGTCTTCAATTAGGTCCTCCTCTAGGAGATGTCTTTGCAGCTGTGTGACACCTGACGTCTGTGTAGAGGCGACCACTGTCATTCTTCCTCCTTCTGTGTGTACACACACACACACACACACACACACACCACACACCACACACCACACACACACACACACACACACACACACACACACACACACACACACACTGAACCACAAGGTCTTGGGCTCAGAAATGATTTTTCTCTTGACACAACACCTTCTCTTAGAGAGGGAAGCATCAAAGTTGGATGCATGTGGGGATCCACACATGAATGTGGGGCCGAGATGCTTGGAAGCATGTCGGTGCTTCATATTTCCATGCTTTTTTCCTTCAAAATAACTCTCATCTCTTTCCTTTCTTCATGTGACTCCTGTCAGAGAGAAAGTGGCTTCTTTCATTGACACTGACTTTGGTGACCAAGCGTCTGGGCCAGACCATTCCCTGGATGGTGAGCTGGTAAACACCTAGCACCCAGCCTTTGGGGAGAAAAGACCCTGATTGTGGAACCAGCCATGCTTTGTAATGGCGATGCTGTGGCCACCAACAGCTACTGTTATGCCCGAAGCTGGGATGAGGTACGGGGAAGTACACCATTATACAATATTCCACCATATAAATACGAGCAGATGTAACTCTAAGACCTTAGAGCACCGGGTCTCAACCTTCTTAATGCTGAGGCCCTTTAATACAGTTCCCCATGTTATGGTGACCCCAGCCATAAAATTGTTTCTGTTGCTACTTCATAACTGTAATTTTGCTACTGTTATGACTCTTCATGTAAATATCTGTGTTTTCTAATGATCTTGGGTGACTCCCCCCAAAGGCGTAGTGACCCACAGGTTGAGAACCACTGCCTTAGAATAGCAGGTAAATAAGGAGGAAGTGGTGGGTTAGGGCTGTTCTCAATCTTTGCTGTAATTTGTTTGCCTATATGGTTGTATTACCTAATTTTCTTAAAACTAGCTCGTGAGACGACTGAACGTTTTTGTTGTTGTTCAAGAGACTGCACATAATTTATCACTGAACGTAATTTATTACAGTTCTCTCCTGCAGAGCAGAGCAGAAGAAAATCAGATTCCCAATTTAAACATGGTCAAATCTCCAGAGACCAAGGACTTCCAGCTCCATTTGGGGGGGACTGCCGGATGGCCACGACTCGGCACTCTCAGAGATGAGTCCGCACAGATCCAGTTAGGTTCTCCTCCAGCGCCTTCTATCAGGGCTGTTACCATTTTCATTCAAATTTACTGGGGACTGGGATGATTTTGTTCTTGTTTTGCAGCCAGGGATTACTTAATTCCAAGTCCTATGATGTCTGAAAATTTAACCATCAAATATAAATCAGGCCAACCAGGACCAGCTCTACTGTTAACCCCAGCAGGAGTCAGAGAATCTCACTCAGATAAGCCTTGCCTTTGCTGGCTTCTGAAGCGTTCTACACAGAGGACATCCACCCGGTATGTCCTGCTTCTAGCACCTCGATGACTGCCAGTGTGAATGAGGGCTGACCAACCTGTCCGTGTATTCTTTGTCATCTCCAGCATCTTCCAAGGAGACTTGTGTTTGTCCTGTCTAAATCTAGACAACTTCAGAAAGAAGAGTATTTACTACTTGAGAACATTCTAGCAACTTTCACAAAGAAAGTTTCCTGTGAAAGGAAAAGTACTCAGAGGTCCAAGGAAGCCAGAGTGGGGAATTCCATTTTCCTTTGGGGAGAGTGTTGATATGTGTGCGTGTGCCTGTGTGTGTGTGCGTGTATGTGTGTGTCCCTCTGTGTGTGTGTCTGTCTGTCTGTCTGTGTACCTGCGTCTGTGTGTGTTTATGTGTTTGACTGTGTATGTATCTGTGTGTGTGTGCCTGTGTGAGTATGTGTGTGTGCTGTCTGTGTACGTTTGTGTATGTGTCTGTGTGTGTTTGTGTGTCTCTGCATGTTTGTATGTGGATCTGTATGTGTGTTTGTATGTGTCTGTGTGTATCTGTGTCTGTCTGTCTCTGTGTGTGTCTGTGTATATGAATCTATTCAGCCTCTTGCCAGAAGAGCAGGGCATTGTGGGTAACCTACACCACAAGAAACAGGGTCAGAAGCCCCACAAAGACTGGTGACCATCCCGGCTCCTGGACACTGTGCTGAGACTGGCCAGAATAGATGACCATCAGGGAGTTGGTTGCTTTTAGTTTCCTGTCTCCATGTCTCTCCCATGACTCCCCTGGGCTTCTGCTCACCTTGGAATGGGTTGGTGCATTATGCTGGAAGAAAGGCCTCCAGGCTGAATGGGCAGCGTCTGTTTTCTGAAGGAGCACTCTGCTGCCCCATGACCGCCTGGCTCCTGGGCCTGCACCATTGTGGTGAAGACAAAGCTGACATACACAACAATCCCACGACAATCTCCTCTCAGCCCTTTTTTCTTTATGATTGTTATGCTTGGGCTTCAAACACACCACTTCCTTGGGTTTGTTATTGCTGGTGAGGCCTTTTGGCCCAAGTGTGTGTGTGTGGGGGGGTCATCTCTCCCTCCTTGCAGCCCCTCGCCCTTATGGGCCCAGCCTCACTGCTGCTGTCTCTTTGACAAAATACATAAAACCAATACTGATCGGTTAACATACATGACATCTTTAAACTTTAATCCATTCTCCTTCTCCCGACGCGGCGGCGGGCCGGCCTCTGAGAGGTGCCCGTGCATTGTTCCTCGTCAAAGCCTTCTTGAGTGGGTTTCCCACTGAGTTGCTTTTGTGTAAGTCACATCAAGATTATAGGTAGCAGAGAAGAAAAAGCTGAGAAGAGAAGGTTAGCCCCTCATTTCAGACTTTAAGAAAAATCTGCCAGCAGGTGCCAGTCGGAGTGGGTAACACACATGAAAGGCCAAGTCCAAGCCGGGTCGCCGTGTCACGAGAGGAGTTTTTCAGGAGAAGAACACAAAACACACATTGTCGTGGTCGCACACAGAGACATAAATTTAGGATCATGTTCACCCTTCGCCTGAACATAGTTAGCTCTGATAAGGAGGAACAATGAGTCAGAACGAAGCCTACAGACCGAGGAGCGGGAGCTTCGAGACTCACTCCCTCCTGCCAAAGTGGATTCTCCTCTCCCTCCGCTCATCCCTTTCCAGGTACCCGCGGACCTCCAGCTGCCCTGTTGTCCTCCTTCATCCCTGCCTGGGGACAGTGGGCAGGGCACAATCTCTGCAGGAGAAATGACCAGGAAACAGAAGAGCCCAAGTTCGCCAACCAGACCCTGTGGCTCGAGTCCCCACACCCCGACTTCGAGTTGTGCAACTGACCGTGGCAAACTTTCAGATATTTTCTTCTGCCAGGTCAGGTGGTCCCACCTCTCGAGTCCCTCAGCAGGGTGAAGTTTCTCTCAACTGCATAGCTCACTGCGAACACTGGAAATCATTGCCTTTTGCTGTTAACACTGTCTTGGAGCTTGTGTTCTAGTCTCAAGACTAGAGAAGGCAGTTAGAACACAAAGCTTAAAGCTGCAGGTTTCATTAAAAAGCATTTATTTATTTATTTGTGTGTGTATGTGTGTGTGTGTGTGTGTCTATGAGCACACGCACGTGCGCTGGTGCACGTGTGCGTGTGTGTACTTAGGTTTGCATGGCATAACATACATGTGCAGGTCAGAGGACAGTTTCCGGAGTCAATTTTCTTCTCCTACCAATGGAGTCCCTGGGATTAAATTCAGGTCACGAAGCTTGGCTGCAAGCAGCTGTACCTACTGAGCCATCTTGCCAGCCCATGGCTCTCATTTGAGCGTCTCACCTAATCTAGAGATTGATGTAATGGCCCCCTTCTTATGTTCAAGGAAACTGTGGTTGGGAAAGAGCAGAGGACACGTTATAAGCGTCAGATGGAATGTGACTAGGTCCCCTCTCCACACACACAGGGGATGTGACTCTAACTTGGCTGTAACGATACCAAACATATCTTAACTTGAAGTAAGGCACAACAGCATTTTCAGAAAACCTGTGAATACTTGAGCAAGAGAGATTGAAAAAAAAATGACCTTTCAGTTAATTAAAAAAAAAAAAAGAGCCACTCCACAATTTACCATTCCCTAAGTACCCTGGCAAGGCCATGTCTCTTGGCAAATGAGGCTTGGGCCAGATGGTCTCCAGAGCAAGGCTAGCTTAGCTCAGTGGTTCAACAGCTGGGCTGGCCTGTGCCACTTCCTGGTTGCCTCTCTGAATCTTTGAGTGTTTTTTCCTCCCTGTTTAAAAAAAAAACGACTAAGGCTTAATTTGAACATAGTAATATCTATCCTTTCTGGATCCGCTTCTGTAAGTCTGACAAATGTACACAGCGTGGGATTGCTCCCACGATCACAATCTACATGGAATCTTTTCAAGCCCAATTATATAGTCCTTGCGCTTTGTCTGTACCCTGACCCCAGGCAGCCATCAACCTGATTCCTCTCCTATGTTTTCCCTGTCACCAGGACTGCATGTCAGCGAGTGGTCTTTCAGTTATGAAAATTTGCCGTTTAACACAATGCACTTGATCTTTAGCTGTATTTTGGAGGTGTTAGCAATAGATTCCTTTTTATTGCTAAGTAGTATTCTGGGGTTTTAAAAGAACCGATTTGCCTATTTGTTGATCAGTAAAGGGACATTGGGTCATTTCCAATTTGGGATAATCATAAACTGTGTGAAATGTGGTCAGATAAATCCCTAGGAATGGTGCTTGGGTTATGTGGTCAGTGTATGTAATGTAAGAAACGGGCCCTACTGCAGAAGGGAAGGGGGCTGGAGCTTGCTGTGGGGGGAATTTGGTGTGAGATTACATCTCCTGCTAACATCAGAAGCTATACCCATAAATTCTCACCAACATGACCACCCAAACATGTGCAGAACAAGGTTAATGCCAATGAACAGGCAAAACTGGATGCAAAAAAGCCCAGGAGGCCTCAACCCTACACAAAGACCTACAGGCAACCAAATAAAGCTGGGAGTGGGGAGCCCTTCCCCAGGGAAGAGCTCGCCAATCGGTTGTCCAATGCCAAATGGTCAGCCCTGAAAATGTACTTGCAAGTAGCATTATACTTACTCAACAGGTTATATTTAGGAATATATGTGTATAAACATATATGCATGCGACAACCAGTTTTAAAAAAGAGGTCATGGATTTGAAGGGGGGAGGGGTTGGTGGGAGGACTTAGAGGGAAGAAATAGAGGAATGTTGTAATTAAATTACCACACGCCCCCAACCAAAAACCAACCAACCAACCAAACAAACAAACAAACAAAGCTACTCTTGCTTTACACGGTGGCTGTACCATTCTGAAATGTCAGTGGGACGCTCTCGTAGCTCTGAATCCTCACTATCATTTGATACCTGCCTTTTTTTTTTTAACATTTTTAGCTGTTCTCTAGGTGTGTGAACTTTGGTTCGTTATTGTGCCTTTGCAGCGGCGGCGGTCTGATACAAGCGAGCAGATGCGTGTGTGGAACACAGCCTGGTTGGTGCCTGGCTTCCGAAGAGGATTTGCTAAATGGGAGTGGTTTTATTTATTATTCTCCTCCGGCCTGATTCTCTTGCTCCTGATGAATATTGTACATTATGCCTCCAGAGGCCCCTCCCCTGTGTCCAGTCATCTGCCTGGATTGGTCCCAGTTGCTACGGGGCTCAGAGAAGAGACCCCTGTGTCTCTGTCTTAAATCAGGCTCTGTTTTGTCTCCTTGGCTTTGCAAAGGGACTGAGCAGTGGCTGCTGGCAACAGTCCAGGCCAGTCCCAACGAGTTCTGAGGCCAGGCTCTGGTGAGCAGGCCATGGGCATGAGCCCTCCTGTGTAGCCTGAGGCCTGGGGGTTTTTCTTGGCCTGTTCCCACCCTGCTGCCGGGCTTCCTGCCTGGCCTGCTAGCTCTGAGATTCTGCTCAGAAGCACAGGGCCTTACTCATGGTTCCCTATTAAACATGGACTATCAAAAAGAAAATGGAAAAAAAAATCACATGTGTAAATGAGTCTGTCTCTGGGGGGGAGGTGGCTGAGGAGGTCTCACGGAGTGAAACAAACCATACAGATGTTCCTTTCAAAGCAGGAGTCTCTTGCCTAGTCACAATAGTCACTGTTGGAGGCCTGACTTAGGAGCATTCAGCTCCTTCCTGACAGCAGCCCCTTGGGGGTCATGTTCCAGGTAGCCTGACATTCAACAGCCGCCCAAGCTCCTGGGGCTTCGGGTAGTCTGGCAGCAGACCCAAAGATATGACACTCCCAGTTTAAATAATCCAGAGTACAAAGCCAGAAAAGTCTGGGGTGGACCCAAAGCAATCAGGAGGTAGTCCAGGCATTGAGCCATGTGCCTAAATCATGCAAACGAAAGACTTGGAGATAATGAATGGTGGGCCCAAAGATAAATCAGGCAGCAGACCTAAAGAAATCAGGCAGTGGGGCTGAAGGGTAAGCTTAGTCTGTCACACCAAGCAAGTGTGAGGGCCTGGGTTCAATCCCCAGATATCATATGAGAAAGAGCCAGGTGCTAGTTTGCAAGCCCAGTGCTAGAGAGACAAAAGTAGGTAGACTCTGCTGCTCTCTGGCTGGCCAGCCTAGCCTAAGTGACAGGCCTCAGGAAAACTATTGAGAGACCCCATCTCAAAAACAAGGTGGGTGGCTTCTGAGGAATAACACCCAAGGGTGACCTTTGGCACCCACATGAACAGACACCCCACCACACTCATACGAAGACATGGGAAGTGAGCTCAAAGTCGATTGTCAGGAACGAGACATCGAGGAGACAGGCCCCAAATCATGTCTCATGGTAGTGTTCTTTCTGGGCAAGTAGAACTCTGTGGGCATCTTGTTACGACAAGCATAGCATAGTGTGTATGGTCTACACGTGATCCCGGGTCCAAGACCCTTGGAATCCCCTCTATTCCTATGGGTTTTCTTTCACTTAATTTCTTGAGACTGTCAGGTGTACCCCATTTATGGGCTCTGCTCTGAGCACCTTCCTGTAGATTACCGGGGTTGTCATTATAGACCACAGTGGGGTCACACTGGGGCAGGAAGGCCTACCAAGAAGAAGGTCTAACCTCTGTGAGTCATACCTATGCAGAGGCCAGACTTGAAAAGTCTTTGCTATGGGTAGGGAGAGACTGAGCCTGAAGTCACATTGGCACAGAGAGAGCTGTCAACAGAGATTGCCATCTATGGCCTCCTCGTTTGTTCCAGGAAGAGGTAAGAACCCAGCAGGGCAAGACTCTGGCAAGGGCTAGTCGGGCATCTGGTGCCAAGTTTATGAGGAGACCAAAGGGACTGTTCTCTGCTATTGGCTAGCTGGGTGGGTGTGCTGCCACTAAAGGACATCTGGTCCAGGAGCCGGGAAGGGAGCTTTGCAATTCAGCAGAGTGTGGGGTGGACTTTGGGGGATGTGGAGACAAGCATCAAGAAGCAAAATTATCAAAGGAAAATAACTTGACTCTCCCTTATTCAGCTTCTGGAACTTAGGCTCTTCCCAGGCAACTAACCTCATCTAGAACCATGATGTGAAATATCATGGTCTTTGTGTAGGGTGCAGTAACAAATTACTATGGGTTGAAGGTGTCAAAGGATGGCTAAGTCCACGGCCAGAACCCTGGCTTATTTCATGTGTGGTGAGGGTCAGCTATCAGAGTTCTTACATCATCACACGGCCTGGATGGAGGGGAAGTAGGCTCTTGTATCCTTCAGAAGTACGTTCATCCTTGAGACTGCAATCCAGTCAGCCTCTGGAAACCCTCACACTGAGGGACAGGGCTTCAGCACATGCATTTGGAGGCAGAGAGTAGAAGGGGAAACATAACCATTTAGTGCAGACCATTCTTTCTATACGTTCTCTACCCCGGTAAATTGACTTAGATCTATAATGTTAATATTATCTAAAACAAATGCTCCTCAAATCTGTGTGTTCTGCCATAGAATCCCACAGAACCCCATTCTTCTATGACCAGTCCTGACCAGATGTTTCCTTTACAGACCCAGTGGGCATCTAGAAATGAGCATAAATCATGACCACCTGTCTTGGGATTTCTCTTCTGTTCTTATTTCCATGTCAGGATAAAAGACATTCCAGGCCTTCTGTTTCTTCAGCTTCTCTTCTTCACCGCACCTCCTGAAGTTTGATTCAGGAATATTTTCCACCAGTTCCACTCTGTGAAACATTAACAAATCCAAACAATCATTCCTTCCCACATGGTCCATTCTGTCCTCTATATCATTGCACTATCTATCCCAGCCTAAGCCAACATCACCTTCAGCTCAGACGGGCAGACTAGTTTCTTATCTGATCTCTCTACTTCTGCTTTTGTGTTTGCCCCTCCATTGTAGTCTACATCGTATATAGGCTAATGTTTAAAAAACCATGAGTCATACCATGTCCCTCCCAGCCTATAACCCTATCTTAGTTTCTTTTCCTGTTGCTATGACAAAGTACATTGACCAAAACAACATAGGGGAGAGTTTATTTTGGTTCTCAGTTCCAGGTGATAGTCCACCATGTTGGGGAAGTCAATGAAGCAAGAGCTTGAGGGAGTTGACCACACTGCACCAGCAGTGGAGAAGCAGAGGGAAATGCATGCATGTTTATTAATGCATCGTTGGCTTTCTTTGTTGCATACAATCTAAAATCCTCAGCCTAAGCCGGGCGGTGGTGGCACACGCCTTTAATCCCAGCACTTGGGAGGCAGAGGCAGGAGGATTTCTGAGTTTGAGGCCAGCCTGGTCTACAAAGTGAGTTCCAGGACAGCCAGGGCTACACAGAGAAACCCTGTCTCGAAAAACCAAATAAATAAATAAATAAATAAAATAAATAAAATCCTCAGCCTAGGGGAATAGTTCCAGCCACAATTAAGATGAATCCCCAACATCAATTTATACAAGCAAGAAAATCCCTTGCAGAGATTCTCAGAGGCTAACCTTAATCAAGACATTCCTTCATGGGTGTGCCCTAAGGCTTTCCTCTGAGGAGATTCCAGATTCTGTCAGCTCGATGACACAAAATGGACTTCCATCCTGCTTGACCCAAACAGAACCTCTCTATCATGATCATCATCGGACTCTACAGGAATTGGCCTCTGTTTTACGGTCTCATCCAAATCATGCTGCTATTGCCCCATGTGTTACATCACGATTCTTTCCCCTGCTCCAGTCTCAATTTTACAGACTCTGACACCAGCCGTCACTTTCTCTGAATACTAGTTATCAGAGACACTTCACAGAATCAGCTCTCCTACTGTTTGTCAATTCCCTTCTGTTTTGTCCCCAGAAAGGCCTTCCCTCCTCTGGTTGACCCAAGGTGTCCATTAACTCATGCTTGGTCATGCTAGTCTCTGGTCCTACAGCTGCAGCCCCATCATTGTAAGGTGCCCACGAGTTCACACTTGGTCATGCTGCTGGTCTCTGGTCCTACATCATTGTGTGTTGGTTCCTGTCCTGTAGAAGTGAAACTCCTTCAGAGTAAAGAACTTGCCTTCCTCCCTACTGAATGCCCTGTACTTAGCAGAAGGCCTGGGCTGCTGGAGGTTCTCAGTCGATGTTTGTCAAAGGAGTAGGTACATGACTAAAAGAAGAAGGAACCCTGGACTCATAGATGGAGATATGAGGCCTTGTTTTTTTAGCTCCATGTCCCTGAGAAATTGCTACTTATTTATTAAAGCCATGCCTGTTTCCTGAGCCCCCTACTCCATTGTATGATAGGTGTTAAGAAGTGGTCTCTACCCTCCCAAAAAGTGAGAAACAGGTATTCATGGATATTGGGAGCCAGGAGAAGCCAATAGGGGGCCATTCTCTCAGCCTAGAAGAAGAGGTAGCTGAATTGATACCCAAAAGATAAGCAGGTGTGGCCAGAGTGGTCCAGAGAGGGGCATAGAAGGTTCAAAGTCCTAAAGATCACAGAGAGAAAGCAGGTAAGTGTGGGTGGGAGTAGTCTAGGGCCATAGAGAGATGGGAAGAAGAAAGAAGAGAGGATGTAAGGAAGTGGGAAGGAAGGGAGAGGGAGAGGAGAGAAAGAAGGGGAGAAGGAAGGGAGGAAGAAAATGAGGGAATAGAATAATGGAGAGAGAAAGGAGTAAAGGGAAGGAATGAGGGGGAGGGGCAAAATGACAAACCGTTAACCTTGTGTTCAGGACCCTTTTGTTTGGAAGGTGGAAGGGTCATGGAGAGATCACTACTCTTCAAAACCTCTTCTTGTCCTGGTCCTTGATCCTTAGGACATAGACATCCTGCTGTTGCCTGCTATGCCCAATGAAAACAATTGAGGACATGTATATTTACCTCAGGCTACTGCAATTCTACCCCATCAAATCTGTGCAGCACTTTACAGTAGGCTTAAAAACCTTATGATTATATGTGTGTAGGATGTTTGTGTTCATCCTGTGCACACATGTTTGAATGGGTACACACATGTTCAAATAGATATACACATATGACTGTGCGTACATGTCTGTGGAAGCTTGGTGTTGACACTGAGTGATTTCCTTGATGATTCTCCACTCTATATCCTGAGTCAGGCTCTGCCAATTGAACATAGAGTTTTCAGGTCAAATAGTCAGGCTGGCAAGCTTGTTCCAGAGATACTCAGACCCTGCTTCCTGTGTGCTGGGAATATACATGACTTCCATGCCTGACTGGCTTTTTCATGTGTTCTATGAATTCCAACCCTGGTCCTTAAATCTGTATGTCAGATTCCTTATCCCTTGAGACATCTCCAACAGGCTCTTTGAGTAGTCACTGTGAACAGTTGAGGATAGAGAATCCCAGAGCTGGAGGGACCTGCTTTGAGCTGCAGAGTTGGAACAACTCTGTTCCTCTACAGGCATTCTCTGTTCTGTCCCCCATCTCTGTCTTTATAATGTGCTTCTTTGGAAAGACTTAGCCTCTGTCTAGGGAATGTCTTCTGGAAGTCCCCAAAGGCCCCACTGGCACCTTCTACAGGGCCTTCTACAATGTTGCCTCTGCTCCAGGAGCCTTATAGAGGCCATTGGTAGCACCGATGGTGACAGAGCAGCTGGCAACATCAAACAGTTCTTTTCTGAGTCTAGCGAGTTGAGCTGCATGTTTCTTGGCAAAACCTGGCTGCCAATGAGCTTGATCTGAGCCAGTACCTGGCTTGGGGAGGCAGCACCTATGCTGTTGAGAAGACATAGAAGATAGTCCTATATACTGAGAAGCCCCTGTTCCTCTGAGCTTTCAATGGCAAACTTTATTTGAGCCACATTGTTAAAGGATGTGAGAAGGTAACCATAGAGAGGCAATTCCATTGAGTTAGGCAGCATTCCCTCATTTTCTCTGCCATAAGGAGACAACCCCTACTGCTTCACAGAGTCCCTGAGAGTCACTAAGAGAGATCTGCAAAGGTGGAGGCATGCAAGCTTCTGGGTAAGCAGAAAGAGTGACAATGGTGGCAAGTGACAATATTAGACCATGTGGTGAATGGGGCAGCCTGGGTGTTGGATGGCCTTTGTCTCAAAGTTCTTAACTGATACTCTTAAAACAGAATAAGCATATTGTTCAGTGATGGCCACTGTCCTCAGCACTAAGAGTATTCACATGACCATTTAACATCAGTGACAATTTCTGTTACTGTTACTGTTAGGACCGATGGTATCGGGTGTGAGCTTCTATAACAGACATAACCAGTTCTAGGAAACAGAATTTTAAATTTTAATTTAATTTCACTTTTTGAGGCAGGGTCTCTACATAGTCTTGACTGTTCTGAGACTTGTTGCTAGCCTCAAACTCACACTGTATTTGTCATCAGATCACTGGACACCAGAAGACAGTAGAGAAATGCCTTTTATGTTATCTTCATATAATTTTATACCCAGCAAAGCTAATATGGAGAGATTCATTGAATTAAGACATTTTCTCAGACATGCAAACACATATTCTTATTATTTTCTAATCTGGTTCTAATCCCTGCTCCTCCCCACACCCCCACACCCCTCCCCCTGCCCTGCAAACACTTCATTTATTTCTTCCTACCGAGGCTTTTAAAAATACTGTTGAGCCAAAATTTTCTTCTGTTTCCCAAATACTATTTAGAATAATTTTCTTGTTATTTACTTTTGTCCTTTCCCTCTCCTTTCCCCCATTAATTTCCATTCATATTTAAGAATGAATTACAAAGAAAAAAATCTTATGTGTTCCTTTGCAAGATATTACTAGTTGGTGTTCATTCCTTTTATTTTGACCGTTCATTTCCCCTCTTCAGATGCTGGTTGGGGTTCCCTTCACTGAAGGCATCTCATTAGCCAAAGAGTTAATCGCCAAAAGTCTTAGGGGGTCTGTGTTAAGACCTGGTGAAACAAATCACCAAGGTTTTGTTGTTGTTGTAATTGTTATTGATTGTGTGTGTGTGTGACCTGTCAAGTTCTCTCTGTCTATCTTTCTTCTCCCCGCTTTGTTTCTTTATTTGTTGTTTGGTTCTTGCTTGCTTGCTTGCTGCCTTCCTTCCTGCCTACTTGCTTGCTTTCAGAGACAGATTTTTGCTGTGTAGTTTAAGATGGGCTGAAATACATGATCTGACTTCCAGGTGCTGGGAACCTTGAGGACACTGAGGACAAGTCTTTACAATTTGGCATGCATATTCTCTAGAAATACCAAATAGTTGTCTCAAGATATTACTATTTTGATGATGTAAAGAATGAGATTATTTAGCTAATTGTTCCTTTGTAAGGCCTATTATCTACCTGGTATACAAATCTGCTGTGGCATTGCCCTCACTAAGGGGTCTGGGCAATCCAGTATGAGCTCTTACGTGTCCTATAAAGTAAGAAATAGTACGTTCTCTTAAATTAAGTTGTATTTGCATAAAGAATTGCAAAATCTGAGAATTAGCAGTATCTAGATAAGGAACAGTTTCATGCAATTGTAAACCATGAACTATATATTGGCTTTCAGTATACAAATTAAAAGCATGGTTTTTCAACATTTAAAAAACAGCGGCTACAGCATGTAATTCAATTATTTGTGCTGAAACAGGGGAAATTTAAAAGAATAAACATGTGATCCAATTACATATGCTGCCTTCCCACTAGATGAGCTATCTGTAAATACAGTAAGCACGTTCTCTATATGATGTAGGTGCAAATTTACAGGCAATACAAAAGCAACCATAGAGGCAAATGTGACAACTTGTCTTTTAGATAATGATTATCAATTTTGCCTGAAAAATTTGCACATGCAATAGGCCAAATATCAGTATTCTACAATAACCAATTTAATTGCTGTTTGGAATAAGAAATAAATATTTCATCAGGTTCTTGTAATTAAATTGTAAACTGCCAATGTTCCATTAGCTTTATATATATTTAACTATAATTTTTTAAATATCTTTTGCAATATCAGAGCATAACCATAACTTTGGAAGACAAAACCAATTTTTAACAGTGTAAACAATCCAGTCTCTCTAAAATCAATACCAAGTGCATTACTTTTATGCTACAAAGTTTGGCTGCCAGTTCTTATCTATGAATGTATGATAGTATCGCTTTTAATATCTTATTAAAGAAACATTCATTTAAATCTGTTGTAAGTCTGGTTTCTATCCCAATTTAGAAATATCTTCAGAGACCTGTTTTCCTGGGTTGCCTTATGCCATGTGTTGTTGTCTAGAATGACTCCAATCCTGAGTTACCAGCTTTAAGCCAACTTTATGTGACCAATATATACATTTTTAATCATACCTAATAACTTACAAGCCATTAATCTATAACAAAAACATGCAGAACATATTTATACATTTAAAACTAGTCAGAAACAAACATGAAGTAGCTATACACATTTACGTATTTAGACTAGACAGACACAATTTTCTTACTTGTTCTAGCTGTAATTTCAAGGGAGGAGCACCCTGCCACCTCCTGAACCCAAATATTCCAGCAGATACAGTTTTAACCAGTTTTTCTTTTGAATATGAAACAGAGCAACAATCAAGCAATGAAAGGAACCATGGATATAAAATGAAAGACATGGACAGACTGGTGCACTAAGGACACACAATAGACAGAGAAGGAAGAGAACCAGATGTTTCACCAAAGGAACCCAGAACCAGGACTCAGATTCCCCTAGTGGGATCTAGAGAGGATGCCGGATGTCTCCTGACCTCTCTTGACTTTAGCATATCTCTAAGCATATGTACAAAAAGCATTCTACCATTATCCTGTCTCATTTTTACAGAGTTTACTCACCGTTGGACCAAACTTTCCTTATTTTCCTTTGCACGTGCTTCCTTTTCCTGCAGTGTCCTTCACTGAATTGCTTTACTTGAGCCCCACATTAGGCGCCATTTGAACAAGGCAGCTCAGTCAACAAGGTCTCGAGGGAGGGAGGGAGGATTAAAGAAGGAAAAGACAATTAGGCAACATTATAACATGACTCCAGCCAGTGCTGAAGTGAGTTTATTTTTTTCTAGTCTGCTTTTATACCATTCTAGGTACACGCAAAGAATAGAATCAATTCTAGATCAAAGACAAAGTAGTCAAGGAATAAACAAAGCATAGACAAAGTAGTCAAGGAACAAATGAGGCAATAAACAAAGTCCTGTGGTCATTGTATCTAGAGGTTTATCAGGATAACCAAGATACAAGGAATACAATATATCCCTTGGCTGTATTCATCTTGATGCTTGCCCTAGCCCAGTGTCAAATTCTTATTTGAGCCTACTCCTTTGTTCTAGCCCAATGTAAGTATTCTTGCCAATATCCTTGAAGCAACATCGAGGACTCTCCAAAATTTATATACTTTGAAGCAGTGTTATTAAATATGTATTTACATGTCTTCCTGATAAATTCATACTTTTAACATTGAGAAATGTCCCTCCCTTTCTCACATAATGCTCTTCATTCTTGACATCTGCTTATTGTATGACAAAATAGTAACTTGTCTTCATATGCCTATTATTTGCATGAAATTAATTTTTAATCAATTATTTAGATTTTATATTTGAAACAAATCTCTCATTGATAGCTCTAGATAAATCTTACTTTGCTATCATTTTCTTGATTTTAGCATTTAATGTTTTTAGTCCATTTAAATTTATTGTGGTTCATCATGACTGAATTTCACGTTACCATTTTTCTATTTATTTTCAGTTTATCTCATCTAGTTTTTGTTTCTGTATTCCTTCTTTCTGACTTTATTTTGGACTTATTAATTCTTTTTTTTAAATTATATTTTTCAGAGACTTGGTCTTATTCTGTAGGCTTGGCTAGTCTGGAGCTCTCTGTAGCCTTGAAATCACAGAGATCTGCTTGGTTCTGCCTCCTGAGTAGTAAGATTCAAAGCATGTTTCACAATGCCTGGCTAGAATTCTGGTTTATTTTATTCTATTTTTAAAAAACATTTTATTTAGTTAGAGAGAGAGAGAGAAGGGAGAGAGAGCACTGAATGTAGGGGGAGGCTATAAATTCTCAGAGACAGCTTGCAAACATCTTTTTCTTAGGTTTTCTTTAAATGATGTGTGTGTGTGTGTGTGTGTGTGTGTGTGTGTGTGTGTATTTCTCTCTATTAATGAATGTATGTACACATGCGTGTAAGTGCCTGAGGAGGCCAGAAGAGGACTTCAGGGCCCCTTGTCAGAAACAACAATCCCACTTCATAGTAAGAATGCTGGAGAATCAAGCAGTAGTGAAAACAAGGCAGATTTATTTTAGATTCTATAAAAGCTGGGGATCAGCTTGGACAAAAAGCAACAATGGATGCTCTGCCTATTTGGTGCAAACAGTGGCTTTATCTTTCTAATCATATGCCTGTATTCTTCATTGGCTGAGATCTTCTGGAGTGTACATGAATGCAGGCTTGTATGCTCTATGATCTTAGTGTATCTTTATTTTCACCCCCTTTCTAACTCCTTACATTCTGATATGGCAACATTTAATGTTTTCCCAAATACCACTACATCAAAAAACCTGTATCTAGAATTCTTTGCCTGTCCCTTGCTTGATTTGCTTTTTTCTCCCTGAAACAAATCTTTCCGATAGTTTAAGTATGGTAACAGTAATGAATACCAGAAAAAAAATTCTCTTTCCATGTCATTATTCACTTAAATTACTATAGATTAAATATTTATTTTACACTTGAATATTTGTTGAGTGGATATGAGATCATAGGCGAAAAAAAATCTTTTCTCTTAGAAATCCGAATACATTACTTTTTTCTCTCTATACACCTCTAAGGTTTCATTTTCTCTTGTTCAGATATAGATAGATATAGATATATAGATATATAGATATTCTGCCTAAATTTATTTCTTTTTGCTCTATCAATGATTTTACATGAGGTGTTTGAAATTAATTACTTTAAAAAAAAAAAGAAGCTTAGTAGAGCATAGGTTCCATATATTTTCTCCTATTAAAATCCTCTCTGCTCCATTTCCTCCATCCTACTGCAAGTTAGTAACAATCACAACCTGTGGTTCAGGTCAAATTTTGAAATTGATTTGTTCTGTATTCCATTTGAACATCTGTCTATATAAGATGCACCTTGCTTGCTTCAGACTCATTTTCAGCCTACCCATGCATCATTCTCTCTCTCTCTCTCTCTCTCTCCCCTTCTGTCCTGTCTCTCTGTGTCTCTGTCTCTCTCCCTCTTTCTCTCTCTGTATGTGTGTGCCTCTTTGTGTCTCTGTCTCTGTGTGTGCCCCTCTGTTTGTGTCTCTGTCTCTCTGTATCTCTCTCTGTCTCTCTGTCTTTCTCTGTGTGTATGTGTGTGCCCCTCTGTCTCTGTTTCTCCATGTCTCTGTCTCTCTGTCTGTGTATGTGTGTCCCTCTGTGTCTATGTCTGTCTGTCTGTGTCTCTGTGTGTGCCCCTCTGTCTCTCTGTGTCTCTGTCTCTGTCTCACATTCTCACACTTGGTAGGCCAGTGCTCTGCCAGTAAGCTACTTCCTCAACTCATCCTTTGGATTTGCGATCTTCATTGTACTAGTTTCAGACCTTTCCCTGCAGTCTATGTCTGCTGCTTGATTTTCATCCCCGTGTTGACACTGGCACCCATCACACATTTAATCATTTCAATCATTTATCTTCCTCATTGTCCCAGATTCTCTGTATGCCTGTATAACCATTTTAATGTGGATTGAGAGGAAGATTTGGGGAATACCACTCACTCTGCCAATGCCTTATGTTGGAATTAAGGTAATGAGGCTAACTGGAATTGTGTCTTCGGGACAAAACTTAAAAGACCTTAAAAGTAGACATATCTTGAATGAGTGCTACAGGAACAAGTTTAGAAAGCCTCTCAAAACCTTGACTTTGACCTATGTTGGGCAAATGACACCAAAACAAAGATCCCTGATTCTAGGATAAGGCAGAAATCAGGATGGACTTTCAAGGAGAATGCCTCTAACTCAGGCAATGGTCATTTTATTAGGACTCACACACTTTACTGCACTATTTGTGCATGACATTATATTCCCCAGCCTGGGAGTATAGCAGTCTTCGGGAGTATAATTGGGCCTAGCTGAGCAGAGCCGGTGGGTACCTGGAGCATGTGATTGTCTCCTATTCCATGGCTGGCACCATCTGTGTCTTGCAAGACCTGAGAAACAATTGAAATGAAGCAAATGTTACAGTTGAGCGTCATGCACTGTAGGCCTGCCTGAGTGGCAGTATTTCTCCTGGCCCAGTTTCCCAGGGCATACTGCTGGGCCTAATTTCTGTGCTCACTCATTCTGCTCGACTATAGACCTTTAAGAGTGCAAAGGGAACGCAGGCCGTGTCGGAAGCATGGAATTTACCACACTGATGCTCCTCTCTTGTAATACCATGTTCCCCCCAGGATAGCATCTAATTGCTACTTGAGCAAACCCACTGTCTTTACCTCAACAGCCTTGCCCAGTAGGCCATTGCAAGCATTTATTATTCTTTGAATGACAAAGCTCTTCCCATCTGTCTGTTCTGAAATTTTTTTTGAACTGACATTTCTGCCTCTGCTCCCGTCATTGAGGCAATATCAAAAGTAGTGATATGCATTGATATTATCCACTCCACTAAAGAGCTTGTGTGCCGCAGTCTACCCCCCTCAATATCTTTTCTGAAGTGAGGGACACGGAACATTATTTTTTAGCCTTTTAGGAAGTCAAGCACATTTTTTTTTTGAGGAAATCAGCACGAGGGAAAATATTTTGCTAACACCTGACTTCTCTTCAGCCAACCCCTCCCTCCCGCTCTGAAAAGAGAGTTTGCATGAGATAAAATGGTTGTCTTATTCCCTTGACTATTGACTAATGCTCTTAGATGAAAGGAAGGGAAGTGATAAGTATGTGTTTGGATATTCAAAGGAGGGAGGAGCCTCCAGGAGGCAATGCTCCTACCCTGGAGGGCTAGTCCCCATTTACAAAAGGGATCAGAAGCCAGGCTTTGTCACAACAAATCCAACAAACCTACAGGGAAGCTCTTAATAGTATCATGGGGGGGGGGAGATGAGGGTGGGGAGGGGAGATGGTGAGGGTGGGGGGAGGGAGAGGTGAGGATGGGGGAAAGGAGAGATGAGGGTGGGGGAGGGGAGAGATGAGGATGGGGAGGGTGGGGGAGGGGAGAGGGGAGGGGAGAGGGGAGGGTGGGGGGAGGGGAGAAGTGAGGAATCTGAGGTCAAATAGATGGGTGCAAAATTGGCATCTAACTGTATTTTTCAGACATTTACAATGGGCCAGTCATCTGTCTCACCCCACTCAGGTATCGCTCACCCAGTCCTCACTGGGTGAGAGATGGTGTTTCCTGGGGTTAGCTGTCATTTTCTTGTGACTGTTTTGACAATCAGTCAAATCTTTTAGGTGGACCTTCTTCATTACTTGATTTCCAATGGCTCCTTGTTACCTTTCCATTCTCCACTGGGCTCACAGACTGCGTAAAGTCTTTCATTTCATTGTCTACTGGCTCCCCTAAATCAGAGGAGTCGGCCACACATTAGTCTCTGCTTCCAGGTTATATCCTCTAATGTTGATGCTTGAACTCAGAACCTTGTACACATGAGGCTGATACTTTACCACCTACTCAGCATTGCCTTGGATATTTCAGGATGGGGCCAGAATCCTAATGAATCAGCGTCTTCTCTTCAGTCCTGAGGATGTGGCAGGGGTATGATCTTTTTCTCTTAGATCATATAAGTTGAGTGAATATGGTACCAGACTCCAACATGAATTTTGGTAGGGATGAAAGATATTCAAACCATAGCAGTTATCATCTCCTTTGTGGAGGTAGGCATCTGCCTGCAGATACAGACTAACACTGAGGTAGGCAGAGGGGAAAGATGGAGAGATGTATATTTAACTGTCTTCTAAGCTTTTGAACGAAGCTGTCTTCATAAGTTCCTCTGCCCTTGGACTTCCTTGCTATAGCAACAGCTAAGTTTCTGTCCTTATTAAGCTGGTTTGAAAAGCTCTTCTATCCTCCACTACCTGTAACCTAGTTCTCTGAAAGAGGGAAAACAAGCTTTGATTTTTTTCAGCACTTGCCAATTGCTATAGCATAAGCTGCCGTCCACTGCAGGTTCTAAGTGGGAGAAAAATCTCTGAAAAATTAACAATGGCCTGTTTTTCCACTTTTGGTAAAAGTTTTAAAAAATTTTATTAGGCTCTCTCTGTCTCTCTCAGTGTGCTCTGTGTCTCCATGTCTCCATCTCTCTGCCTCTGTCTCTGTCTCTGTCTTGCCTCTCCATCGCTGCCCCCCACCCATGTCTGCCGTGGACTATGGCACGCATGTGGAGTTCAGAGGACAACCTGGAGAAGTTGGTACCCTTTGCCCACTTTTAATAGGTTCCAGGGATTTAACTAGACCATCATGTGTTTCCAACAGGAACCTTTATCCCCAGAGCCATCTTTACCTACCCAGTCCTTAGAATTTCTTTGAAACATTGTATCACTATAGAGCTAGAAGCGGTCTACAACTCCCTGTGTAGCCCAAGACGACCTTGAACTTGTGGTTCTCTTGCTTCTATCTCCCAGGTGCTGGAATGACAAAGGTGCACCACTATGCTCAGCTAACAATTGACTTGTGACCTAGCTGTGTCTACCGCTGATTGTAACCTCAATTCAATGAATTTGTTTCCTCACGGAGTTAATGAGGAGAGAAGAGTTGTTACTGGGCTTCTCAACTGGCTCGTTCTGG
Organism: Tokudaia tokunoshimensis; assembly: GCA_036184795.1. Lineage (NCBI taxonomy): Eukaryota > Metazoa > Chordata > Mammalia > Rodentia > Muridae > Tokudaia > Tokudaia tokunoshimensis. Next base: position 174,484,873 of record BTHU01000001.1, read on the forward strand.
CCCATCCTGTACACCAGGAGTGACTCAGACCTCCAAGGGCACTGCTGGTAGAGGAGGGAGGAGTGTGTAGTCCTGGGGATGGAATCCACCCGCGGCCTTGCACATGAGAGGCAGGTGATGTACCAGAGAGCTGCACCCCATACACTCCAGTGAGGATTAAAATGTCTGTCAGGGTCAGTTCCAGAGTATAACTTGTCTGAGAGCTAGATTGGAATCTTTAAAATTCATTACCAAGTTTATAGGCAGTGTCCTCTCTGCACTGATATCTGTGGATTCTGGCATAAGCATGTGTGTGAATGTGTGTATGTGTATGACTGTGTGTGACTATGTGTGTGTGACTCTATGTGTGACAGTGTGTGAGTGCGTGCATATATGTGTCTAGTGTGTATATATGTGTGAATGTGTACGTGAGTATATGTGAATGTGTGTCTGAGTGTGAATGTGTGACAGTGTGTGTGAGCATGTGTGTTAGGGTGTGTGCGAATGTGTGTGAGAGCATGTGTGAGTGTATGAGAGTGTACGTGAATGTGTGTGAGCATGTGAATTTGTGAGTGTGTGAGCATGTGTGTTAGTGTGTGTGAATGTGTATTTGAGAGTGTAAGTGTGTGTGCTAGTGTGTATGGAGAGTGTGTGTGTTTGTGTGAGTGTGTGTGAGAGTGTATGTGTATGTGAGCCAGTAAGAGAGAGAAAGAGAGAGAGAGAGACAGAGAGAGAGAGAGAGAGACAGAGAGAGAGAGACAGAGAGGAAGAGGAAGAGGAAGAAGAAGAAGAAGAAGAAGAGGAAGAAGAAGAAGGAGTGTGTGTGTCTGTGTGTGTGTGTTGGTCATTTTATTGGCTTGTTTCCTGAGGACACTTCTTTGGGGTCCACAGATGGCAAGGAAGGCAATTGCTGTGGACAGAGGAAGGAGCTGGTCTGAGGTTCTCTCCCTTGCAGCAGGAGCCCACTTCCACCAGGGCAGTGACTCACCCTGTATTAATTGTGCTGCAATTATCCCGAGTTTCCTCTCCTGTCTGGTTCCTTTTGACCTGCGCAGCTGTCTGATAGAGATGGCTGTTGTGATTTCTTAGTTAATGTGGATCATTATTCTCAGCTCTGCCTTCTGTGGCTGGAATTTCCTTCTCCGGCAGCAGCTCTGACTTGGAGAGTTTCATGAGTTGTGTCTTCAGCTGGGCCTCTGGTGCTGCCCGCATTGTCTGTGGGAGAAATTTCATTTGCAAATCAGAAGGAGTTCACAGAGTGTGTCGCGGTGTTGCTTCACGAGACTGTTTTCATCTTCCGGAGCCTCTCCCCAGTCACCTCCACGTGCCTTGGTTGAGGAAGAAAAAGTCCCTGTCTCCCAGGCCTCCATAGATGAGCAGGAGGCAGGAATTTGTTTGCGTCTTAGTGCTGCTAATTATCTGCAGAGGGCTGCAGAGCAAAAGCTTCTCTTCTCTTGGCAACTCGCCTCATGCTGGGTCAGGCCACAGAGACCCAGACATTGGGAGCCCTCGAAGCTTCTGATGTCAAATGTCTTTATGAAATTACAAAAATCACACCAGCTCACCTGAAACTTTCTATTCCCTTTAAAATCCAACACAGCCTTGGATGACTTAGGGAAATTCGTGAAGCTTTGTAAGCTGAGGTCAAATGGTCTAGAGCTCTAAGTTCCTGGTCAGTAACTATTCCAGTGAGTCCACTGGCTGGGGAGATGGGGTCATTAAGAAGGGGAATAGAAAGCTCTCTTCTCTTGGAGTTCTTTTTCCAGGATGGTCACCAGCGTAGATGTAGAGAAAACACCAGAATCCTTAGAAACAAAGACACAAGTAGTGATTGCTGGAAGACCCAAGGAGGGAGGACTGTTGGTGCTCCTTGATGGTCCAACAGGGTCATCCCTCGATGCTTAGGGTGGGTCATTACTCCCAGGATAAACACAAAGGTCATCTATTCCTTTCCTTTCTAATTGCTGTAATAATGAAAAACCTTGAGAAAAGTAACTCAAAGAAGGAAGATTTTCTTTCATCTTGCAGTTTGAGGGTACAGTCCATCGTGATGGATCCACAATCCATCATGGTGGGGAGCCTCGGCGGCAGGACCCTGTGGTAGCTGGTCTCACTGCAGCCCCAGTGAGGAAACTGGGAGATCTCACGCCTGGTGCTCAGGTCCCTTATCCTTTTTTATATCGTCTCAGACCCTTACTCACGGAATGATGCCATCCATGTTTTAGGGTGAGTCTTCCCACTTTAATTAACTCAAGCTGGAGACTCCCTCACAGATATGCCTACAGGCTTGTCTCCCAGTTGACGCTAGTGCCTCTCAGGTTGACAACCAGTGCCAACTGTTAGAGGTGGGGACACACAGAGGCTGACTCATGGGAACTCTCAATCCATTCTTCCTCCTGTGTGTAGCTTCTTCAGAGGAGTAGGGAGTGCATTCTCCTCCCCAATTCGTTTGAGCTACTGCCCACCTGGGTGGCTCCTGTCAGTTCCTCCTCCATACCTGGGAGAATTGCGTTTCTCTGACAGAGAAATAATGAGAGCGGGCTGCTGACTATTCCTACTGGCAAGGCTTCAGGAAGCCAAAGGGGGAAAAGCCCTCGTATGTTAGGCGTTTCCAATCTGAGCTTTGCCTTGTGCTCCAGGTTAATAGAACTGTCAAGAGAGAGCAGAGGTCAGTTTCGGGTCTCTCACCATGTTGCTCTCAATCTGGGTAGCACCTATACTAACTAAGCCAGGTCCTTATGGGGAAGGGGTTGTGTAATGGCTTTTTACCTATTACTTGGGTTTTGAAGACTGGGGATACCCTTTCTTCTATGGACAGACATCCTCAGGAAGCCTTGAACATAGTCTTTGTAGCTTCGGGGCCACACTGCCAAGTGTCTCTTAAACTTACTAACAAGGGGAGCCAGAGGAAAGTCAGATGTGTCCTTCATTGGGCCTTAGGAAAGAAATAAGTAAAAGTTGTTTGAGGTACCCTTTCCTGTGGAGTCGTTAAAAAGATAAATAAATGTACAAACCCCAAGATGCCCAGAGCAGCTGACACAGATGTTTAGACCTTAGCTCGTCTTCTTAGCTCTTAGTTATGTATAAGTGGGGGTGTGGAGGAGGGTATGATCACGTGAGTGTAGTGTCTTGTGAGTCCAGAAAACTCATAAGCTGGAGCTACAGGTGACTTGGGGTCTCTAGAGGACAAATAGGAGTTCTTAACCACTGAGCTGTTTCTCCAGCACTAAGACCACGGTTCCCTAAAGTGTGTCATGACATCCTTGCGAGGTTGCAAAGCTGCATGGGGGAAGGGGTGGTTACAAAAAATTTAACAATGGTAAAAGGTTTCTAAATAGGCAACAACTAAAAATTAATTCCAAACCAAATATATAATGAATCCAAGGTGCCCTGGCAGGACTCACCTGGGCTGCAAACTGCCATCCCAGTTTAGACCATACAGCACTCTCACTTGGCACTGCCACTCCACATATGCCAGTGAGCGCTGCCCGAGATGCCTCAGCTCAGCTGTGAGACTGTTGCGCACTGTGAGTGACACTGTTTCTGGCCTTATGGTACTGTAACAACTAAGTTACATTACTTACTACTGCCATTTCTCAGTATGTATCAAATGAGTACATCTGTGCATTGTGTTGCAGTTGAACATTTAATTTTAAAAATCGCTGCTTGAATTTGTGAGCTACGTTTTTGTTTTAAAAAATTCAGTGAATCTTGACTTCAGATTAGGACAGAATTTCCAACAGTATCTGAAACGACAACCCTAAACATTTTTCTGCCATTTTGTTCACAGCACAAAGAAGTATAAAATGAAAATGTCATTCAACTATGACAAGTGTTGAATATGTTTTAAGTCCTGCATGCAGTATTAAATATTCAGTGAGGATTGAATTTTTTATATAAAAATAAGCAAGACTACCCCCATCTAATTAGTATGCAAATTAGCATTCATTTTTAATAAATGATAAGATTATATGTATACCAAAGAATCATCTAAATATTTCTTTATGGTTTTTAATCACAGATGTTTGATTTGTATAGTTATTATATATACCCAGGGTCATGTAAAAATTTCTCAGGCAAAAAGTGTTTGCGAGTGAAAAAGGATTAAAAGGCCATGCTTTAGAGTGTCTGGAAACTTACCGCTTTAGCTGAAAACTCACCTAAAGAAAATGATCACAAAGTATCAGCTGTGTCCCTCTACTGAGTGACGAACAGTCATTGGGTGGGGCGGAAGATAGAGGCCTCAGCACAAAGAGAAAGCTGAAGCTTCCTGGAGATGCAAAGCTGGAATTCCAGCTACTCAGGAAGCTGAGGCAGGAGGATTGCAAGCAACTTCAGGTCCGGCCTGCGCTATGGAGTGAGTTCAAGACCACCTGGGAGACCTTCTCTCCAAATAAAGAGGCCAGGATACAGCTCGGTGTAAGAATTCCAAGTACGAGACCTTGGGTCCAATACCCAGTACCAAGAGTGTTGGGAGAAGTATTGGCCATGCACCATGACAGGCTCACTGAAGAGAAAGGTGCATCCTAAGGAACACCATCAAGAAAGGCTCTAAGGAAAGAAAAGCTTGGAGATAACCTTTGAACAATGACCGGGTTTCTTTTGTCCAGTGTTTTACATATAAATTATTTTTTAAGTTAACTGGAGGGTGGGATTCTTACATACAAATTATTTATAATATTTATAAATTATAAAAATTAGAAAATCAATATACTGTCCCTATGAAAAATATTATAACGTACAAAGTAGAAAATTAAAGGGGTGCCCAGAAACAAGATACAAGTAGCATTTTGTATCTATTTCTTCCTAGCCTTTTGTCTATGTAACATGCCTGTCTATTTACACATGGTTTTCACAGAAGGAGGCTTATACTTAGTGACTACTCTTGAGGGTTTTACTCGATACATAAGGAGTTTTCACAAATCATTAAGTAGTGATTTATGAAAAAATGTGACTTATTAAGTCATCGTGTGCACGACAGCTCTTCGGCACTTGACAAACAGCTCACATAGATACTCTGGAAGGAAGATTTATCTTGACTCAGTTTCAGAGACAGCTGGGTCCGTTGTTTTGAACCTGATGTGAGGCTGAGTATCCGAGCCAGTGGGAGTCAGTGGTAAATGCTGCTCATATGAGGATGGCCAGGAAGCAGGGGGGGACTCAAGATGCAGCCAAGAAGAAACCAACAACTTAGCTTCTCTACCAGGCTCCATCTCTGAAAGTCTCCACCATTTCCCAATGATGCTGACAGATTATGAATTCACTCATTAGCTCAGAGTGGATGTGTCCATTCATTAGACCCGAACCCTATTGATCCGTGCTGATCCTGGAGAGGGTCCTCACAGACACGCCCAGGGTGCTTTGCCAATCTCCTAGGCATTTCTCAGTTTAAAAAAAAATTGACATGTGATTAGCCATCACATAACTTCAAGCATCACTCAAGACCCACAATTTCAGAAATGGTGAATGAAACTTGAGAATGAAACTCCCCAAACCCGTTTGGACTGGCCCTCTGGTATCAATTTTGGTTATTACTGTATTGTTATAGTATTAGTTGTCACAACATGGACCTAGCAAACATGGTCTGATGCGGCATGGTTCCTTCCACAATTTCATTCTAGCCTATTGTGTGCACATCCAAAAATGTATGTAACTATTTGGTACATACTCTTTGTTTCTGTTTTCTCTGTAGTAAGAATAAAGATTGTTTACTGTTACTATGCATCTGTGAAATTGAAAGGCTTTTGCTCTGCATGACACTTGAGACCGGAGTGGCAGTGGGTATTCCAGGAGGAGCCATTAGTGTGAGCAAGTGTGTGAGGGAGGAAAGCATAGCAATGCACGAAGACCAGGGGGTCCTGGCTGGCTGGACAGAGGCTGCATTTAGAGAGCGATGAGGATGAAGAGGCGAATGGAGACAGACTGCAGAGGACTCTGGCTGTCTGAGAGGCAGACAGAGAATCAGGAGATAATGGGAACCACTGGTGGGGTTCAAACATGCTACGGACAAGCTAGAGACATGTTTTCTGTGAGGCGTCTTAGCTGTGGGTAAAGTGGTAGTGGGATGGAGAAGAAACAAGATTCTAGGGGAGGGATTAGGAGCCTTTGGTAACACGACTCCTGATAAGGCGAGGTGTGCAGGATCAGTGACCGACCTCAGTGGGTGCAGGCAGTTGGGATGGAAGGTAGAAGATGCTGGTGCTACCACAGAAGCTACAAGGGAGCACGGCTAGTGAGAACTGAAGCTACGAGGGAGCACGGCTAGTGAGGACTGAGCGCTCAAGAATGACCAAGGAAATGCGGGAAGCAGGAAGATGCGGAGGTGAAACAGGAGGTCCATTTGTGTGAGCCTGTGATCTGGCTGGAGATAGTGAAGTCAGAGGCCCGATAGATGATCTGTCTCTGGTCAGGAAACCACTAACATGACAGATTCCTTAGAGTTAGAAACAGCATGTCCCAGAACCCTTGTCTGAAAGGGACGGCTTACCCTGTGGATTGGGTTACAGCAGCAAAACAAAACAAAAAACCCAAAAAACCCCCAAAAAACCAACAACACAAAAAGAGCCAGATTTCTTATTTAGACACTCCAACTTGGTTCTTATTAGGCCAGATTGGATATAAAGAGGCAACCTTCCTCTTTTTTTGTTGTTTCAAAGGATAGGCCAAAGTTTCTCTCTCTCTCTCTCTCTCTCTCTCTCTCTCTCTCTCTCTCTCTCTCTCTCTCTCTCGGCTCTTTGGCTCTCTTGCCACAGCTGATCCCAGGTCCTCTGCTGCACTCCCTGTCCAGGACCCAAGGTCCAGCAGAGCACACAAGAACAACCTGCAAGACAGCAGGTCATTCATTTGGTTGGGCGGCCATGTGGCCACTACACACCTGCACAGAGTTCCTTCTTATTTGACATTTAATTGGTGTCTTCCAGGCCGGCATGGCTTGTGTGACATCAATCGCTTCTCGCCAATTTCAAAAATCAAGACACAAATATAACAACGAAACTAAAAATAAGAAAAGAAAAAAAAAAGATAGCTCTCAACTGGTTTCTGCAGCACTTCACTGTCACTTTGGAAATTGAGAACTGCGCATGGGATACTGGCAGCTCACAACTGCAGAGATGTTTTCTAAAGAATGATTTTTGATGTCAAGGCCTAATATTATTCATACTTTTTCACAGCCTCAAACAATGTCTTCAGATAATTTAGGTAAAGGCAAGCCAGAAACAAAGCAGTACCGCGAAGGCCTTATTACATACAGACACTTTGAGCTGTGCCATCCGCCTCCCAGCGTCTTTGAACCTCGCATGATGAGAGAGCATCTAGTTCTCGGGGGATACTCTGGGAGCTGTTTTGACTTCAGCAGAGGGCAATGAAACAAAATTCTCCTGCTTTAGATAGATGTTAGCTGCCAGCTCCTCAAAGCTCTCCCCTTTTCATATTTACCATCTATCCAGGCTCGGGTTGGGAAGCCATAGCGTGCTCAGGTATGTCACACGCCTGTGGCACACACAGGTTTTGACTTTGAGGCTAGAGGTGTGGGTTAGCCCTACCCACATTGGGAATGTTACAGAACTCAAGAAGAGAAGGCTTCCATCAGGAATACGGATGGCAGGAGAACCTTTCCTAGCCCTGGTTCCTTCCACAATGACACCAGCCAGTATCATCCAATGATAGCTGGGGACTGGGACATTCTTTGAAAGGAAGACAGAGAGAATTATTCCTTTGGGGAACTTCTCACTCCTTGGAACTCTCCTCTCTGTTTGAAGGTGCCAATGGTGTCTCTGCCAGGGAATGTGCCATCCTTCCTGCACTGCCTTCCCTGGTCTCTGTGAGCATTCTTCACCCACAGCAAACTCTTCAATAGATCCACCACCTTCAAGATCAAGTTTCAAACTCTCAAGCTGGTCTTTCCAGCTGAAAGGTCCTGACATTTTCCTTTCATATGACTTCAACATTTAGTTGGCACCAACTGTATTCATCTTAGACTTGTTAGGCTCAGCGGGCAGGACTGGTTGGGGAGGGGTTTACCTGCTGGTGTTTGACAGCTAGTCACAGGTGTTATCTCTCTCACTTTAACCTCTTCCTCCTCTTGAACCCCTACCCCATCTCTCGCCCCACTCCACCCCCAGTACCGGGCAGGGAGTGGACATTTGGCTAGTGTTTTTAGGGTGCAAGTTGAAGATATGAATTAATTCCACAAATCTTGACCTGCTCTTTGTTGCAGGAATTCCTGGAGACTATGTGGGTTACGGTTTCTGTGGTTGACGCAATTCTGGTACCTGAAAACTTGACACACTATTTGTCTCCACGAGAAGATTTCTGTTATATCCTAAACTAAAAAGAATTTTTTTTCTTTCAATTTGTTTTTTGCTATTCAGAGGACATTTGGCTCACACCCAATCTGCTCACGAGTCTCCTTTTCCTCAGCAAGCTCCCGAGAGACAGGGTTGATTCCCACCCGGTGTCCACGTGTCCATCCCCTCACGATTCCATGTGCGCTCCTACGGTGTTTTCGTGTCAGGTGCTGGGAAGAACAGTTGACCTGGTTCTGCTTCATCAACAGCTGAGAAGCCAGCAGAGACTTTATGAAAAAGGAAGAAAAAGGAAAGAAAGAAAAACCTTCCTGAGATGGCGTTTATAAACCGGTGGAAAATCAAAAGCACCAGATCTGACTTCCACCCTTTCGGCCCTACCCTTCTTCCCGAATGGCCTCCCTGTTGTTTCTCCCCGTTGGGCGGTTCCCTCCCGCCCTGGACTCTGCATGCCTTCAGCAAGGACAGCCAGTTATTGGGATCTAATTTCAGTCCTTCCAAGGTTAATTTACCCTTTTCAGGCTATGTACTCAGTTAAACCAAAATTGCCCGGCTACTAGCCTCCTTCACGGCAATTACGTCCAACGGAAGCGAACTACCGAGCTTCATGTTTTGGTAATGGACTTCCTTTCCAGATTTTTCCTTAGGGATGAAGTTGAAGGGTAAAATTAGTCACATTAAGCTAGAAAAATAGTGAACAAAATACATATTTTATATATTTTTAAAAAATCCTCCTGCTACCAATTACAGCCTTTATTAGAGACAGGTATTTTCACATTACGGGGTCTTTATACTAAGCAGAGCTAACCCAAGTGAATGGCTTCTTAAGTGGATCTTTTAAATAAATACTCAAGTCCATTTTAATATCTAATAATAGTGGCTGCTTAAGTCTTCCCATTTTTGCATAGCCAGCAGGAAAGCTGTTTGATGTTTTAATTATGTCCCTGAAAATGCTGAACGGGTTACAGAAAGCAATTTAGAGGAAAAAATATTTTAATTCTTTTTTTTTTCTTTGTTATTAGTGTTGTGGGGACAAAGACATTTCCCACATCCTATTAAAAATCTTTCTGCATTATAAAAATGCTATCTTCTGATAAACTCCCCTCAATAAGCAAAGGGTTTACCTCTTTTGTAAGTGTTCTGATTAGGGGGTGGGGCCTGGAATTTTTTTTTTTTTTAAGGAAAGAAGGTCTCATAGAAAATGTGTTCCAAGGAAGGGAGCCGTGGAAATGGAGCATGCTTTGCAAGAAAGGGAGGAAGAAAAATCTTTTAATTACATTTAAAATTAGCCAGAACCTTGTGCCTGTCCCAGAGAGATTCCTGGGAGGGCTAGAATGATTCTGATGAACAGGCTGATGTAATCACTTCAAAAGCCCCACCTGGAAGTCTGGGCTCAGGAGGAGGCTGTGGGGACATTCTGAGCTAGGTCCTGCTGGCCCCGGGTCATTCTTCTGGGCAGGAATCAGGAAAGTGGTCCTCTAGGGAATGGAAGCAGTGAGGAGAAAAGATATTTCCAAGGAACGGAACCAGCTGTACGAGCTGCAGGGAGGCAGATGGGATATGGGAGGGGGGAGAGAGCAGGCCAGATCTGAGATTCCATCTCTCTTCCCTCAGCCTCATGGAAACTGGCCCTCAGGTGACAATAAAGGTGTCCAGATATTAAATACCATGAAGAACTCAGGGTAGTGGTTCTCCAGAAGAAAATGGTCTCTGGGGTGGTGGTCTGGGCAGGGATCTCTACCTAGGCTTCAAGTCAATCCTCTACTGGAAATCAGCTCACTTGTTTCTTTTCTTTTCTACCTTTCCTCTCCTTCCTCTTCCTGTTTTACTTCCTCTCCTCATGTTCCCCTTCCTCACCCTCTTCTTCTTTCTCCATGTTCTTCTAATCACTTTGCCCAAACAGCATTCTACAATAAGTGTCTTAGCATCTCAAAGTTAGACCCCCAGATATTAATTAAAAAACAAACAAAACCATAAACACACCAGGTGGTATGCACTAAAGGTAGAAACCCAGTGTCTGCATGGCTCACATGTGATAAATGCATGAGGGCTTGTAAAACACAGGTTCCAGCTCTCCGAATCCAAATCCAACCCGAGACGCCGCCTTTCTGAATAAACTGCCAGAATTACACAGAAGATGACACTTCAGTGGTAAGAATGTGATTGTTCAGAACATGTACAGTCCTTGTAATGTCTCCTCCAACAAGGCCACGCCCTCTAATCCTTCTCAAGCAGTTCCATCAACTGCAGACCAAGTTTTCAAACATACGAACCTACAGGGGCCATTTTCATTCAAAGCACCACAGCTGACAGGTAATGGAGATGTTGCCTTTGTAAATATTTGTGGACTGAACAGATGAATGCGTGTGCTTCCTTGTATTTCTGATTCTAAACCCTTGGTATCCACTGAGAGGGAGGGAAGGAGGAGGGAGGAAAGGGAAAGGAGATAGGAGGAAGGGAGGGAGGGAGGGAGACCAGAGAGACAGGGACAAAAAGGCAAAAAGAAAGACACCAATTTAGGACCCTCAAATCTGCAATTGTTCAAGTCTCTTATACAAAAACCTTTGCATCCAATCTATGTGTGCCTTTCTATATACTATAAGTAACTGATAAATTACTTATAATACTGAATATACTGCTAAAATCTGCCAAACTTTATTGCTCAAGGGAAATGGCAGGACAAGAAAGCCTGCACATGTTCTGCAGCGATCTTTTATCCTCCCAAATATTTCCATTCCCTTGTTTGAGTAAATCCAAGGTTACAAAACCTGAAGAGTAAGAACCCACAGAGAGCAAGGGCTGAGTGTCCTTATTAAATGAATAAGAACTTGAGTGGATCTCTTCTCCTGGAGCAGAGGCTCTTAGCCTGATGATTTGTATTTATTATAGAGCAGCTGATCCTGGTCTTAGGAGACATTTTATTCTGTTTAGCTAGAACACTATAGAAACAAGACCTACTCAGCTTGCTTGTCATTGGATACAAAGAGTTGCCACCAGACTTATCCTCTAAGTTCTCAGCTTCATGTTGTCTCTTTTTGAAGTATGTTTTTGTTGTACTGTTATTTTGATCAAACAGGAGGCTGAACTTGTTCATTTATTTATTACATATTGACTGTTATAGTTAGCTTTAGTTGTCAACTTGACACACCTGGGAAACAGGAACCTCACTTAAATGCCTCCATTGGATTGGCCTGTGGACATGTATGTGTGTGGGGGGGACATTTTTCTTAATTTCTAGTTGCTGTAGGAGGGCCCAGCACCCTGTGAATAGTACCTTCTCCTAGGCTGGCAGGCCTGGCCTTTAGAAGAAACTAGCTGAGAAAGCCAGGAGGAGTGAGCCAGTCAGCAGCATCCCTCCATGCTCTCTCCCTCAGTTACTTCCTTTAGCCCTTGCTTTGGCTTCCCTCCATATGGACTACAACATCTGTGAGCCAAGTAAGTCTTTCCTAGGTTGATTTTGATCAGGGTGTTTAGCCAGAACAGCGAGAAATTCCCTAACTATGTGCAGCTATCGCATTGTGAACATGGAATAAGCAACTAAATTAGGCTCTATCTTGGGTGGCTAAACTAGCAGGTCATGTGCTACTGATAAACTTAGCTTCAGTGATAGCCTGTTATATGACTCTTGGCTTGTACAGATTGGAAATATCTGCCTTCTTAATACCCATGTGCCCTAGAGATGGTGGAGGGAACTAACACTGTTGAATCCCCATCACCCTCCTCATACTGTAAGAGAGGCATTTTGTAGCAGCTCTAACAGGTGAGTGTTAGTTTGTAGCAGCCCTATCAGGTGGGTGTTAGTTTGTAGCAGCCCTATCAGGTGGGTGTTAGTTTGTAGCAGCCCTATCAGGTGGGTGTTAGATTGTAGCAGCCTGATCAGGTGAGTGTTAGTTTGTAACAGCCCTATCAGGCAGGTGTAGTTTGCCCATCCTATAGATGAGGAAATATGGAAAGATTAAGAAACATATGCAAAGTTATGTAGCTAGTGGGTGTCAGTATTTAAGCATTATTACACCATAATAATGCAAATTCTCATTATAGTAAGTCATCACCTTTAGAGAACAACTAAGTTAAAGAAGGTCAAAGCTAGATGAGAGTCATTAATTTTAACTATCACAGCTCTGCTTTTTGCTGGTATCTTAGTTACTGTTCTATTACTGTGCTAAGATAGCATGACCAAAGCAACATATAAGCGAAAGCATTTTAATTGGGGTTCACAGTTCCAGAGGGCTAGAGTCCATGGCCAGCACAGCAGGGGGCATGACAGCAGGCAGGTAGGCATGGTTCTAGAGCAGTAGCTGAGAGCTCACATCTTGGCTCAAGCACCAATAGACACCTCTGACTGCCTGGATAGATCACAGAGCAGACTAGAAGTGTAAGAATTGGTGCTCTCAGAAGGACCTGGAGTCAAGGAGTAATGGAAATTCTTCACACCAGACAACTTAGGAATAAGCTCACATAGTTTCTAGAACTTTCTGTGAGACCAAGCCACAGTTGCCACAGTCAGCCTGGTCACGGACATACCCCCTATGGCACTCAGATTGCTTTTTCTTCAGTGTTCAGATCAATTGCTTATACCACTGCTCTCTCCTTAGGCTCTACTTCTGGGAAAACCCAACCCCACAAAGACATCACCTCAATGCTCAGAAGTTAGAAAATCCCCTCAGATTGTGATGTATAAGAATAAATCCTGGCTTACAAGCAAATAGTTTAAAATTTTGTGTATGTATGTGCACAGGCCCATGGACCGTGCTTATGCAGATGTCAGAGAATAACTCGCAGAAACAAGTCCTCTCCTGCCACCATGAGGGTCCAAGCATCCAACTCCAGTGGTCATGCTTGGAGGCAAACACCTCTTCCCACGGAGCCATCTCCCTGGCCCTGAGCATCCTCTCCAGCAGAAGAAATATTTCCGTCAGTCACTTTGCTTCTCTTAGAGGAGATGGACTGGTAGGGAGAGGTGACAGATTGTCTCATCCCTTTAAAGAGCAAAGGGGCTTCAACTGAAGTAAGCATCCCTAGAGAGTTTGGCTGATGATGAGACAACCAACATGCCCCTGGTCTGAGGGCTGGCTGTACTGTGTGATTTAGGGCTCAGGTGAACAGGTATGGGGCACAGTGGTGCTCCTATAGGTTTTAATGTAGAGTTAGGATGCTCTTGAGGACTCAGGAATGAACTGGACCATGTCACCTCTGGAACTTGCTGAGAGTCAGGAATAGGGAACAGAAGTACAAAGTCAAAAGGAAGTTACAAGACCTAGTCTGAATTCATAGCCCTACTACTATTTCTTATGATTATTAAGTGCCTATTGTTACCCCATGGTGTAGAAACACTACTGGAATTAATGGGTTTAAGAGTGATCTGAAAGGTAGGGGAGGGCATGCATTGGCTGGGGCGGCCAGGGATTCTTGGGAGGTTTGCAGCAGGAGTTAATCGTCAGAGATGCAGAATCATTTCAATATTTTAACAACTGTCCCGTCACACAGGTACATAATGACTGCGCATAAGCTGGCTGGTGTCTGGCACCTTGCTAGGTGCTGAGACATAACAGTGAGGCAGAACAGACTTGTCTTATTGTCTAGGGACGTAGACTGCCTTCGCTTCATCCCACTAATGAGCATATGATTATAAACCAAGATGGATGTTCACAAGGAAAGAAACTTGGTTGTGAAAGCATAAAATATAGGGGCTTCGCTCACTGCCAGGTCACAGCCACTTCCCTGAGGAAATGTAGCATCCAGTGCCAGCAAGTGAAACAAGTGAGGAGATGACTAGTCCCTTTCCAAAGGGGGAGTCCTTGGAGTAATAGAAGAGAGAAAGTCAGTGTTCCTGGAACCAGTACAGTGAGGACATGGGGCAGTCCAACATGGCATGATAAACTCACAAAGGGTCTAGGCTGGTCCAACATAGCATGGTAGACTCACAAAGGGGCTAGGCAGGGATGGGTAAATGTTGAGATTTAGGGGTCCAGGGTCACTGGTGGGTTCGAAATGGGTAGCTAACCATCATTGTAGCTGCAGTTCTGAAATGATCAAGACAGAGGCAATGGTAGACCTTGTAGTACAGTTCAGATTTTGAGCTGAGGATGGCAGCCTGCTCTAGGCGGTGGCAAAGGTTGGGAGGAGGAAAGGATGGCATAGAGAGGAGCTGGGCAGGGACCAGTGGTGGTGGTGATGCATAATGCAAGGGAAGGCTTCCAGTTCCAGTCCCTTTAGCTAGTCCGAGTGGGGCCTTTTCCTAGGCTGAGGCATGGCAGCAAGATCAGCTTCCTTAACTGTAAGAGGTCTCATCCACTTTCTTGCCTTCACTTTCCTTAGTTGAATAAAGGGGGATGGGCTATGTTATCCCAAGGAGCCATAATCCTATCCCCCCCCCCCATTGATGACAGCCACAGACAATAAAAATTTAAGGCCTAGTGTAGACTCTTGTCACCTTCCAAAGAAACTCCTAAGTTGTGATTTCTAAGTCATGATCCCCTAAAACACTAAGATATAAAATCTCAGGTCTTTCTGTCCTTCACTTCTGAGCACGTGAGCTTTAGGGAGAGCTTATCACCTTCAGCCCTCATGGCCTTCACTGCCACCTGAGTCAGGCACATCATAGATCGGGAAGGTCCTGGGGCTGTCCCCGTCCACACCTCATGAAATTCCTTCTGTCCTGCTACTCCATGACAGGGCCCACATGAGCATCCTACCAACCCAGTAAATATCCATCTACTTTATCTGACAGGCTTGGAGATCTCCCCCAGATGCTTTGCCAGTCTGAGAGTGGGGGCTGCTGGGAGAGTCAGGTGAGAGATGTAGTTAGATAGAGGCTCTAGGGAACCTCATTTATCTTGAAATCTGTGTGTGTGGGGGGGGAAATATCTGCTCAGGCTTAGGAAATTAGAGGAATTGAGATCCAGAGCTGAACCTAGACTATTTGTGGAGGCCAGGAGCCCAGGTTTCTCTTACCAGGCACACAGGGGAGCAGGGTGTGTATTTATTAATTTATTTTTGACAGTGGCTCGGTTCTCTAGTAATATCCCAAAAGGCATCAGTACTGGGCCGCTGCGGTGGCTGGGTGGGGCCTCCTCCTTCACCCTTTTATCTTACTCAGTGCATAAATCCATTAGCATGGCTTTTTCTTGAGCAGCCAAGATGTTAGGGCCCCATCACTCAAGTCATCCACATAGCATTTCAGCCTTTCACTGGAAGACAATTGTGAATTCAGTCAAAGCCTCTTGACAGGAGAAAATGGGGACCTAGGACGGAATAATGCAGCCAAGTGCCCGCTGTCCCTTGCAGATCAGGGCTCCGTGTGCCATTACTTCCCAAATTGTCCCGCTGAAAGAATTCACTTGTTTACATCTCTTTACGCCGGCATTTAACCTTGGGCTCTGAAGACTCTCTCCTTTCTCCTCCCTCCTCCGGCAATTATTTCCTTTGTGGCTTTCATTTTATGTAATTATGGTGGACAGTCATCACACAGGCATTTTGTGAGCAGGCGGGCGGCAGGGCAAAATGAGGCTCCCATTCCTTCTTCCCTGGGAACCGATGTGGATCGTTTACTGACTGGACTCATTTGGGTTTTTCTCAAGGGTTTTTGCCCTCCCAAAAGAAATGGAGAAGATATGTACCCAAAAATCTGAAAACATGGGAAGGGACGGCGAATGACAAAGTGCTGTGATCTTATCTCAGGGTGGCCCATATCAGCAGATGTGACACAGAAAACAAATCACAGTTGTTGCCAACGTTGTGATCGTGCGTGGGTGGCTTTTAGCTTATGCAGGCAGGTTTTTGCGTTTTTTTAAAAAATTCATTGGGGAACATTTCGATCATCTGAAAATAGACAGGATGTTGCTGGTGGGGATGTGAAATGGTGCAGCTCCTTCGGAAAAACAGACCGTTGGTTTCTCAAATGGGTAAACATAGAGTCACCTTATGATTTAACAACTGCACTCCTAGGCATACAGGCAAGAGAAATGACAACATTTACACACAAAAGCTTGCACTATTGTTCATAACGGCACCGCTTAAAATGTCCCAAAGTAGAAACAACCCACAGCCAATGGATAAATCGTCATAAAAGAGAATATTTAGCCGTAACAAGTACCTACCTATTGACATAGGCAGACACGTGACTGGACGTTGAAAGAGCACTGCTAAGTGAAAGGCACCAGTCACATTATGTAATTTCATTGATGTGAAAATTCCTGGAATAAACAGATCCACAGAGGTAGACTGTGCACTAGTAGTTTTAGGACTGCAGAAGGGAGCAGAGTACTATGGGACATTATGGCTAAGGGGCTTGGGGTCTTAGGAAGGGGTAATTAAAACCTGGCTGTGAGGAAGGCTGGCACGCTTCAAGTGGGCAGGCTGCGTGGTTGCCAAGTCATACACTGATAGGACTGTTAGTGACAAATAAGATGCAGAATGGTCAGGGTCTCAAGCTCACGGCCTCGAGCCAGTCTTGCACTCTAGCAGAGCTTCCTTCTTCCCTCCAGTCAGTACCATCCTATTTGAATTGCAATACAAACTCCTGAAAAGAACAAGGGCTCTCCTATCATTCACACCCTAAACACTTAACAACAATTTATCAATGGCATTCAGTATAGGTTGTTCACATTGCCACCTGTTGTGTGTGTGTGTGTGTGTGTGTGTGTGTGTGTGTGTGTGTGTGTGTGTGTGTGTGTGTGTGTAGTTGTTTGAGTCAGGATTCAAATTAGGTAGATGTCTTAACTTCTTTTCCTGTTGCCATGGTAAATACTCTGACAGAAGCATGTTAATAGAGAAGGTGTTTTTCCGGCTTACAGTTCAAGTTACAGGGCGGGGAAGTCATAGAAGCTGGAGCTCAAAGCAGCCTGTCACTGTGTCTGGGGTCAGAAGAGAACCATGCTTACCTGTTTTCTCCATTTCACAGACCAGGATCTCTTGCCCAGGGAGTGGTCCCGTCCACAGTTACAGTGGATCTTCCCACATCAGTTAATGTTCTCAAGATAATTCCCTCTAGGCACACCCAGAAGCCCATCTCCCTGAGGTTCCAACCATCCCGGTAAGCATATTGAAAAGGTTGGACTGTTCTTCCTGTGTCTTTTCACATCCTGATATCCTACCCTCTCTTCTCCGAAACCCATCTAAAGTGTTTACGAAGCCAAGGCCTTTGTCTCAGACAGTGTCCCATGGTCAGGATTTCACTGACTACATGCCAATTGTGTGATTTAATGTGTCACTGTCCCCAGTGTTTCCTGCCCATTGATAGCTCCTTCTAGAGTCTGTGCCTGATTCATCCTTCCATCAGGAGGCAAAAACTCCCCAGCTTTCTCTCTGTGGTGTTAGCTACTTGTAGCTTTCAGGACTTGAATCCTTCCATGCATTAGGATAGTGGAGTATCTAAAAAGCAAAAAGAATGCCCATGGTTCCTTCCCCACATACAATTCAGAGACAGCTTCTTTGTCTCACTTTTCCGATCCCATTAGAAACTTGTACTACCTTGAGACAGTCTTGAGTTTGACAGATGAGCACAGGTCTTGGAGATCCGGCTCCGCAGCTTCTAAAACCCTACACCTTACCCCAGGGCACAGTAGGAGCTGATGCAACCACTCCATGCAGGGAGCAAAATGGAAGAGACCTGCCTGCCCACTGTCTCCTTTCACCCCATGTCTATCTGCCCTTCCTCCGGCACTCAACAAGCTCACGGGTCTCTGTGTGCTTACCCATGCTGTTCTCTGCTTGGCTTGCTCATTTATTCACCAAGTATTTACTGAACACCTGCTGCGTACCCAGCACCATGCCAGGAACGAAGGAGAGAAACACAAACAACAGACTATCCCCCTAAGAAGCTCGCAGTTCAGTGAGGGTGGAGAACCTACAAGCGAATTGATCATTAGGCATTCCTCCTGTCACTCAGGCTACTTGTCACCTCCTTCAGGAGGCCTCTTTCCTCCTCCCTTCTGGTCCCGCAGAACTGACCACTCTCTCTGTGTGGTCCTTCTTTCCAGATGTTGGTCCGTGCTCATCACCAGCTTCTGTGGGAAACAATCTGAAGAGGGATGCTATTAATATTTACATCTGATTCTGTTGTTTACTAGTCATGTGATCTGGCCTAAGTGACTTCATTTCTCTATTCTCAGGTGTCGTACTGGGTGTGACCTACCCAAAAGGGGTATACAGAGGACTGAAAAGTTAAGAGAGACCATACCTGCAGTTACTGCTAATTTCCTTCTCCTATCTGAGTTTGGGCATCTCTTGGCGGGAAGCATTGGTGGGATCACGTGTGAAGGAATGGGATGGGATCTTTTAAGTCATTTAAAAGTCAGTAAATAAATTAAGTGTGGGAGGGCTATTTAACAGGGGAGTCTGCAGAGCTTTGGGCTGGGAGATAGAGCACTTTAGGATGCTGGACTCAGCATTGGTCCTCCGTTGCCATGGTTCTCAGTGTCAGGGTTGGGTGGGTAGGTGGTGCAGGGGTAATTGCCTTCCTTCAATGGCATTTTGTAATGCCTAGAGACATTTTGGATGTCACAATTCTAAATATCTTACAATACCCAGGTAGCCTCCTCTCTCCACAGGATAAAGAACCCTATGGTTCAATATGTCAATAGTCTTGAGGTTGGGAAACCCAGTTTAAAGCCTTTCTGCTAAAAATGTGGTCTTCAGACCAGTAGCCTCAACATCACCTGGGGGATCATCAGAGTTGCAGAATCCTGGCTCTTGCCTACACCTGCTACCTCAGAATCTGGTTTTTATCGGCTCATTCTGGATGTGAAGGCACACTCTAGTCAGGGAAGCAGGCTTCTAGAATAGACTTCTCAATCTTGAAGGACTGTTAGGAGTAGGACTAACAATAAAAATACAACACCCAGGCTAGACAGTGCTCAGGCTAGACAGTGCTCAGGCTAGACAGTGCTCAGGCTAGACGGTGCTCAGGCTAGACAGTACTCAGGTTAGACAGTGCTCAGGCTAGACAGTGCTCAGGCTAGACAGTGATCAGGCTAGACAGTGCTCAGGTTAGACAGTGCTCAGGCTAGACAGTGCTCAGGCTAGAAGGTGCTCAGGCTAGACAGTGCTCAGGTTAGACAGTGCTCAGGTTAGACGGTGCTCAGGTTAGACAGTGCTCAGGCTAGACGGTGCTCAGGTTAGACAGTGCTCAGGTTAGACAGTGCTCAGGCTAGAAGGTGCTCAGGTTAGACAGTGCTCAGGCTAGACGGTGCTCAGGCTAGACATTGCTCAGGTTAGACAGTGCTCAGGCTAGACAGTGCTCAGGCTAGACGGTGCTCAGGTTAGACAGTGCTCAGGCTAGACAGTGCTCAGGCTAGACAGTGCTCAGGTTAGACAGTGCTCAGGCTAGACAGTGCTCAGGTTAGACAGTGCTCAGGTTAGACAGTGCTCAGGTTAGACAGTGCTCAGGCTAGACGGTGCTCAGGCTAGACGGTGCTCAGGCTAGACAGTGCTCAGGCTAGACAGTGATCAGGCTAGACGGTGCTCAGGTTAGACGGTGCTCAGGTTAGACAGTGCTCAGGCTAGACAGTGCTCAGGCTAGACAGTGCTCAGGCTAGACAGTGCTCAGGCTAGACAGTGCTCAGGCTAGACAGTGCTCAGGCTAGACAGTGCTCAGGCTAGACAGTGCTTAGGCTAGACAGTGATCAGGCTAGACGGTGCTCAGGTTAGACAGTGCTCAGGTTAGACAGTGCTCAGGTTAGACAGTGCTCAGGCTAGATAGTGCTCAGGCTAGACGGTGCTTAGGCTTTACCCCTAGCAATGAATCAGAACCCCTGGGAAAGACCCTGGACACAGACATGTTTAAAATCTCTCAGATGATTCCAAAAGGGAGCTTGGATTGAAAATCGTTTATCTACAAGCCCATACATACTCTGATGACGTGGAGAGATTTGTCAGTATCTCATAATGAGTAGCGAATATTGGTTCTAAAATAAACAGAGGTCAGGGGTTGGGGACACGGCTCAGTCAGTAAGTGCTTGTCCCACAAGCATGGGGACCCAAGTTCAACACTCAGAATACAAAATGGGAACGCTAGAAACTTGTAACTCTAGTGCCAGAAGGCACAGATAGGCAGATATCAAGGGTTTGCTGGCCCGACAGCCCAGCATCAGGTTTTAGTAAGAGACTTGTCTCAAGAAACCACAAGCATCAGGTTTTAGTAAGAGACTTGTCTCAAAAAAACAAGGCTTTTGAGGGAGAACATCTGAGGCTAACCTCTGGTCTCCACACATGTGCATATGCATGCACACCACAGGTACAACGGTACACCCACACTCACACACGGACTCCCTCTACACATAAAAGTCTGGGTAGAATCTATTAAATTACTCACAGGCCCTACCAAGAGAGTTGTAACCATAGTTGAGTCGTGACCACACATGTCTCAGTTTTCTTGTCTATTGAAATATTTTTTGATTGTCCTCTGAGGGTTTCGACAGATGAGAAGGCAGATGGGTGAATGGTGTTATCTAAGGACCACACAGTAGTATTGTGAAAGATGTGTGCCCTGGGTATTAGGAGCAGGGGAATCACCCTTCATGGAGGAAACCGGAGCTCAGCAAGGCTCTGGAGTCAGGCTCCCAATGAAGGGGGGACTCACGTCTCTTTTCTTTCGGAGCTGTTCTGAAAAGGGAGACTCTTTAGACTTAGGGTCTCCAAGGAGATGCGTCCCTTCTCAACATCTCCCACCCAGACTTCTAATTAATACAGGTCCCTGTTTCCTCTCGGCTGTGGATCATTAATGATCATATCAGTGCTCAGTAGGTAAGGGCTTCTTCTGAAGGGGTTGATGGGAAGAAATAAAGGTTCCAGCAGGTTCTGTGGCTCCTGCCTCCTGGCGCTCTGCATGGAACGGGAGCCCAGCCCCTTCTGTACACCCCGCACATTAAAGGCCTTCACTCCTTAAAATGGGTAATGGTTTTATAATGCTGGGATAAAGGATTAGAAATGGGCTGACCTCAACAAACACTCCCATATCCGGTCTTACCTGCCCAGCTGAGAGTCATGGACACCATGGAAAGCTTCCATTTGCTGGATGATTTCCAGTGTGGTTGTCTTCCTCTCTGAGTCTTGCCTGTTGAGTTGAGGGAGCTGGGCAGGTACTCTGTGGGAACTTGGGGTAAATGACCTCATTTCTAGTGCCTGGGAAGCTGGGGGATGGTGCTGGGCTGGAATTGTTTCTCAGCTTCCTGGGAAAACTGAGGGAAGAAGGCATGGCCCCCTTCTTGGAGAGCCTGCAACTGAAACTCCTCCCAGCTGGTAAATTCTCCCTTTTTTGAGTCTTGGAGGAAACAGAGGTTTAAGGGACAAGACCAGTCCTCTCCTCTTTACCCAGAAGCTAGGTCATAGGTACACAGTCCCGTTCCAGTGGGCCAGGCTCTCCAGTCTAGGAAAAGCCCATCGGTAATTGTAGAGAGCTAGCTGTCGCAAAGGGTACCCCCACTCCATCTTTTCCTGCCCCCTCTTCCTCTCCAGCTCTTGGGCAGCCACCATGTTGGTTTTCAACTCCTCATGCTATGCGAAGCTGCTTTCTCATTTTTTTTAACTCAAGGGATCTTCATCCGATAGAAGACCACAGATGCGTCAAGATTTTCAGGTGGAGCTAATACCACACTATGATTTGGAAATCCAGAGTTGCGCCCAAGAGAGTTAGCTAGACCCAGCATGAAACTGGGCAGAGGTGAGAGTGAAGAGAGCTGGGAGTGGAGCTGGGGACTCTGAAACTGCTCGCCTGTAGCTCGGCTTTCATTCACCTAGACGAGACGCCATAGGAGGTTCTACTGTGCGGGCTTTCTGAGAAAGGACTGAGGCCTCCTCACGCAATCTGAATTTTAAGAATGTTAAAATAGTCTTCCACAGGAGGCCCACATGCCGCCGTCTGTGCCGCCGCCGCCATGTCTTTAGCGATCCCTGAGAAATTCCAGCACATTTTGCGAGTATTCAACACCAACATCGATGGGTGGCAGAAAATAGTCTTCCCCATCACTGCCCTTAAGGGCGTGGGGTGGAGATATGCTCATGTGGTGTTGAGGAAGGCAGACATTGGCCTCACCAAGTGGACTGGAGAACTCACGGAGGATGAGGTGGAGTGCGTGATCACCATCATGCAGAACCCACGACAGTACAAGATCGCAGACTGGTTCCTGAACAGACAGAAGAATGGGAAGGATGGGAAGTACAGCCATGCTCTGGCCAATGGTTAGACAATAAGCTGCATGAGGACCTGGAGCGACTGAAGAAAATTCAAGCCCATAGTGGGCTGCGCCACTTTTGGGGCCTTCGTGTTCAGGGTCAGCACACCAAGACCACTGGCCGACGGGGCGGTACTGTGGGTGTATCCAAGCAAGCAGGGCGCCTCCCTTGGATGGTGTGGTGTCCCGCTTCACCTCCTGGGGACCTGCCTTCCAGAACCTGTGTCTAAAAATGCTTCTTGAAGACATGCAGTAGCCTTCGCTGCTCTGCCAGCTCTGAGATGGGTGTCCTAACTCCAAGGCTCAGACCTGGAGCAGACTGAGAACTCTCTCTGTGTCTTAATAATAGGTAAACAAACATAGACGCAATAGCTGATGAAACATTATACCGAGCACCGTAAGCCCTTCCCTGTGAGAGGCTCTGCATGTTTTTGACATTCCCTGACAAGGTTTGGCTCCCCAGGCAGCGCACTGACAGGCCGTGGTCTGGTGTGAACTCGCTCAATGGCAGGAGTCTCCGCTCCCTTTCCTCCTCTTCCTCAGATCTCATCTAGGACCGTTTGTATCGGCATTCGCTTTCTCTTTTCTACCCTATGGTCTTTCCTCTCGCTGTACAGGACTACATTAATGAGGGGGCACGTGGGGGTCTGAGGTCTACATTCTTTTGGTGTTGGGAGCTGGTGGCAGGATTCATTACTCCCTTTGTTAACAGCTTAGCCAGCTGCAGTTCCTTCTGCAGGGTCTAGGGGGATGCTAAGTTGCTGGGCAGTGTCCACCTTCCAAGAAGATCCTCCCATGATGCTCAGTTATTCTTCTCCAGAGGGAAAGACCAGTCAGAGTGAATCTGAGGAAGGGAGAGTGGCTGGAAATGACCTTGGGCTGGAATGACCCCCTCCCCATAGGAAGCCATCAGCCCGTCAAATCACCTTTCTCTTGGGCTCAGGCTTTGATCTCTACCCAAATCCAGGTCAAAGCAAGGCCTGGGGCATCTTTTCCAGGAAGCTGTAGCCAACACACACCTTTGTCTGCGTCCCCTAGGCCTCTGCACAGCACCGGGTCCTCCTGGGTCCTCACACTCCTGCCGTGTGACAGGGAGATGCCCGCTGGCACACAGGCCGAGCAATTAGGAAGCTGTGCTTCCCTCCTCTTCCCTTCCCTAATTGTTATTTTTGTCCCTGCTTTCAAACCATCCCTGGTTTTTCATTTCATCTTGCCCCAGCCCAGTGCGCCCGGCAGAAAAAGCCAGTCTACTCAGTGGGAGGCAATTTTCCCAGCGTGTCCAGCGATAATTCCAACAGGACTGCTTTGTACATATAATTATAAAACTAGGGGCCACCAAAGTGCATCCATAGAGCAGAGTCTCCACTGTTCTTAGTTCTGTTTTAATTATTAAGCCTTAAAGCAAAAACTAGGTTTCAAAGAAAACTTTCTGTACAGCCCTCAATAGAGTTAAAGGAGGAACGTTTTAAGCTGATGAGCTGACACTTGTAGAAGCAAATATATTAAATAAATCATGATTCGTTTTGGGGGCAAAGTCTGACTTACATCAACTCTGGAAAAAATGGATCTTAATGAGTGACAGTTGGGTGTTTTCTGTCACTTCCTGAGGTAATGGCCGCAAGCTGACATTGCTCAGTGGGTGTCTTATACTTCTGAACAAAAGTTTTTTGGAGTGAGATAGACAAGGTAGAAATCCCAAGGTGACTAGGGGAATGTCTAATGAGTGGAAAGACATATTTACTGGCAGTCTGTATGTGAGCTGTGACAGTTGACGGGACTTGATTGTAACAAATATAGTTGATGAAGAAAGGGCTGACAGAGGGAGAGGGGGCTGTTATGGGGGGAGGAAGAGTCAAAAGCCCTGCATTGGCTGAACCCTGTTAATGGTAGGCTGGATAGAAAGCTCACAGTCATGAAAGGGAGCTGGGATCTTGCAATGATGTCTAAACAGGAATGTGTCGAGCTTGCAGGAGGCAGTAATGGGTTCAGATCTGTTGACCTTTTTGCCCAGGACTTGACAAGCTGGTACTTTGCATCTGAGGCCAGAAAATGACCCCAGCTCTGAGGAGATCTGAAAGCTCAGGAACATTGGGGCCTAAGACATACGTGTCTGGGGGTGTTGGCGGGGGTGAATATTTAAAGTACAGATGCCATACCTTGGTGGCCACAGTGACCAAGAACTGCTAGGCTATGGCTGATCCAACCCTGTGGGAACCAGGAAGCTCTGCCCGGAGGTGTAAGGGAGCTTAAACATCAAAACACTTCTGTAGCCTTCCTTCTTGGGTACCCCTACCTCTTCCTCCTTCTGCCCCAATACTCTCTGCTCAGTTCCTCCTCTGCACCCCACTCCTATTCCTGCTCCAGCACAAAAGGAGTGGTTGGCCTGGGAAGGCAGCGCTGACTGGCATATTAAATGGTGACACTTTGTAACTGGCTGGTCAGGGCTTCAACAATCGGCCTGCCGATGAGCTCGGCACTTCTTCCCCCAGGCAAATGTCACACTGAAACTAAACAGGATCTTTTTTTTTTCATCCTACACGCTGTTTTTCTATGCCACATATTATTTTATAGTTGAAAATAGGCTAGCTCTTTAAAATGCACAGAGCCTGATGCACTTTTGTCAGGCACTCATTTTTGGAGCAGAGAAAGACTGGGGTGGGGCAGCAGGAAGAGGGTGTCCAGTGGTCATGGGCGGGGGAGCTGGCACACATCTTGACCCTGACTTACTTGAATGAATGAATGAATGAATGAATGAATGGTGGAAAGTTCAAGGATGGAAAGAAGGCTGGATGGAAGTAGTTAGCATGGAGATGGGTGGCTAATGAACCTCTAGCCTCATTCATCAGGACAGTTGAAATTCTTCCCTGGTTCTCCTAAGGCATATCTTGATTTGGCATAGTGCTATGTTTCTTGTTTTGATTGACTAGGAAAATAAATATTTCTTACCTCTTTGTTGTTTTTAGGCATGCTCCAAGATCTGGAAGGCGTTCTTGTTAATTCCCGAAGTCTCAGGGAAAGGCTTTAGGTCTTGACCTTGACAGTGCTCCACTTATAAAGAAAAAGCCCTTTCCAACGGTCTTTACTAACTTGACCCACTTTCTCCTGGTCAGTTTGTGGTAACCTCACAAGCTGCCCTGGAAGTTGATCTCAGGCAAGACTAAACGGAATGAAGTCCTTTCCTGATCAGGACAATGTCATGGCTTGGTACTAAAGGTTCTGACTGGCTTCTGCTCTGCTATGGTTTAGCTGTTGTGTGTGTGTGTGTGTGTGTGTGTGTGTGTGTGTGTGTGTGTGTGTGAAGGTCAGGTATCATGACTTACCTGTAAGCTAGGACTTCTCAACAGAATAGAAATTTGTAAAATAAGATTCGAAGTCTGAGAGGAAGTGACCCAAGTGTGAGACGTGGGGTAGAGGTGCATCTGGTTTGTGACAGGCCGGGCACTGTTGAGAAGATGAGGGGTGACTGTCCCCATCTTCCACCCAGAGGCACAGATCTATTGTTTCATATAGATAGATAGATAGATAGATAGATAGATAGATAGATAGATAGATAGATACATAGATAGATAGGTAGATACATAGATACATAAATACATACATAGATACATAAATACATAGATAGATACATAGATACATAGATAGACAGATAGACAGACTTGACCAGGTTCTTTTTGGGTGTTGTTCTAAGTTTCAGCACCTTATCTATAGACCTAAATTGTGAGTCGAGATCACCTTGGACGTCCCTTCCTGCTCAAGGTTCTTTGGACTTTACCAACCATCATAACAGGAAGTCAAGAAGAGAGCAAGGCTGAGATTTCCATTAATTGCCCAGAGGTCATGAGCCTGTCTCAGTGCTGTCTGACAGCTGTGACTCAGTTACGAATGTACTCATGGACAACTGCTTGGAACTCCAGAGTCAAGAGCCCAATCTTGAAAGAGTCAAGGGAGAGGCATCGGACGCTATTCACCTGAAGTCCAGACTCAGGCTCCCTAGTCAGTTTCCACCATCAGTGAGTTGTTACTGCCATTGCCTGATGGTGGCAGGTCCTGGAAGTTCCAGGTAAGAAGGGCCTGAGACATCCATGTCTTGGAGCTGCAGGTGGGAGATTGTGACCCCGCTCTCCCCTTACTTCAGTTTTCCCTCATGCGAAAAGTCAAGAGGCAGGTAGCCTGTGCAGCTGGGCTCAGTCCTGGCTCTACTGTCAACAGGAAGAAGGTGCCTTCCCCAAGACTTCCCTACTTCTCCCCCTGCCCCCAACTCATGTCATTGCTGATGCTTGGCTTGCTCCTCCAAGTCCTTTATTTATCATCCTGTGCCTGGGCAGGACTGGGGTCTGGGCCTCTGCAGGCTCGATCATGACTCTGCACTAAAGTCCTGGCCTCCCCTAGGCCCCATCTTTCTTCTGTATAAAATGAGGAGAATGGAAATCCCCTCCCTTTTTCTTAAGAAGATCCACTGATGCTCTTTGCCAAAATCCCTTCTTAAGATCCTAGTACGCTTCACACTTGGAGCATCTCTTATGTGTGGGGAGCCTTCTCCTTTTCCATGCCCCCCTTTTCCATGACTATTCATGCCTCTCTAGAGCCCCCAGCTTACAGTGTGGACATCAGAGGGCCATTAGCCTGGGCTTGGTGCAACAGACTTGAGTTGGGAAAGACTTAAATTATTGGCCAAGGAGGGAAGCGGGTATCTGTTTTAGCCCCAGACAAGCACAACCCAACCATTCTGCCTATGTGATAGCATTGGCTACAGATGTGTAGAGGACAGACTGTCCTGCCAGGATTAACCCTTTGCACTCCAGGCCTTTGTCTTCTGTACCCTCCATGCTGACTGTCCATGCTGGGGAAGGAAGAGGGTCCCTTGTTGAAGGCAGAGGCTCCAATGTCATCCCCGTTGTCACTGTCATTCATAGGGACAGTGTCAACTGGAGGTGTTCTGAGATTCCCTGTGGGATCTGAAAAATGTTAGGAAGGTTGGTGGCTGTGACTGCAGGAGCAGGTCAATCCAAACTGAGAGGTTTCCCATACTCTTCCCCCAAATGAGAGCGACTGTAGCAATGGCTGGAATCACATCTCAGAAGGCAGAAGAACTCACACACTCCCTGTGTGTCTGTCCCCCACTGCGTGAGGAGGGGGAGCTCTGACTATCCCTATTTCACGCATGAGGACACAGAAACCTAGGACAATCAAGGAAATAATCCAGGGCCACACAAACGGAGTCCTGCCCTGATGGGACACTTGCTAGCTATATCACCCCGAGGACAAGCATTCCTGCCTGTCACACAGGTTTTTCCAAGGAAACACACAGACCTGAGAAACCATGGGCACATCAGGCCATCCCTACAATACCTTGGACAGTGGGCTGTTGACTGTGGGTCAGCTGCGTCCTGAGTGTCCCATGAATAGCCCAGTTCTGAGTTACCTACTTTACCTCCTTTTACCTGATTGAAGAGCAAAGCCCAGGACAGTCAAGAAACCTATCTGACATCACACAGCCTATGGCAAAAAGAGAAATTAACCCAGGCAAGCTGACTCCAGCACCTGCTTGTGAAACATTGGTCTGTTGCCTTCCCTTTTAAAGTTATGTAATTATTTAAGTTATATAATCCTTTCAGCAAGAATTTATGGGACGTTTTGAGCCTAGTATATGTTGGCCACAGTGGTGAACAAGGAAAAATACAAGCCATAGTTTCTGCTCCCTTTGAACTTGCATCCCAGAACACAGGAGGACAGTAACTGCATGGATGCAAACACGCATGGGTGCAAACCTGGCTACATGTAGAGTTGGAACCTTAGGTAGAGCTCTGGAGGGAAGGAGCATGGTGACCCAAGAACTCGTGTTAAGGGACATGACCTAGTTATGGAGGACTTCCCAGAAGAAGTGACAATCACCTAAGGTGAAGGGGTGAGTAGGTGTGATGTAGAGAGTAGTTTCAGTGGTGGGGACAAGGTGTGAAGGCACATTCCACACACAGGGTAGAGCATCCGGGAAGGCTTCAGGGAGGAGGAGGCAATGGGAAGAAGCAGGGATCTGGTGGGGGGGGCAGCACTGGCTCTGACTGGAAAAGGAGGTTCAGCTACTGTTTAAACATAACACAGAACAGTTGTTAGGCATGCCAAGACAATGAAAGTTTTGACACATGTGTATGTGCGTGTGTGTATGCATGTGTGTGCAAGTGTGTGTATGTGTGTGTGAGTGTGTATGTGTATGTGTGTATGTGTATATGTGTGTATGTATGTGTGCATATGTGTGTGTATGTGTGTGTATGAGTGTGTGTATGTGTGTGTGTATGTGTGTGTGTATGTGTGTATGTGTATATGTGTGTATGTATGTGTGTATATGTGTATGTATGTGTGTATATGTGTGTGTATGTGTGTGTGTATGTGTGTATGTATGTGTGTATATGTGTGTGTATGTATGTGTGTCTATGTGTGTGTATGTGTGTGTATGAATGTGTGTATGTGTATATGTGTGTATGTGTATATGTGTGTATGTATGTGTGTATATGTGTCTGTATGTGTGTGTATGTGTGTGTGCGCATGTGTGTATATGTGCGTGTATGTGCATGTTCATGTGTATGTGTGTGTGTGCGTGTGTGTGTGTGTGTGTGTGCATGTGTGGCCTTTGTAGCTTGCCTGGCTGCAGAAAACCATCCTGCGGGGCTAAGGAGGGAGTACAGACAATTTTACGATGCTCAAGGCCATGTTCAGAATTGCTGAGAGAAGTGGTAGTCACAGAAGCCTATCTGCTGACCAGCACAGGGGGACCAGTTTAGCTCCACCCAGAGGGCGAGACTGCTGGGAGAGATGTGTACAGACAAGTTAAGTCCTGAGTCAGTGTTGTTGACTGCGGCACAGTCTTGTCAAGGTCCAGCGCCTTACACCCTGGGGAAGTGGTCAGGTCTTCCTTCTAGTCTGTGTGTGGATGTCTACAGTATGTATAGAAAATCTCCACCCTAGTTTTTTCTCCCAGGATGTTTATGGCCTAAAGGAGGCTTCCCTACAGAGACTGCCTATCAAGATCAGCTATACCTGCCCCCATCCCTGTTAAATGGTATGTAATGACCCTGCCTCTCTGTTCAACTGTAGGTAACAAGCACGCTGAGATTCCAGGTGCTTCAGTGAGCACAGCTCACCTGATCCCAGCTCTTCTGTCCATGTGTCTCTCCTTCCTTCATTCCCTTGTCACCTGTAGTCAGGGTTCCAGGGACCAAACACTGTAAGGACTTGGCAGAGAAGGATCTCAAGGAATGGCAGATAGGTGAACTGATAACCAAGAGGTATAAACAAAGCTATTGAGGGAGGGTCTCCACCCCCACTGCCCTGCCCAGCCTTTTCTCTCCCTGGGGAAGGGTGAAGTTCTTATCACTTGATGATCAGAATTGATGAGCAGAGCTTTCTCATGGCCTATTTGCATGTTCAGCACACAAAAGCTCTGTTATCCTTACCCACAAACCTCCCCAAGGTTGGTAAATGTGTATAACTCCCCTTAAAGGGGTCCAAAGCTAAGGGAGGTCTACTCAGCTTTTAGGGGAAGTTTTTGATTGGTTTTTTAAAAGGAGACCTGAGAGCTGAGGACACGAAGGGAGGAATACCCCCCACCACCCCCACACACCACTACCAGCAGTTTTTTTTTTTTTTGCAGAGGGCTGCCCCTGTGTGCATATCTCTTTACAGATAGATAGATGTCTATTATAAAGCAAGCCCAGCTAGGACCTTCTCTTTTCTGAGCCACAGAGAACTTTTCAGAACACCAAAATCAATGGCTTTCCCCCTCCTGAGTCTGGTGTGTTGTATGCAGACAGACATTTTACTGTAACAATTATAATAGCTCAGTTGGAAATTACTGTCTGGCTAGGGAGCTGAATCCAAGCCTGGATCCAGCTTCAAACGGCGATATCAGAGGCGAATTAACGCTGACATCCAGTTTGGGGCTTTATAAAAACTGCTAGGTTGGGAGAAGAGGTACGTAATTGTTCCTACGGCTCCGGGTAAAGGTTAATACTTGGGGCCTTGGCTGTCGACATCTAGGGCTCCCTTCTGCCACACAGGCTCTCTCCAAAGACCATCCGGCACTCGTTCGTAGGTTCATTAGGTTTTCCATCTTCACAGGGCTTCCCTGGAACACCCATCTTGTCTCTCACTGCTGGAGAGAAGGACCAGCTACCCCGGGGCTTGAGGGTGTCAGCGATCCATCCTTTTCTTCTCTGTGTCCTCTATTCTGAGGGACACCTCTGTTTTCACCCAGGGGTCTCTGGGACAGAAAGGCTGAAGACCCCAGTGTCTTCAGAGTCTGTCTGTTTAGGTTAATTATCCAGAAAAGGAGGCATTGATACTTCCTCTCCGGGTTGGTTGGCGAACTTGACTAGACTTGAAATGAAACTCTTTGATTCCATCTGCAAAATTAGATCAGATTTGATAAAGTAAAGATGTACCCTTTGAAGTATTCCCTATCAACATAAGTGCTGAGAACACTTGAGTGAAGGAATTTGAACAGTTTTGAAAGCAGCATCCCAGGAACTTCAATGAGGATTGCAGCTAAGGGCATGCCCAGAAGGCACAGGACTAACTGCGTCTATCCTGCGGGCAATAAGCAATCGCTAAAGATTCCAGACTTCTCAAAGTTCAGAGTTCAGCATGCAAAAAACTTTGTTGAACTTGTGATAGGCTGGGCTCTGTGGTCTGCGTTCTGTTTTCTGAAGCTCTTTAGAGCATGGAGTGATTTTTCTGGTTTTGTGCCTAGTCTTTGCACAGCAGGAACAAGTCTCTTTCTTTCCCTTTAGCTTCCACGGAGAGCGATGAATTAAGCACCACCACCCCACCCCACCCCTGCTGCTTTCCTGGGCTGTGGTCTTTCCAGAGCTATAGGGAAGGACATCAGCAGAGAGAGTGTGTTTATACAAATGAAAAGTAACGGATCTGTGTCAAAGCCTGGCACTGTCACTAGCTAGCTGTGTGTCCTCGATGGGGTCTTTAGAGCGAGTTTTTCCAATCTCTCCAATGTTCCCACTATGGTTCCAAGTCCCCAACTCCCTTCCATGTGCGAATGATCCCTACTTCCAAACTGAGCTGCCCCACACCCTGCTATTGGGTTTCTTTACAGCAGAGCTCATGCTAGATGCGGGGGAGAAGATGCTTCAGTGAGCCTCTGTGTGAGCCCTCCAGGTCTAACAGGTACAGAGAGCAGCGACAAAAGCTTTAATAGCAAGAGCCACACGCAGTGGGAGGTGCACCTATGAAGTGATTTGGGGATTCAGAGCAGGGAGCAATTAATTCTGCCACAGGAGGAGCCCAGCAAAAGCACCGAGGTGAAAGGAGAGGATCTGATGTGAGGAGCCAATGAAGAAGAAAGCGGTGTGTGATTTGTGGAGAGTTGGGGGACTGGGGAAGGCAAACTCTAGTTCTGATGGCAGGTAGTCAGGGACAGCTCACAATTGGATTCTTCTCTCTTAGCTTAGAATGGATTGATGGCAACTCGGGGAGCTCTTTAGCTTCAAAAGAACAAAGGGCTGCGGTGAAGGTTTGAATCCAATAATCAATGCTAAGGGGAAATACTCTATTAAAAATATTAAAGTTTTCGAGCAGGGCCAATGGGAGGAACCTGAGGTGGATAGCCTGCTGTTTACACAGCTTAGAGACCTCAGATGATGTCACAATCCTGTGTCTCTGAGGTCCTTGACTGTCTTGAGGAGAGATAGAAGTTTCCCAGTGAGACATCTGGGAAGGCCCACTACACACATGCTTTCCCTGGGTACCATGCTGAATAAGTGTGGCAAGAATGGCTTTGCTTGTCTTGTTTACAGTCTCAAGGAATGAACTGTGCAGTCTTTCACAATGAAGCATGTCAGGGCTATGTAGGATCTAAGTATGTCCTATGCATCTATGAAAAAGTAGCAATGAGACCTATCAGTCTATAAAATTAGTATATC
This sequence comes from Tokudaia tokunoshimensis, assembly GCA_036184795.1. Classification (NCBI taxonomy): domain Eukaryota; kingdom Metazoa; phylum Chordata; class Mammalia; order Rodentia; family Muridae; genus Tokudaia; species Tokudaia tokunoshimensis. The sequence continues at coordinate 174,517,255 of BTHU01000001.1, forward strand.
CTAATGAAATATTTTGTATGTGTAGGTTTACATAGGTATTTGTTAGTGTGCATGCATGTGTGTGTGTGTATGTGTGTGTGTGCGTGTGTGTGTGTGTGCAAATGTGTATGTAGAGGCTGGAGGGCAACTTTGGGTGTTATTCTTCAAGAAATATCCACCTGTCTTTTGTCTTAGTGGCATGTTTTGGGTTGTTTTTTTGTTTGTTTTTGTTTTTGTTTTTGTTTGTTTGTTTGTTTTTTAAGATAAGTTCTTTCACTGGCCTGGAAATCTTCAAGTAGACCATGTAGGCTGTCTACCTAGTCAGCATGGACTGAACTAACTCTATAGCCCTTTAAAAAATATTTTTATTTTCTTAAGCATGGTGTGGCTGGAGAGACAGCTCAGCAGTTAAGACTGTATATTGCTCTTACAGAGGTCCCGAGTTTGGTTCCCAGTGCCCATGTCTGGTAGCTCACAACTGCCACTCCAGATCCAGGGGAATTGACGCCCTCTTCTGGCCTCCTCAGGTACCTGCACTCACTCAGATATGCCCACACCTCCCCATGAACATAATTAAAATGTTTTAAAAAGCCTAGCCTTGGATGTGAGCATTTGTACATATCCTTTGTCATTTTTAGGACACTCCCTGTTTCTCATTTCCTGAAACAGTTTTATTGCTAGTGGCATTAGATTTTGTTCAGTTTTTATTTTTGCTGTTATTGTTCCATATCCATTGTTCTGATCATGTGATTTTCCTTCTTCGGTCTGTTGCTATGGTAGATTGTTGGTTTATTTTGCAGTTTTGAACCAGCTCTGCACACTGGGGAAATCCCACTTAGCTGTGGCATGTCACCATTTTGTGTACCACTGGATTGATTTGCTGATACTTTGCTGAAGAAATTTTGTGCCTAAATTCACGAGAGGTATCAGTTGGTGATCTAAACATTATTATTATCATTATCATCTCTCTCTCTCTCTCTGTGTGTGTGTGTGTGTGTGTGTGTGTGTGTGTGTGTACACACTTTCAGAAGTTGGTACTCTCCTACCCTTGTTCCTGGGGATAGAACACATTGGAATGCATGCATGGTGAACACTTTTATTTCTGGTGACATCTTGCTGACCCTAGTTTAGAGTTTTGTTTGTACAGCCTTTATCTGGTTTTTGTATCAGGATAACATTACCATTTAAAAGGAGTTGGGTATTTCAAGAAGTTATTTTGTAAAAAGAGCATCATGATTCTTTTTCTTAAGGCAAGCTTGACTACTTTTGGATTATCTTTTGAATCCAGTCTAAAAGATAGCTCAAGTACCACATCTCTGACCCACCCATTCTGAAGGCTGAGTTCATCTAGCCTTAGCTTTATGTGACTTAAAATTTGTACCCTCCCCTCTGTAAGCACACTTCCTGTGTGTGTGTGTGTGTGCGCGCGCGCGTGTGCGCGTGCTACTGGCCCACCCTCTTGTGCTTTTTCACTCAATGTTTTGAGCAGCAGGTGTCTGACTGGACATTTCGGACTCAGGGCCCCTCATCATAGCCCATCTCCCTTTCTTCCCTTTTCCCTTACCACTGGTTCTGAGACACATTTAGCCCCAAAGCTAAGGACTCTGGCTCAATCATGCCTTTGACTACATGGTTTGGGATGAAGACTCTCCCTCCTGGGAGCCTGTTCATCATCTGGAGATGAGAACAGTGTGTAACCTCACCAGTGCAAGATGCTTAGAAGGTTGCTGTGTTAATAGCGGGTATTGCTATTTTATTTTATCTCCCCACTGAGGTCCTCAGCAGTAAAGGTAAGTAAAGTACTTTGTTAATCTTTGTCAGTAAAGGCTACTTTGTTAATCTTTGTTTCACTCAGGAAAGACAACTGGTTACATCATTCAACTCCAAAGCTCGGAAGGCTGAACAATTCCACAGTCCTCAAGTGAGCTGGGCAGGATTCACAGACCACTTAGGATGTTAGTAGAAGATAGTCTTTGAGTCTGTTCAATCCCTTCTTGTCCTCCAAGACGATAGAGATATCTGCTACACTATCTTCATTATGTAAGCTCTCTTGCCTCAGTTTCCCCAACTGATATCTTAAGTTCCATATTCCTCTGGGGAAGTCCAGGTGCTATTACCTCTGTGTTGGTGACAGTACCCCTTTTGAGGAAGGGGGTCCCAGTGACCTCAACACTGGCTTCTTTCTCTGCAGGAAGAGGGCTCACCTCTGCTCTCAGCCTCACTGTCAATTAGCAACTCTTCCCACCCTACCCCTGTGATTTTTAGGAGTGCTTAATAAAACCCAGTTGATTTGAGGACCTTGGGCAGCATTTTCTCCCATGGCCATTAAACAATCATTACAGCTATAGAGAGCTACAGCCACCCCGTGTGGGAGTGTGTGGCTTCTTATGACCTATTCCCTTTTCATGTCGGAATGAATGTGTAATCAAAGTATAAAAGGGAACAGTTTCAAAGTTCCAAGCCTTCTGTGCAAACCTATAATACATCAACCAGCCTAAACTGCTATCTAAATGCTCAATGAGGATTGACAGCTACTGTGGTGTTCTGAGTAACTCATCACTTATACTTGCTACTCTTCCCACCTGCTGCCGCCGCCGTGACAGCCTGTCAAGGTGGAGAAGTGGTGACCGAGACAGGTTCTAACCTGATATTTGAAACAAACCCATAAGAGGCTTTTCCTGAAATGGCTGGGATTTCACATCTAGAACCGAGATCTGAGGCATTCTCGGAGGAGCTAGGCTTCTTCCCAAACCGACACTCTGCAAGAAGAAGCCATGTCTGCTGAGATGGTCGAGTCCAGCGACAAGTGAGGCGTCTGCTCTGTGAACCACAGATGAACTCCCTCAAGGCTCAACTGAGCAAACCCATCATGGCAGCCAAAGAAATCTAGAGTTGTTTGTGCTCAGAAAGTTATAAATTTTGTTCCAGTTCCTTAACTGAAACTTCTCCAGAAAACCCAAGTCTGGATGCTGCCTGAACTGAAGAAAATGTTCCATGGAAGCAGGTAGCCTTTATTGCTTGGGTAAGAGTTCTGCCTGATCCCCTCTCCCCCACTCCTCAAATACTATCTGAAAGATGAGCAAAAACATCCTAGATGCTACACCTGACTGTGCTGTAAGAGTCCTTGAGGTCTTAGTCTTCTCCAGTGAAATTGTGGGTAAGAAGGTAGGTCCATGTGAGACCGGCGGGCAGCTAGCTCATAAAACTTCCTGTAGACAGAACCTTCTGGAACACAAGGTTGAACCTTTCCAATGTGAATAAGAATCCTCCGCACAAGAATATTGAATCCAAATTCCCAGTTTGGATTGTAAATGGAAATAACCTAAAGAATTCACCGTAAAAGGAAAAATTCCTTTAAATGCTGCGTGACAAAGGGAAGTTTAGCAGCCACGCTGAACCTCTGCCTTCCTGTTGCTAATGTACGGGCCACTGTGGCCGCAGCCGCTGCATCAGAGACATAGTGTCAAGTGTGAGGGGAACTGCTTACTGCTGTCGTCAAACTTGGAAGCTCCTGGAGCGGAAAGCAGGTCCACTTAATAGGAAGACTTCTCTGCTCAAAGAGACCATCTCCCCTCCAGTCTTCACGAGTTGTCAAACTTCAGGGTACATAAGAATCAAAGGGACTTATTTCAAATGCAGATCCCTGTAACCCACCAGAAGAGACAGCCTGACAGAACTGGTGCCCAGAAACCCACAACTTTAACAAGCACCCAGGTGATTGCAATGCAGATGGTTCCTGGGCTACACTTTGAATTCATGTGATTTAAAGATACCCACAGGAAGAGGCAGAGGAGAGGCTATATGCACGTCTTCATGTGAATTATTCAGTCCCATCTCTTTCCTACCATTGACTAACCAACCATTCTTTTAACAGATTTTTTCCCTTTTAGATTTTTAAAGTTTTACTTTATGTGCATTGAGCGTTTTGCCCACACATATGTCTGTGTATCACATGTGTGTCCGGTGGCAATGTAGGTCAGGAGAGGGCATAATGTATGCTCTTAACCAACAAGCCATCTCTCCGGCCCATTAACCAACCATCCTTGAGTGGATGGTGCCTTTAACTTGGGAGAAGAGATGAGCATTTTGTAATTAGATATATGGAGAAGATGATTCATTTTCTAAATGCTACAACTCGAATAGTCAGAGATGTCTATTGACCACAGGATAGGGAACACAAGAATCATTAGGACTTTCTGTTTGGTGATGACTGTTGTATATCCTGCCCAGCACACTTCAACTCCCACACTCTCTGTGTGAGAGCGTGTGTAACTATCAGTATGAGCACACACACACACACGTGTAGTGTGAGTGCACACACATGTGTACGGGTGGGAGGTTAGAGGTTAATCACTCTGAACCCTATTTTTTTGAGACTGGGTCTCAAACTGAACCCAAAGTTCATCCTTTCAGGTTGGATGGACCATGGGACTGAGAAACCCACCTGCCTCTGCACCCCCTCAACCCCAGTGCTGGGATTATTGGCAAACATGGCCTGGGCTGGGTGCTGCTGTCAGAACTCATATCCTCATGCTTGTACAGAGAGCATTCTGTTCCTCCTGAGCGGTATCTCCAGCTTCCAAGCCTAGCACCCTTTAATCCTGTTATGTCTTTAAAAAGCTATATTTTGTAAATTACATTTATTTAATTATGTGTGTGTGTGTGTATGTGCCATGGTCTACTGTGAAAGTCAGGGATACCTTGTGGGAGTTGATTGTCTCTTCCTATGCTGTGCGTCCTGAGGCCCGTGGTGGGTATTGTCCAATTACCATTCAGAAAGGTTCTTCTCACTGCTACCTGCAGTGTAGAACACCATGTCTTTACCTCTGTAGGCATTACTGTGACTATTGGGTTCTTTTAAAGCTTTGTAAACCCTTCTAAACAGTTCACCCAATGACCTCATAACTCTCACCCAGGCCCCTCATGACTGACTGACTGTCCTCCGTATCTCCTGGGCTGCCTTATGCATGGTACTACTTTGTGTGGTATGGGTATGGTATGGGTATGGGTATGGTGGTTTATGTGGGAACTGCTTGCTTTCTACATTTTGAGAATAGGTGTTTAGAGTAAGTTATTCCATTGGATCCCCAGAGAAGCAAACCCATAATCCACCAAGACCCTAGGAACTTAGGCCATGCTGGACTGGAGCCTTTAAACTCAAATCCCAAACTGACTTTTGCCTCTAAGCTTGGCAGTAGGTGGTGTTCAGACAGGGTCCCCCAGTGGGGTCTGGTCAGAGTGTACACATCTTTACGGACACTCTGTTGCTTTGGAATTTACTTGGAAAGTGTATATTTGGGATGCTATGTGTTTCACCAGACTGTCCACAAGGAAGCCTGCCCTCCTGAAATTTATGGCTCCTGGACCTGGAAGAGACCGAAGGGCCAATGGTCTGTAAACGTGGAACAACACTCTGGACCGCCTTTCCAAGCGGACAGCCCTACAGAAAGATTCACTGGCTGCCATCCACAGAGGGCCTGCCTGTGCCCACTGTGCCCGGAGACGCAGGTTAAAGCTGTCCATCCGAGGATGTGGAGAGCCCGGCACTGTCTGGCTCGGGCTTAATCCTCATGTTCTGCTGGTTCAGGCTTGTAAAATGAAGGCTGAAGTCAAAGTCTGCCACTGAGGAGGGGACAGCAGATTGTAATAGTGGACACAGGTTAGTCAGCCTCAGGGCAGAAAGCCTTTAGCAGAGACTTCAGCCGCCGTGGGGGTGCATAGGAGGATGGAGTTCGAGACCCTGCTCAGTCACAGAGCCACCAGGGCCCTGCTGTCCTTACTAGATTTTTCTTATAGGCTGTATTATTTTTCTTGTTGCCCAGCGAAATACTTGACAAAGTCAACTTAAGGAAGGAAGGGGTGTGCTGAGGCTCACAATGGAGGGTACAGCCATCATACTGGAGTAGGCGGAGCAGTGGCAGAGGGAGGAAGATGGTCACATCTCATTCGCAGTCCGCAGTCCGGAAGTAAGTTAATGCTGGGCTCCCTTGCTTCTTCTCCTTCAGGTTGGAGTGCTGCCTGCATTGGGGGTGGGTCTTTCCTCAGTTAAACCTTTCCACAAACAACCCTCATAGACTAAAGCCCAAAAATGTTGTCCGTGAAGGTAACCATCACACAAGGTCTACCAAGGTGAGGGTCCTTGAGAGATGTAGGAAGATGAATGTAGGCAGAACAGTGTCCGGAGCAGAGGTCCCTGCCATTTTTATATCCTGTTGGAGCAATGCCACCCTGGGTTAAGGGGAACAGGTTCTCTAAACTATTTGTTCCAGCCGTTGCAGCCTCACCAGCTGAAGACTGCTACCTCAAGCCCTCCAAGGGGATGTTGGAGAATAGACCTCTTCTGGATCACATCTCTAACTGCTTTCTTTCAAAGTAAACAGGAACTAGACTGTGTCCTGTGAGGGGTGTCAGGTAACCCACTGCCTTCCCCTAGGGGGCCTTTGGGTGACTTCTTGAGAAACTTGCAGTTTTCACCTAGACTTCAATTTCATGCTTCCTGTTTCCTGTTGCCACCTTAAGCAAGTTCTTTTGTGTCCCACTGATGGTGGCTAGAGAGTCAGGAAACAGAGTCCTCAGGGAAAGCGGGGGACACAACCTTATAAGACAGAGGGAGGTGCAAAGTCCCAGAGTCTTAGCAGCTCTGCTGATGTTTTCAACAGAGACTCCTCCCAGGTCACCTGCAACCTCAGGCAGTTGAGAGAGGTGGCTTCTTGGAAGCCACAGGCTACAGGGAGAAATGCAAGTATTCATTTCCCAAGGAAGCCTGTCCATCCCTTAGGCCTTTTTTATTTAGTTAAAAAAAATGACCCTTTAATGTACTTACTTGGGTTTTTTTTTCCATCCACCCTAAGAAACTGTGAGGTAACCGAGCCAAGATAATTGCTGAACACCTGCAAGAAGCAGGCTGGGTGCCATGAGCTCAGGGTTGCAAATGGAGGCCTTGTGGTCAGCTGACGAGGAGACCTCCCCAACCCCCCAAACACCTGCATAGGCCTGCCCCTTGGGACAGGAAGGCCTATTAGGGCTTTGGTAATTGAGATGGGGAGGGAGCGTACAATAGTTCCAGAGCAGGAAAGAGGGAGACAACTTAGATGACAGGAAACCCTCGTCTCCTCTGCTTGGTGAGACAGTCTGAGAAAGGTGGTCTGGGTAATAATAGAGTTAGCTAATCCTGATAGAAACAAGCATAGGAAGGTCTGTCATAATCACAGCTAATGGGCTCCAGATGGAGAAATAGAATTGTTCTCATTAGCGTGGTTGCACTTACCACACACACACACACACACACACACACACCACACATGCATGCAGACACACATATATGTCACATACAGAAACACACCACACAGGTATGAATGCACAAACACACATGTATGTCACATACAGAAAAACACACCACACAGGCATGCATGCACAGACACACATGTATGTCACATACACACATGCATCAGACACACGTGTATGTCACATACACATGCATGAACACACACTATGCATGCATGCAGACACACATGTATGTCACATACAGAAACATGCCACACAGGCATGCATGCACAGACACACATGTATGTCACATACACATGCATGAACACACACTATGCATGCATGCACACACTTACATCACACACGCAAGCATATGCACATTCATCCATGCACACTTATACCACACATGTTCTCATTCTTTCTCTTTCTAAGAGACCTGCTTCACCTGCATACACGACTTTGGTAAGTTCTGTCAAATACGAATAGTCTTCCTGGCAGAGCTCAAGGCAGAGCATTACCAAGCTCATTGCTTCCTATCCCTTTCCCACTTCCTACCCCTCCTCAACATTCATGCATTAGCATGGTTTCGTTAACCTTGAGATTTTTCTAAGCAGAGTTGAAAACCCAGGCTTACATGGCCAATTAAATGGAAGTACATTTTGCACACAGGGTGAAAGTCCCTTTCTCACTCCCTAAATACTGCTGGACTTTTCAGCTGTATTTCATAAGTGTTAATGTAATGTTGCTGAAAGGAAATGCAGTCTGAGGCAGGAAGCTCCCCACCCCCTCTCTGGGATGCAGCTGGTCCTTCGGTCTAGATTGTTAATTCAAACCACTCCCAGGTGGCTAGTTCATAGTATCTCTTATTTAGAACAAAATAAAACGAAATTGTCCAAACCTTTCTGCCTTGCTCAACCCTGAACTCCGTAGTCCCATGCCAGGAAGTGAGATGTGACACTCCTGTCTCCCTCCATGTCTTCCAGGTGAGACCCAGAGTTGGAACCTGTGGACTTCCTGTGAAGCAATTTTTGGGGTTGTCCTGCTACAGAACTGCGTACCCTCCCTGGTTGCTACCTTGCCAGGAACACCAGCCCACCTCATTTAAACTCAGCTCGCAAAGCCTCCCTTCTGAGTCCTTCCCTGAGCATCTCAGGTTTTCAGTTTGGACACACAATAAGTGCTCAATAAATTCTGTGTGTTTGTAAGGTTTCTCCACCATGATCCTAGCCAGTTGTTCAGTGCTCATAAAATATTTAGTGGGGATCAAGGAGATGGATTTGTCTATCATTTGCATATGTCCCCACCTGTCATCCATAACTATGCCTTCCAATTTTCCCCTTGAATACAGAATACCTGCCTAGGTTGAACCTGTCTATTCTTTGCCATTTGACTGTGACTACTCCGCCCTGTGCCAGCTTCAGACATGAGAGAGTCTTAGGACCAGACCCACAAAGGAGGCTGAGGTGAGGACATCTCTGCTTGGAGTCCAGTATCCTCTAGGATACCGTGGTGTGTGTGTGTGTGTGTGTGTGTGTGTGTGTGTGTGTGTATGTGAGACATACATGTATGTCTGCATCCAAGCTCTCAGAATATTCCATAACTGTCTCCTTTTGTTCCAAGTGACCTCCTGTCACTAGCAGCTCAGGGACAGGGGTATCTTTGCATGACTTTGTTTACACACACACACACACACATGATATTTTCTTTATTTACATTTCAAGTGTTATCCCCTTTACCAGTTTCCCCCCCTCCAGGAAACCCCCTATCCCATCTCCCCTCCCCCTGCTTCTATGAGGGTGTTCCTCTACCCACCTACCCACCCCCACCTCCTGCTTCCTCACCCTCAATTCCCCTACACTGGGGCATTTATCAACAACTCAGAATTTCTAAGGACTGAGTCATGTGATATCCAGCTTTGCAGGTGACTGCCACTACCCTTTCAGTAAGAAATGGCCTATTTTTGACGAACCAGAGACCCCAACACTTGACCCACATGACAATGAAGTTTTGAATGTCTTCCTATCACTTCACTTGGCCATCGTGTGGAGTGGCGGGGTCCTCCATCAGGGGACTTTCTGAATATATCACCCCACAAGCACCTGGCCTGTACTTGGTCCACGGTGCCCTGATCTCTCTCTCTCTCTCTCTCTCTCTCTCTCTCTCTCTCTCTCTTTCTCTCTCTCTCTCTCTCTCTCTCTCTCTCTCTCTCTCTCTCTCACACACACACACACACACACACACACACACACACGCACATGCACACACTTGACTTTATCCTATGTAAGAGGTTGTAAGTCAGTGAGGGTGAGATTAAATTGACTACCAAGTGTTCTAGTTAAGAGGGAGGAATTTCCAAAAAACGTATTTCAGTGAATGACAGCATAGAGGTGTGTGTGTGTGTGTGTGTGTGTGTGTGTGCGCGCGCGTGCACACACACACACGCGCGGGCGCGTATTTTAGACCTGTAGTTATTTTCTCTAAAGCTCAGAACCCTGAGGATTGACTCTGGGTTCAGCCTTGCATCTGGGCCTCAGTTCTGTGGAGAGTTGGAAAGACTTAAAGAAATGGTTCAGACCTGGGGGCCTCACTTTCCAAGAACCGCCCCTCCATCTGTTGACAATCAAATACTGAGCCTAATAAGAGTGGCAGCTCTCAGAGCAGGGAGGAAGGAAGGAATTTCCCACAATCCCCGGAGACAAAGGACCTTTTGACTACACCTGGAGGTGAAGGGGGACTAGCCGGGGTCAGAGCAATCCAGACATCAGATGAGCTGAGAGCAGCTGGTGTGGTGGGAACTATACACCACCTAGCAGAATTCCATCTACCAAACAGGGATAGCACAAGGAAAAGTAGGGCACTTCTACCTAGGAAAGTCTCCAGATTCAGACCTGGGTCACTTGGCTTGTTTCCCTGGTCCCCTTTATCTGTGCCTTCCCATGGCTCTTGTGTGTGCTTCTTTTTGGTACTTCAGCTTCTCAGGGCAAGCCTCTCTCACTTTTACTAACCCGGCACATAGTAGGTGCTCAGCAGATAATCAAGGGATAAGCACATTGAGAGACCCAGAAAGGGGGGTTGTTTCAAGTAGGACCACAATCCACTCACACGTTGCTTTGCATGAGTTAGCAAAGGTTACCTTTCATAGACCAGTACGCCTCAGTGGGCACATGGGATTTCAAATGAAATGTTGTTCCCCTGTGGCTAAGAGTGTGTCCAGGGTACACTGTGTGGCTTCAGTTCTATGCTGTAGGAGTCAGGATAGTTGTCTCAGGTCCCAACTCGTGGTCTGAACTGTGCAGGCTGATGGGTGACGGTATCTCAGAGAAGGTCCCCTGGATGCAGCTCCCCAACCACAAGCAGTAGCTCCCCACCCCAACTTTCAGGTCTGCTTCTGGAAAACTCGCCCTGTTTCTTTGTTCAGGGCCCTCCCTCTGTCCTGTTCCTCCACACTCTGTCTTTTCTCCTTCTCCACTGGAAAGCCAATCATAGCAGACTCTTTTTCAGAGAGTCTACAGGGGCCCTTGGATTCACACAGACACAAGGTGGAACCCTGAAAAGATGTCTTAGACTCTCCAGCTCTCCAGCTAAGACTTCCTCAGTACACAGTTGGGTGTGTGGGGCCTGAACAGGGTGGACATGGAATTCCCTTCCTGAAGTCTTGAGGAGTATGCACCAGAGGAGTTGGAGCTGTAACAGCCCATGATGTGAGAGCCCAAGAGGACAGAGGTGAGGTGTTCTTATCCTTGAAAAGGCTCCTGGATTTGCAAGTGGCTAGAACCATCAGCTCCTAATTAGGCCCCTTCCGTTGACTTGGCTCTATCCATCCCTGCCTTTTGCTGTCATCGGACAGAGCCAGCTGAAACCAGCTGAAACCATGGTGCAGGAGGCACTGGCTCTGCACAGGGTGGAACATGGCAGCATGAAGAGGTAGGTCTTTGAAGGCCTTGGTTTGGGGTTCACAAATGAGAAAACAGGAAGATAAATGGGCTAGGTTATATCCAGGTGCACTTTCTATTGCATCCAAGACTCTACCTTGATGATTCAAAACAATGTATTTAAGCTGTGAACTGTAGAGTTGTGGGACAGCATCATAATTGTTGCTGAGGGTATGACAACCACCCTCTTCCAGTTCCTAAGGGGTTGGCATGCAGGAAAGCCCAGTCTAAGCTGTCTTGACCCCCACATCTATCTCACATTTCTGATCATCTTTGGTCTTCACATAAGGACATCGCTTTTGTACCTGTAACTAGATTTTTCTTCAAGATGACTCATGGCTGGAATCCAAGAAAGCAGAGAGATTCCGTGTTGACCGGTGCCCTCTCTGGCTGGCATTCTGCTGGGTTTCTTCACACGTGTGTTTTTATTTAATCTTTTCAAGAATCTTGACCATGGCTGAGAGTTGATGTATCTGATAGTCACCCATTGCACACATGGGCAATGTGCACAAATCCCATTTATTCTGCTTTGTTGTTGATATCCAAATGTGGCTCATGCTGCCTTCATGCTCCGAAGGCCCCTTATTCCTCTGGATAAAGAGAGAGAATTTTTTCTAGAGAGAACCCCTTTTCTACAGACTTGAAGGAAGCTAAGAACCCAAACTTCAGAGTTTAAGAGATTCTGTGAGTCTCTCAGCTCTAGCCCATAACCATAGAATATGACAATGGTCTGTTTCTACTTTTCTGGATCAACGGGCATCCAGGAACAGGTCAAGGGTCACAACACTTTAATTCTTCCTGGAAGTCATTGGCAGAAGTGTGCAGAGGAGAAAATCCTCCTTCGTGCAAGAGACAAGGCAGATGAATATGTCTAATGCGGGAATTTGTTGCTATTTTGACCCACTGGCCATCAATCTACACTTCCTCTTCTCGATTTAGTGGATTCAGCTACACGGTGAGGCTATCTCGTAAGCTCAGATGGGTCAGATGGCAAAGGATATGTCAGGTCCCAGTGGGCCTTGTCTGCGTCTTGAGAAGGTGTGCCCGGGAGAAGCATGGGCTGATTGGGCTTTCATGCCTGTTCTTCCAGTGTTTGAGTCTGGAAGACTTGGGAAGCGCACATGGGATTTCATTCCCGAAGGCTCTCCATGGGAGCCCAGCCCACAAAGGGGATGTGCTACCTGCACAGCCGATTAAGAACAAGTTCTCATCCATTCCCATTCCTAAGGATGCAGAGGAAGAAATGGACTCGTGGAAGTGCAAGTGCTTTGGGAATGACCACATGTGACGGTTGCCAAGTTAGGGAGCCACAGTAATGGCTACTCGAGCAGTGCTTTCTGCAGCTGGGAGTGAGCCGTTGGAAAATGAAGCTCCCGTGTTTCCCTTTCTTTGGTCCACGTTTGAGATTTTGCCGTCTTGCTCAGGAGCATCCCACTATTTTGGACAAGCCCTGTCATTACTTCTCAAATCTCTGGACTCTGGGTAGTTTGCAGTGTTGGCCCAAGTTCATGTATAGACAGGAGGTATTTGGCCAGCCTCAGAGGGCAGAATGCTTCTCACTAAGTTGGGGCTGGAGCACAGGAAGAGAGCCCAGAGTCAAAGAGAAGAAGGTGCCAAGTGTCATGGCTGGCCCATGGAGACAGGCCAGAGATGAATTAAGCATGACATCCTAAGGAAAACCAAACAAACAAAAACCCCCACAGCAAACAAAAGGGCCTGGCTCTCATTTAACAGTCAATCAAAAGGCGCAGAAAGCTCAGGCTTCCTTCTGATGAGGAAACCAGATCCGTGATGCAGTCAGGCCTGCGGTGAGTCAAGGGGAGGAGGCAGCATAATGACTAGGCTTGTCTGTGACCATTTGGCTTGTAGCAATCATCAGGGGCCCGGACTGCTTCAAGGAAGGAGCCAGGGATGAGCAGGGAGTCACCAGCAGGGCCTCATGTTCTGTGTGATGTAAACAGGCATACATCTGGGCACCTCATGTTCTTATACCTTAGGATGGGGAAGAAACAAGCTCTGCTGACAGATGAGGCAGGCTCGGGGTGGAGGGAGCTGGAAGCAGCAACAGATGATGAAAATGTTTAGATAATGTGGTGTCTGCTCCAGAAAAGGAGAGCAAGGTTTCATGGGCTGGAGACGTCCATGGATTTCAGATCGGAGTTGGCAGCGTGGAATGAGGAGTACGGTTGGTCACCAGTGGTAGCAATAACTGCAGAAGCATTTTGCTGCCTAGTCTTTGGACGGAGGCGAAGTATGGGTGTGGTTACCCCTACTGCCTGCTGAGTGTTATCTACTGGGCTCTCCAGTCTAGATCAGTCCCAAGGCTGCCTCTTCCTTGTCTCTCCATTAGTGAAGGAATTTGTAAATGACCCAAAGAAGGTCAATGAAGTCTTCTCCGGAGGTAGATCCATGCTCGGCAAAGGATAGGCAGTCCTCCCGGTAGGAGAGCTAAGCTTTGAGACTGAGATTTTAGATTTTACCCTAGCTAGGTTTCACACTCAGTGAAGAAGGTCTTTAGGGATGCACCTTCCAGTTGGTACCAGCTTGATTTCTCTACGTCCTATTATTCAAGTATGTGGGGTCTTTAGCAATAGGGTCTTCCCACCAAGGGAAGGGTATCCAAGAGCAATGGGAACAGACTGTGATGTTTTCGGGAGACTCTAGAGGGCTCCACTGACTGACATCTGGAAAGTACCTGACCCACACCCAACGCTTGGCCTTTTATTTCAGCATTGTCCCCTGTTACAAGATAACACCATGTAAGCTCCCTGCATACATAAGAAGTTTCTAGCTTTTGAGGAACTTCTACACTGCTTTCCACAGTGACTAGAGCAGTTTAAATCTACAGCGAAACAAAATCTGCCAGCCCCAGCAGCACCGTAGCCCATATGAGCTCACAGCTCTTAAGACTGAGCTGGATCAAGCCAGCCAAAATGGCAGCATGGACCGGGGAGGTCCTACTTAGATTTGTGTTAATTTGACAGAAGCTAGAGTCATCTGGGGGAAATGCCTCCATCAGATTGGCCTGTATACAAGTCTGTAGGATATTTTCTTGATTGATGATTGATATGGGTGGCCCAGCCCAATGTGGGTGGTACCACCCCCGGGGAAGAAAGTCTTGGGTCATGTAAGGGAACAGACTGGAAAAGCCATGGGGTGTGTGAGCCAGTAAGCAGCCTCACTCTGTGGCCTCTGCTTCACATTCTGCCTCCAGGTGCCCTGCCCTGAGTTCCTGCTCTGACTTCCCTCAGTGATGGACAGTGACCCAAGAGTTGCATGGTAGCATAAACTCTTTCCTCCCAAGTTTCTTTTGGTCATGGTTTTAAACACAGCAGTAGTGACCTATAAGACAGGAAGGGCTCATGATGTCCTACCCCAGGTTGAGAAGCTATTTGCAGTTGTCTGCTAGGGGAAAAAGAGGGGGAGCGGAGGGTAGAAGGGAAGGAGGGAAGATGGGAGGGCAGATTGGGGAGGGGGAGAAGAGACCGAGAAAGACACAGAGAGAGACAGAGACACACACACAGACAGAGAGAGAGACAGAGAGAGACAAAGAGACAGAGAGATAGAGAGACAGAGAGACAGAGAGAGAGGCAGGCTGCCTGTGTTTCAGTGAATGGTCCTAACCCCCACCTACATACAGGGAGCACTTAGTGGACTCAGTGTGTTACAAATAAAAGAATACTTGAAGTTGAGAGGAGGAAGTGGCAGAAGAGAAAAGGGAGGAACTACAGGGAAAGAATGAGAGATGGATTTGATCAAAACACCTCATATGAATGTATGAGGTTCTCAAATAACACACTTTTAATTAAAATAGTTTATTTATAAACTTATTTGGGAGAAGAGAATGCATGCAAATACTAAAAATAGTCTTTACAACAATTAAATTGTAAAAGGGTACTTTGAAAGAAATATTTTAGACTAATGGCTGTTCACGCAGGATTTATAACTTGTGATTAAAAAGGGGGAGTTACACTAAAAATATCTTTCTACTGTGGGAAAGAACCAGGTGATCATCAAAGAACGGCATCTGCAAAAACATGGAGGAAGAGCCACCGCTTGGGTCCGTAGCTTCAGTCATGATGGAGGCCAGCTGTGCCCTCCTTTCTTACGTGGTCTGTGGAAGTCTTTTTGTGTAAGGTGATTTGGACTGGGCTTTGAAATGCCCTGTGAAGTGGCTAGAGGGAGGGCAGTGTGTGGAGTTGGAGCAGGGCAGGATGGAGCGAGCAAGTGGCAAGTGAAAGAGAAGGATGTGGAAGTAAGATGCTGTGAGCCTCCGCAGGTGTAGCACCTTGGTTTCTCAAGGAGAGCCTGGGCTCTGAGGGAGGAACCAGGGCTCTGGGGGGAGGAGCCTGGTATCCGAGGGAGGAGCCGGGGCTCTGGGGGGAGGAGCCTGGGCTCTACGGAGGAACCAGGGCTGGGGGGGTGGGGGTGGGGGAGCCTGGTCTCCGAGGGAGGAGTCGGGACTCTGAGAGAAGAAGCTTTTTGCAGAAGGTAGCTCAGCTCTAACTGAAGAAGCAGTTTAGGACTCCTCAAATGTGAAGTTCCCAAGTTTTCCATGAATGCTTGGTCATCTCCCAGACTAATGCTTAATCTCAGCCTTGGGAAAATCGCTCGAGCTTGCTACCTGATTTCTTTGTCTCTGAAACAGAGACAGAGGCTGTACATTTCAAGGGATTATTATCAGGGTTCAGTCATCCAATGTAAGCAAAGAGATGAGGACCACAGGAAGCCCTGCACAGTGCAATATATTCAGGGCCTCGTGAACACTGTAAGCGCCTGTGCGATGAGCGGAAATCAAAGCGTGAAAGTGGTGTGGTAACTCAGAAGAGCTACACCGTGAATACTGTTAAAATTTTTATATTGGGAAAATTTAAAATTTTACTTGGCTGCTTTTAAGGAAAGGAATGTGTATGCTCAAGGTAGTTAAAATTAGTGGAAATAAGAGCTATGTATTCACCAACGGTCAATTCAGTATAAGGGTGGAGGCAACTCCAGTATCCATCTATGAAAAGGCAAATATATATATTTCTATAAAGAACATTATTCAGCCATAAACAGGAAGGATATTCTCATATACTCTACAATGTGGATCATTCTTGAAGACACTGTGCTAAGCAAAGTAAGCCAGGCACAAGACGAACACTGTATATTCTGCTCAGAAATTCTACCCTCATCCACAGCACAGAACAGAATGTCAGCTGCCAGGACCGCTGGGAGCAGGGACAAGGCTTTTCACTCCATGGGTGCGGAGTTTTGGTTTGGGAAGCTCAAAGAGTTCTGTGGGTACACGCACATGGAGCTGCCCGTGTGCATAGGAGTACATGTAAGGACCTGAGCCATGCGTGTAAAATGGCATATTACCCTTGTAAAAGACCGTTTTTAAAGAAGTTAGAAGCTGGCCATAGTGGTTCACACTTAGAACCTCAGGACCTGGGATGCTGAGTCAGGAGGATTGCTCCAAGTTGTAATGAAGACTGCTCCACAGTGAGGCTCTGTCTCAAGAACAATAGAAAATAAATTAAAACATATTAAAATCTTCATTGTAGCAAAAGCGCGTGGGATAATATACACACAGTGAGAGAAAGACAAAGTGGCCTGCGTAATTGTTCACACAGCTGCTTTGGTGGATGGGGACTGGAGGGGCTCCCAATATTGTTCAAATTGTTGCAGTGGTAAACTTTCTCACCAGTAACTAATAGTAAAAGTCACAATCGTTCACATTTCCCTCTTGTACTCAAAGTGTCTTTGTAGAGCATGAAATGTTGCAAATGTCTAAGAAAACAGTTTCTCAAATGGATACCATTCAGCTACCAAGAAGCCTAACAGATATATGCATCTCCAGGCAGGCATGGTGCAGGAGGAACTGAAGGTTCTACATCTTCATCTGAAGGCTGCTAGAAGAATACTGGCTTCCAGGTAGCTAGGATGTAGGCCTTATAGCCTGCGCCCACAGTGATACATCTACTCTAACAAAGCCACACCTACTCCAACAGGGTTATACCTTCTGATAGTGCCACTCCCTGGGCCGAGCATATACAAACCACTACACACTACAATCCAGAAATGGAGGGCACACTTGTGGTCCAGATCTTGAGGCTGGGAGACATAGGCTTTTGATCCAGATCTTGAGGAACAGTGGCCATGGAAAGTTTAGGCCAGGGCATGGTGGTACACACCTTTAATCCCAGGAGACAGAGTCAAGCAGATCTCTGAGTTCAAGGCCAAAGCACATGCCCGCATAAAATCCATTCATGATCCCAAAGCAACATTATTCACAGGAACCAAAAAGTAGAAGTGATCAAGCGTATATCAACAGGCAAATGGATAAATAATGTGGTATGTCCACATAATGAAATAGTATTTCCAATTAAAAAAATAAACTCCTGTCTCACAGGAAAAACTTGTAAACCATTATGAAAAGGATCAGAGGGTAGAGAATGAAGGTCACACACAGCAAGATTTTATATGAAATACCCGGCTAGCCACATCATAGACTCAGAAAGCACGTTGGTGGTGGCCAGTTCTGGATGCTACGGAGGACTGGACATGACAGCTACAAGGTCAGATATTTTTACTGTAATGATTAAAACATTCTAAAATCAACTGCCGTGGTGTATGTGCAGGCAGATACGCTGAAAGTCTTTGGATTGTGTACTTTGATGTGCTGAAATAAAGACAAGCAAAACAACCCACCGAAGATTATTTTCATACTGAGCTTGAGAGGCCAATGCTAAATGAAAATGTTATCCCGAAAAGCCTTAAAAACCATTGAAGGAGAAAACAACAACAAACAAACAAAGTTTTGGCCCCAGTCAGTAACTTTTAAAATAATCTTCCCAAGTAAAAGCATTCTAGAAAAGACAGGACCAAGCAGGGGTGAGAGGTGTTCCCCATTGTAGGAGTGACCCACAAACTGAATTTACACATAACAGGACACCCCTCAGCAATGAAGAGCCAATACCCAACAACCCAGACAAATGTCGGATGCATTGTGCTGAGTGAGGGGAACCAGGCGGTAGACAACACCTGATTCCATGGGTAGGAAGACCCAGGAACGGCAGTTGGAAGAGAAGAACACCAGCTTAGAAGGGTATGGGAGTCGGGGATGAGGGGAGGGGCTGATTACAGAGGAGGGAAAGAACTTTTTGAAATGATGGGAATTTTATGTCTAGATTTCTGTGGCGTTTGAGAACTATATAATAACAAGAGTGAACTGATCTGTTTGCCAATCGAAAACTGAAACATTTGGAACAGGGCATGAAGAACATACTTAGACATTCCCGTGGAGGACATCTGCTCAAGGAATGAGGAATGTGGCATCAACACTCTGACCCTCAGGTGATCTACAGGCCACTGGATCTTCCCTATTGCTTGAGAGATCTAAGCTTGTCAACCTCCAAGGCCAAGACTGGGCATGGTTCTTTACCTTCCTCTCTCTCTCTTCCCCTACCCCTCATCCTGGTTTGCTCCTGGGAGCTCCAACACTTCATTGTTTGTTAGGAGCTCTGGGCTCTCCCAGCAGTAGATCGAGTCTTGAGCAGAGCGGGACCTTCTTTACCTTAACCATCTCTTTGGTATGCTGACTTTTCCACCACGACACTTGACGTGAGTTAGGCCCTGCAGCCCCACGGTTCTGAAATGTAGCCTTCCCAAAGGAACTCGGACAAGTGCAGGCCTATTCCTTGGCTGTTGAAACTGCCACTTGTCCATTTAGGGTGGAAAGGTCGATTTCCAACAGGGCTCTGGGACAATCGCAGATTCCTCTCCTCCCTCATGGGCCAGTCGTTGGAATTCATTACAGCTTTCTGGCCCGGCAGTCTTCTGGTCCTCGTCTTCTTTTCTGCTCTCATCCTCTCCTCTGTGTCCCTCATTTGTCATCTCCCTTAGCACACAGGCCTTATTGTCTGTGCTCCATGGTGACTCAGGGCTAGCGTCTGTTACTGGGCTAATTAATGGCCTGGCCACGTGCATGGAAGGTTTTTCCAGGGACGGACTTGCCAGCTCTTTCTGGTGCTCTGGGCTCTGGGCCCCAGCACCCCAACCCTGGCTGCACGTGGGAAGTCGGCCTGGGCCCTCTTCCTGTTTCAGCCCTTTCCCCTTGCTTCTCCAGGAGCGGGGAAACAATTTCCTCTTTTCATAGCAGCTCCATGGCAGGCAGATTAATGAACCTGAGCCCAGCACCAAGGCCACGCCTGCCAAGAATGTCTGCGGTGTATTCAGGGGTCCCAATGGCAGGCTGCAGGAGGGACAATGGATGTCGACAAAAGACACAGGGCTGCGCAGTCAAGTTCCCAGCAGCGGCTGCCGCTCCTTCGACCCCAGTTCCACTGCGGAAATGATCCTTCACCTCCGGTTCCTCCTGAGCCCAGTCTATGGCACTCCTCACTCAGAGAGTCTTGGCTTCCCAAGAGCTAACTCTCAGGCTTCACCTAGGCTTCCCAGGATCTAACTCTCGGGCTTCAACCTCAGTGTTGGGAGCAGAGAACCTGCCCAGCCATATACATTGGCCATGTCATAAACGCCCTGCCCTGTGATGTGCCCCGCTAAGGTTCTGGGTGGAGCTGTGATGGATGGAAGGGCAGCTGCTGAGGCCCCACTTGTAGCAGGCACACCGATGGTATGTGGCTGCCCTGTGCTCTATTCTAAGACTGTGAGGCCCAGAACTTGGCCAGTTGGGTGGTTTTAGGAGTCAGTCTCTCTCTCTCTCCCCCTCCCCTCCCCTTCCCTCTCCCTTTCCTCCTTCTCCCTCTCCCTCTTCCTCTCCCCCTCCCCTCTCCCTCCTCTTCTCCCTCCTCCTTCTCTCCCTTCTCTCCACCTCTCTCTCCTTTCTTTGGGTCTTTACAAACTGCAACATAGTACTTACTTCTCTAAATGAGAAGCAGACAGTCCTGTGTGGGCCCAGGAGAACTTTGCTTTGGAAACACAAAGCAAAAATCGAGCCCCCAGAAAAGGAGGTTTGCAAACGGCCACGAAACGAGGACAATGAAGTAGTCAATACACC
Source organism: Tokudaia tokunoshimensis (assembly GCA_036184795.1). Taxonomy (NCBI): domain Eukaryota; kingdom Metazoa; phylum Chordata; class Mammalia; order Rodentia; family Muridae; genus Tokudaia; species Tokudaia tokunoshimensis. The sequence goes on from BTHU01000001.1 coordinate 174,537,430, forward strand.
ACATTGGGCACCAGATGCTGCCTGTGCCCTGGACCACCCGCTGCCCAACCTTACTTGCCCTTGGGAGTTGGAAGTGAGGTAAAGCAAAATCAACAGACTCCAGGAGCAGGTGAGAAATGCCATAGCAAGCACATCTGAACGCTGTTGTAAGCTCCTTTAATACCCTCTACCTGTGCGCGCACGTGTGCGCGCGCGCGTGCACACACACACACACACACACACACACACACATATACATAGACATAGACACCACACACACACATACATACACACATAAACACACATACACACACACACACACATATATACACATAGACACATAGACACCACACACACACACACACACACATACACACATAAACACACATTCACACACACACACACATATATATACATAGACATAGACACCACACACACACATACATATATATACACATAGACACATAGACACCACACACACACACATACATACACACATAAACACACATTCACACACACACACACACACACACACACACACACAGCTGTGCCTTACAGATACTCTCTGTTATCTTTGTTACACTGTTGCTCCTTAGAGAATATTTTGAATTTTTATCACAGCGATCGTTTGAAATTATGAACACAGCCAGGCTCCCGATCAGATTGTTTTACGTGATGCTTTTATTTTGTTTTGTTTTATTTTATTTTATTTTGATGTCAGTGTTGCTATGTTGCCTCTCCTGTTGCTGGACCATCACTGGTTTACCTTATATCAGTCCTTCATTTTACCCTTTCAATATTACTTCCTTGTGGCTTGTGTTGTAATTAGCATGAAGCTAAATATAAACAAAAAAGACATTTGAATGTCTCAGAATGTCCTTGAGAAGAATATTGTTTGTTCATATTTGTTATGACCGTGGATGAATTTAAACTTATTTCTGGCATTTTATTTCATGCTTTCTATTGGCCATGAGTTCTCAATGTTAACTCTTTACTTTCTGTATATTTATATAGAATTGTTGAGTTTTGGTTAAATACATTTTAATTTTCTTTCTCTCTAAAGTATAACAGTCAGTATACTGTTTCTTACATTCTAGGGCTAAGAATGGCCTTAGCTTGGAAGGCAGAAGACAGGAGTTTTCTCTTAGCTTGGTCAATTAGCTTTTATGGCCTTAGGGTAAGTTATTTCACCTCTTTCACTAATTGTTTCTGCCAAAATGAGATAGTTAAGATAAATGATATTGAAGATATTTATCTAGGGTGAAGTGTGAAGATATTTATCTAGGGTGTTCTGGCTAGTGTTAGCTGTCAACTGGCACAGAGTGAAGACGTCTCAATTGAGGAATCACCCAGAACCCATTGCCTATGAAAGATTGTCTTGACTGAGGACTAATAAAGGACGGCCCAGCCCACTATGGGCAGCACCATCCCTAGGCAGGTGCATCTATCTCTTTAAGGAAGCTAGCTAACAACGTTCCTCTGCAGTTTCTGCTTGAGTTCCTGCCCTGATTGTCCTTAATGGTGGACTGTGGCCTGGAATATAAACCAAACAAGCCCTTTTGGCTTCTAAGTTGCTTTTTTTGGTCTAAATATTTTAGCATAGCAACTGAAGGCATGATTTGAAAGCTGAGAGGCATCCAGAGAAGCACTTGCCTATGAGGAGAACATGAGCCCTGGAGAGGGAGAGGGGACACCTCCATCCCTGCTCTTTGGGAGGCATATGGTCCCTCAGTAAACTGTATGACCAGGCACCTTGTAAATAAGCTGTCTGGGATATTTACCAGACAGAAGCATCCATCCTGATGTGCATTATTAATGTATTGAGGGCATTACTGTGCATGCGAGCACAAAGAACTCAGAAAGACAGGACACATGTATGTGCTTAACTCCTTCCTGTTACCCAGGGTAGCCAGGAAGCCATATGTGATGTGACTACTGTTCAGTCACTCCTCCCACTTCCTTCTCTTTGCTCCTCCAGCATCCCAAGCCTAGATGATGTGCTCCCAGACTTTTACCTGTGTAACTCCTAATCGTCTTTCATTTCTTCAGGGAATCTTTTATGAGCTCCCTAGGCTGGGTCACATACTTTGTACCTTCCTTGGGGGTGTAATCTTGGTTGTAATTAAATAATGAGATACTTAATTTCTGTTTCCAAATTGGAGTCTATACCTCACAGGGCAGGAAAGATGCTCACCCAGTGCTAAGAACCATTCTTGGTCTCTAGTATGTGACAGGTGATAAGTGAATACTCAGATGCATGGACAAGCAATCATCCCTCAGACCGCAGAGAGGGTGCTCTCAACTCTAACATGCATCATTCAGAAGACCTACCAGGCTTCAAAGTATTTGTCTTAAACTAAAACACAGATCATGAAATGTACCATTTTAAAGTGTGTACTTGGCCAACACCAAGCACATTTCTACTGCGCTACTACCACCGCCATCCACTTACAAAACATTTTTTTAGCATTCGCACTGAAATTCTAGCCCCATCAATATCTGCCCATCCTCCCCCAAAATTCTCTCCCCCACCTCTCATACTCTCAGCTGCCGGGAGCCATCTTTCTATGACTTTGCTTTCTCCTGGAAGGAATTCTTGATTGTGTGTGTGTGTGTGTGTGTGTGTGTGTGTGTGTGTGAGAGAGAGAGAGAGAGAGAGAGAGAGAGAGAGAGATCCTTCACATGAGTTCCTGGGCTCGAACTTGGCCTGCCAGGCTTGGTAGCAGCTGCTGGGTATCACTTGCCTACTGAGTTTTTGCCACATCTCTGGCACACATCAGAAAATGTCAGTGACAGGTAGCTTTATTATACACAACTGCCAATGAAAGAACAAATGGGTTTTCTGAGAAAAGACTTGCAGGATGTCCAACTTTTGTCTTCTTTTGGTCACATTAGATGCAGAAAAATTGTCCTGGGCCACACATTTAGGCTAGGTGTGGCCAGTGGGTTACAAGAGCGTATATGTGTTTACTTTCCCTGACACTTTAATGTGAACATGCAATCAGGAACAAATTTTACACTGGAGAACTTTGCAATCAAGTTATCAAAAAAAAATGATTGCAAAAAGTCAAAATGTTGGGGCTGGAGAGATGGCTCAGAGGTTACGAGCACTGACTGCTCTTCCAAAGGTCCTGAGTTCAATTCCCAGCAACCACTTGGGGGCTCAGAGCCATCTGTAACAGGATGCAATGCCCTCTTCTGGTGTGTCTGAAGAGAGCGAAAGTGTACTCTCATACATAAAATAAATAAATAAATCTGTTTTTAAAAGTCACAATGTCTTAAGTAAGCTTACAATTTTGTGTTGGGCAACACTCAGAGATCTGCTTGACTATGTGTGGCCCTAGGCTGTGGGCTGGACACCCCTGGAAAGCATAAAGTTGCTGACCCTGCTTGCTATATTTACCTAAGGAGACTTCTAAAATTATCAATGCAGGGGTCTGACAAGAGACAAAACATCTTAGGGGTGGAACCTGGGTAGCCTTGATTGTTGAACATTTCCAGACGACTCTATTTGGGACCCAGGGTTCAAAAGATCTGGAGTAAAGCAAGTCGCCGGGAGGAGGGAAGCAGCGGTGGGTGGAAATCCTTGGAGGATGGCAGCTCTTTGGTTTTCTAGAAAAGTGTGAGTGACGTCACCGTGGGTCCTTGCCAATGCCCGGGGCAGGGTGGGGTGGAGACCCCTCCCAACCGTGTTCGAGAAGGACTGGTTATGCAGTTCTCTGAGATTCGGATTACCAGAAGTTCTCCCACAGAAGCTGACCTCTTCCCAGCCAACTTCCCTGCAGGCTATTATTTCTGGACATCACCTCACATTTCCACGAGTGTACAAAATTATCTTCAGGTGTATACTGCAGATTTCTTGCTCGACCTCATGGCCAGGATCTCAGAGTTTTCTCAGTAATTTGGAAAATAGGCTTGTTTTGTTTTGTCTGCTTGATGGTTTAAATTGGGAGACCTCCCCCTCCCAGGTTAACGTAAAGTCCACCTTGGGAAACAGCCTTGCTAAGGCATCCTCGTTCTGTAAAGGGAACTGCTTGCCGGGCTCAACAAGTGAGTCTCAGCTATAGCAGTTCCAGGTCACCAAGCTCAGAGTGTGGCGCTAGGACGATTGCCAACCACGCCCTGTTACTCTTCCCTAAGGGGTGCGTATAGAACGTGACACCTGATGTTCAGAAGCATTTATGGCAGGCTGACAAGGATGTGGCTCCAACGGTGTCAACTGACTGCTCAGGAATTGTGGACCTGCCTGGCAAGTTCAAGGTGAGTGAGGTTCAAGTGAGCTTCCGTGCAGGGCTGCACGGATGCTTAGGGCTGCTGGGCAGCGCGGGGCCGCATGGCCGCTCAGGTGCTACACGCCAGCGCAGGGCTGCATGCTGACTGGTTACTCTCCTCGGCTGCTCTCTTTTCATTTGTCTATTATAACAGAGAGGGTGGGATTTGGCCATGACTTCCTGTTGTGATTCTTCAGTGACTTGTGAAGTTGACAAGATACAGCTCCTTGCTTGTTTGCGTGCCTCCTGTGTTCCGTTTAAGTGACTGTTCAAATGTTTTGCTCATTTTTTTTCTGTTGATGTTTTATTCTTATTGAACAATAGGAGTAATTTTAATATTCTGGAACTTATTCTTTGCTGGATATGGTCCGTGATAAGTTTTTTAAAGGTAAAAATTAAAATAAAAATAGATTTGTTTTTTTCCCACCCAGATGACTCAAGAATGGAGGTTGCTAGAGTTAGCCCCATGACTGTACCTTCTGACTTTATTCAGAACATCAGAGAAGTTAGCTAGGAAACAACACTTGACTACCTCGGCAGTCAAAGTTGCAAGTACTAACTCAATCAAGAAAAGAAATGTATCAGCTAACAGGCACGGGGACAGCTGAGTTCAGGTGTTCCAAGGCTACATCTGGTAACACAGGGTGGTAGCCATGCCTGGTGACCAGAGGGAGGGAAAAAATTTTGCAAATGAATATTTACCACTTGTCTCTCTCAGTAACATTGTTACTCAGTTTTGTACTCAGGCAACACTTCCTTTTGTGGTACGTGAGATTAATCCCAGGGCCTTGCACGAGGTAGGCAGCGTTCTACCTCTGAGTATCACATGACACTACTATTTGCTAAGCACTGATACCTGAGTTAATCTTTTCTTCTTAATTGCATCTATTGAAAGTGCCCCCCCCCACCACCACCAGAAAGCTTTATTCCAGTGACAGAGCCCTGACTGGGCCATGTTAACATTCAGAAAACAGCAGTTCTGTCATGCATAGTAGCTTCCACCTGAAACCAAGGGTCATATCATTGAGGCTAGCAGGTGTACAATTGATCTGAGAGCATCCTGGCAGCTAAAGAAGAATGGGAAAGCTGGAAGGTGATGTATCATTGTCTGGAACCAATACGTTGAGGAAAGACATGGACTTCTCTTGACCCAAGTACTTGGGGGAAGTGTATCAACTTACCAGCACAGAATACATTAAAGAGCAACAGAAAAATTGTATCCCCTTCTGACAAAATGATCAGGGAGCTCACTTAAGTATTTTAAACTGTAGGTATTCTTATATGTAAGTACACTGTAGCTGTCTTTAGACACCCCAGAAGAGGGCATCAGATCTTGTTACAGATTGTTGTGAGCCACTATGTGGTTGCTGAGATTTTGAACTCAGGACCTTCGGAAGAGCAGTCAGTGCTCTTAACCACTGAGCCATCTCTCCAGCTCCCAGCTGTATTGTTAACCCTCATTCCTAGTCTCTTCCCAAATCATCTCCAAACAGTGTGACCAGGAAGACACCACGATTCCCAGACCGAAAATGCTCCTGGGGAAGCTTTTCTGACAATTCAAGTAGAGTCCTCCCTCCTTCCCTCTCTCCCCCTCCCTCTCCCCCCTTCCTCCCTCTCACCCTCCCTCCCTCTCACCCTCCTTTCCTTCCTCTCTCTCTTGGGCATCCTTGATTTTAACTATGATTCTTCATTGGCACATTCTTCCCCCCTTGTACTGGCTGGTTTTGTATTTCAACTTGACACAGGCTGGAATTATCACAGAGAAAGTTGCTTCATTTGGGGAATGCCTCCATGAGATCCAGCTGTAAGGCATTTTCTCAGTTAGTGATCAAGAGGGGAGGGCCCCTTGTGGATGGTGCCATCCCTGGGCTGGTAGTCTTGGGTTCTATAAGAAAGCAAGATGAGCAAGGCAGAGGAAGCAAGCCAGTAAGAAACATCCCTCCATGGCCTCTGCATCAGCTCCTGCTTCCTGACCTGCTTGAGTTCCAGTCCTGACTTCCTTTAGTGATGAACAGCATTGTGGAAGTGTAAGCTGAATAAACCCTTTCCTCCCCAAATTGCTTCTTGGTCATGATGTTTGTGTAGGAATAGGAACCCTGACTAAGACACCCCTCGTCCTTTCTTGTCTTCAGTTTACACACGTGGTCTCTCAGTACCTGCAATCCTAGTACTTCCTCAGGCACTTCAGATAGCCAAGAGGGAGGGCACATGTGGGAATGGCTGGAAGGGAGGGGGAAAAGAGAATGGAGAGGGAAGGAGGAAGTGAGAGAGGAAGGGAGAGACAGAGGAAGAAGAGGGAGGCACCTGCCTCCCAGGAATGGAAGGAAGTGGCATTTCCTAGAGCAGTCTCAAGACTAAGCTGTAAGGTGATTTTCTAAGTTAAGTGCAGGCAGCATGGGGTGAAGGCCTGGTGGGAAAGCTGTCCACAGGTGCACACGGAGCTGAAGAATAAAGATCCCTTCATATTAAAAGGAACTTTAAGAACCTAACATATTCAAAAAGAAACATCAATGACCAGTGGAAGTTTCTGCCAATCAGTCATGGTGAAGAGATAGGGAAGCCCTTATTTTTATCTGCAACATCTTTCTCTTGGCCCACCAAGAGTCATAGCGGTCCATGGGGCTGTTCTTAGGGCTGAGAAAGGCTCTCGGAGGGCTTTGGGGTGCAGAAGGATGAGAGTGATGAGCAAGCCAAGCTTTTGAGTAATGAGAGCTGTTTCAGCTCTGTCTTAGCCCTGGGCACTTCTTAATTTGGATCTACCCACCTCAGTTCACGTCAAAAGCGTTAAAGGAACCCACGTTAGAGCAAACTTTATCTCTCGCTATAAAAACCTTCAAAGGATTTTATGATTTTGCTTTTGAAACTAGATGGCTGCAAATAACTCATTTATTTTGTGATTAGTCACGGCGTCTCAGGTTGTATATCTGATTGTGCATGACAAAGCAGGGGTCTAACCACACATTACTTTTGAAGGCTGTAAACCGTTAACGCACATTCCATTTAATGAGCAATGACATTTGTCTGTACTAATGGGATTTACTTAATTTTTAGCTTCCTCTTGGCTGTGTATGTGTGTGTGTGTGTGTGTGTGTGTGTGTGTGTGTGTTCATATGTATAGGTCCATGTGTATGTGTGTGGACTAGTTCCTTAGGAGCCTCCCACTTTGGCTTGGGAGACAGGATCTCTCACTGAGATCTGGGACTCAGCAGTCAGGTGAGGTTCCCCAGTGAGCTTTCGAGGATCCTTCTGCAGTGCTGGAGATTGAACTCGGGTCCTCAGGCTTATCTGGCAGTCAGTGCTTTAATGACTGAGCCATCTCTCCAACCCTTGCACTTTGCTTTTTGTATTTCAGGGTCACTGGTAGTTCAGATCTCAAGCATCTCTGAAAGCCCTTGGAGGAGTGAACCCCAAGCATAGACCCTCCAGTGCTTTGTGGGGTACATTGGCTTCAGAGGCACAAACCTCTCCTCAGCTGCCAGGGTTCGACGTTGAAAGGACACAGTCATTTTGCCTCTGAGTTTTCAGCTCACACAAGTCTCCCTGTTAGCATAAAGCCTCATCAAGAGGACTGGCAAGTTTTTTCAACCAACCAACGTTAGGAAAGACCTCTTGTGTGGGGACATCAGATGTAACACACAGTATGCCAATGTATGTATCCTGGCTGTGCTCAGAGTGACTGGGGAATGCGCAGCAGTCACTAGAACACCCAGGGACTTACTTTCCTCATCTGTGAAATGGGCTGATGTCAGTCCATCTCCATTCCTGCAGTTGTTCGGAAAGCCTGGGAGATGGTGTTTCAGAAAGTTCTTTCTTGGTGACCACCAGACTTCATGATCACAAAAAGACAACCAACATATGAGAGTTGTTCCTAGTCCTGGCTGCAATTTTAAGCTATCCCAAAGGGTCTTGAAGGTATTCTGAAGGCTAAGCCTCCACCTGAGAATCACCACACTGGCTGCTGTCACAGAAAGCCAGGATGGGATTGCTTGACTGAGACAGTGGATCCAGGGCAAGCAAATGTGGGTGATGATTCTAGAAGGAGTCTTGAAGAAGTGGAGAGGGCGCCAGGCCTGGAGGGCTAATGAGCACACCAGGGCTGCAGGCTACTGGAGGGTCAGTCCCACCGGACACCTCTGCTAGTCAGTCCAGAACCCGCGTCAGAGGCGTGAAGAAGTAGGACTGTGAGTCCCACACCTCTATCTGATATTGCTTCAGGGCCATTTTCAGAGGCCTCCATCGGCTGCTATGTGACAGGACACAGCAAGGTCCTGGAGACCTCCAAAGTCTGAAACGGGTAATCATGGTGCCAAGGTAAACCGGGCAGGACCGAGGGGCCCTGAGTGGGTGCTGGCACTGTGTGTCACATGACTCTGCCATATGGTAGTACTGTGCTCCAACTTGGGGGGCACACCACCTATCCTGCAGTCATCATTCCCCACTCAAACCCCATGCTGTGTGCAAGACATCATGAAGCCCAGAGACTGAGATCCAGTCCAAAGGACTCCTGTCTTGGATGGCTCTGCAGTGTGTGTTTTTGTGTGATGGGTTCCGTGTGACCCAGTGACATGCATCACACTTGAAATACTTCCACTGCTGACAAAATAAATCAGCTCTGTCCGCCGTAGCACTTGGCTTATTAGGGGAAAATGGAAAGGGGGCATTAAATATTAATGCCGCATATTTTCTTCTCCCTTGGCGCCTTCTATGCTGCTGATCGCTGCCCAGCCAGCACAGCCTTCTGTCTTTTCTCCTCTGACGATGATAGGGGACAGAAAAAACCTCCGACAAGTCAGTGAGGGGCAGGCATGTAAAAGGGACTCTGACTGAGTTTTCTAGGCTCCTGCTTGGAAGCTTCACTGTCTCCATTAGATGCCAGGGATAATAAACCGTGAAACTTCATCTGTGGCAGATGCTGTGGTGTGGCTGTAGTCACAGAGGACAGAGTCTTCTGGACGAGAAGGCGGTTTCTCAGGAGGCAGGGTGGGAGGACAGAAGCTCAGAGACGTGGGTGGTTGAGGAGTCCTGAGTTCACAGACACCACGGCTCTGCTTCTGTTCTTGATCCCCACATCCAGCAAGGCGTCCTTGCTTCTAAGCCCAGGCCAGTGGAGGGGTGCGAGGTGACCTTCAGGCTTTGAAAAGAGAGACTTCTGGAGATTTTGACATTTCACTCAACCAGTCTTTGAAAATTCACTATCTACCCGTCTGTCTATTCTATCTATCTATCTATCTATCTATCTATCTATCTATCTATCTATCTATCTATCTATCTATCTATCTATCTATCTATCCATCATCTCTCTCTATCTATCTATCTATCTATCTATCTATCTATCTATCTATCTATCTATCTATCATCTATCTATCTGTATATGTAGATATCCTTATATCTCTATCTCTATATTTATCCTGTCTGTCTGTCTACTTATCTATCTATTGTCTATCTAGATAAACATAAATACTCATATATCTCTATACTATCTCTATCTCTGTCATCTGTGTATCACCTATCTCTCTATCTCTACTGCTTTATCGATATATCTATCCTGTATCATCTATTATCTATCTTCATCCTCAATCACCAATCTATGACCTATTTATCTTATCTACCTATCTTTGCCCATCTCTATCTGTAATCTTTCTATCATCTATCTGTCTATTATTATTATTCTATATCTATATTCTATCTATTTAGATATCTATAGATATCCACGTATCTAGATACATACTTAGAAAAAAAGCAAAAACAAAATAAACAAATAAGCCCCCCAAAAGTAGTTTCTAGAAAGGATTCTTCTTTTAGAAATCTTGGAGGTTTGATTTCTTAGGTTTGGTGAGTGGGATATATACACATACACATACACACACATACACACATACAATTTTCATGATGCAAATGATACATTAATTCTGTCTTATAAAAATTACATCATTATGCTTTAGGTAGGTGCTGCTTCCCGGAAGTGTCTTTCTGGAAGTTAGTGAGCACTTTATAGGAAGGAAGTTTCTGCATAGGTGGACCTGGGAGCATCAGCCAGGAGGGGTGGCTTTAAGTTTGCATGTTTGCCTGTTTCTCATGTTATCTCTGGAACACACACATACACACATATTCACACACACATACACTCATACACTCATACACACACACACACACACACACACACACACACACCACAAACACTCCGATTGCTTTCATGTGAGACCTGTTGCGGTTTGGATTCCTGGATGCTGTCTCCTGTCCCTAGGTGACCTACCTCCTTTCCCTCAGTGATGCCTACACAGGGCACAGAGTCACAACCTCTGATTGAATTCCTCCTAGTGATCGCTCTGGTCATCTATACCTGATCCAGAAACCCCAAAGTCTTTTGTGCCCTACAGTTTCAGCTGAGTGTCTCTACTTGGCTCTCCACAGTTGTTGTAACTGCCCCTCTGCCCTGTGCTCTCTTCTGCCCTCAGCCCTTGCAGATGTAGCTGGGACCGGTCCTCTGCAGCAGTTTCTGAGTGCTGTGCATGGACATCTATCTGCTCATGCTGTTCCCATCTCCTCCCACCTGAATTTTGCTTTTGACTCAAGACTCCTATCCCTGTGAAGACTCTTCTTGTTACACTGGGCCCACAGGCTCAGTCCCTACCGCTGTCTCCAGGAAAGGACTATTTCCTCATGGGGTACGTTCATGCTTGTTCCCTGCCTGGTTCCTGGGATTCTTGACTGGGGGTGTCTTTACCTCAATCAGTTGGTTGTAAGTACACTTTGGTACTTGTTCAAGTCTATCATGTCCCCTGCTTGATTCTAGGTACTTCACATCTGTCTTCCTGACTCACAACCCTATATTTATGGCTGAAGACTGAATTTGGGACCTTTGTGAAGGTACATAGCTCATATAATCCAGAGTAGAGTTTGAGGGCTGAGGAGATGACCCAGTAAAGTGAGTACTGTGTGAGCGTGAAGATCTGAGTTAAACCTCTAGCCGTGTGAGTAGCTTGTGCCTGTTTTTCTTTTTCTCTTTCTTTCTTTCTTTCTTTCTTTCTTTCTTTCTTTCTTTCTTTCTTTCTTTCTTTCTTTCTTTCTTTCTTTCTTTCTTTCTTTCTTTCCTTCCTTAAATGGAGAGGTAGAGACAAGGATTCCTGGGTCTTGCTGGCCAGTTCTCCAGACAAATTGGTGAACTCTAGGTTCAGTAAGCAGCCCTGTTATAAAAACTTACATAGAGATATTGAGGAAAATACTTAGCATCAACCTCTGGCCTCTCTCTCTCTCTCTCTCTCTCTCTCTCTCTCTCTCTCTCTCTCTCTCTCTCTCTCTCTCTCCACACACACTCACTCACTCACTCTCTCTCTCTCTCTCCACACTCACTCACTCACTCACACACACACACACACACACACACACACACACACACGCACACAGAGCAAGATTCAGATCCACTACTCGGCTAAGAGTAGAGCAGGAGCAGAGGTGTGGCGTGCACTCTGCCAGAGCGTGACACCTACTCAGTGTCTTCCCTTAGCTCTGGTTCCGGTTCCTCACCTGCCTTGTCTACGTCACTGGTTCTCCGCCTTCCTAACGCCTTAATACAGTTCCTCATGCTGTGGTGACCCCCCACTGTAAAACTGTTTTCACTGCCACTTCATGACCGTAATTTTGCTGTTGCTATGAATTATAATGTAAATGTATATCTTTTCTGATGGTCTTAGACAACCGCTGTAGAAGGGCCATTTGACCCCCAAAGGGATCATGACCCACAAATTGAGAACCACTGATTTAGACTACAAGCCTGCCTAAAAAGGCAAGTCCTTTGGCAGTTAGTAGCCCTTCTGCCTTCCACAGCTAAGACTTGGAGAGCAAAGATCTGCAAGGGGACGAGAGGCTGCCTGTCAGGTAGGTAGAGACCCTCAAGGACCCCCTTGGAGCTGTCAGCAATGTAGGTTAAATGAATATCCCAAAGTCATCGTGGTGGAAGATCATAGGAGACATTACCCATGGTTATTTACAAGGAGCTCCTCAATGGCTTCCTTGAGGAGTGAAGACATGTCCCTTAAGGGAAAATTAGGCAGACTGTATACTTGTTCAGGCCATACCAGCTCCAATCCCCACCAGGGAAATTACCTTGTCACTAGCTGGGCTGTCACTGTGTTCCCTTCCTGTGCCTCAGAGTCAACGTCATCATGGGGAGGGTGTGTAACTCATCTTCAAATGCCTCACTCAAATCCAGGAAGGGTCTTGGTTTGGGAGCTTTTGTGTGTCCCACAAAGGATGCTGCTGACCTGTCCCATGAGCTGCAACTGCTAATCCCCCTTAGTCTCTACTGTCCAGCTGCTCCCCTCTGGTCAATATGTCTGCAGTGCTGTGACAGAATGAGACGATGCTCAGAGAGCCCGAGAAAGCATGGCTGGGGTGGTCAAGTCCACGTGAGAAAGCTCTTCAAGGGCTTAGCAGAGCCTTCCATGTGGTGGAGGAGGAATGACATCATTCCCCAAAGGTCTGTGGTCCTGAAATGCTTTTGAGAGCAGGACATGCTTTTCCAGAAGATCCAAATCCTTACATTGTAAGACAATGGTGGCATGGAGAAACGGCCAGAATGCTAGAGGAGAGCAGGGGAGGGGCTTTCTCTCCTTACCCATTTCTTGTTTGAGGACCTTAAAGCACAAGTAACAGGAATTTGACAAGAAGGCCTTGAGAAAATTAAATGGCATATGGTTTGGGGGCGCATATTGGATTCTCATTTTGTATGTACTGTCTTTTGTCCTTTTCTCACAGACTGTGAGCTACTGAAGAGTAGATTCTATTTTGTTTGTTTCTCTTTTCTCTCCCCTCAGCCCTGTGTCTGCCTGTTTGTCTCTGTCTGTCTGTCTGTCTGTCTGTCTGTCTGTCTGTCTGTCTGTCTGTCTCTCTCTCTCTCTCTCTCTCTCTCTCTCTCTCTCTCTCTCTCTCTCTCTCTCTCTCTGTGTGTGTGTGTCTTTGTGTCTCTCTGTCTTTCTGTCTCTCTTTGTCTCTGTCTGTCTCTCTGTCTGTCTCTCTCTTCCCCCCAATCCCTCTGAGATGTGTTCTTGCTATGTAGCCCAGGCTGGCCTTAACTTTAACTTGCCATCACCCTGTTTCTGTTTCTTGAGTGCTAGTATCATGAGAGTGTACCCCATTCTTGGATCCACAGGCTGTATTTTGACATGGGTTCCTGTTGTTTCAGCAAAACCCACAGAGGTGTTTGCTATGTAGTAATGCCTATTTATCTAACCTTGTCACCTTTTCAGTTTTGTGGAATCTTAAGAGTCTGTAGACCTTGGGGAATGTACTCAAGATGGCGTGGCACTTGTGCCTGAAATAACTGAGCTAAGAGGAGGGAAAAGTAGATTGATCTTTAAAAAAAACATACATTGAAAATTTGCTGTCTGTAGATAATGTAAAAAGCATTTTGTTGGGGCAGAGAGATGGCTCTACAGTTAAGAGCACTTGCTCCTTGTAGAAGTTCAGTTCTTAGCACACATACGGTGGCTTGTAGTCATCTGTAGACATACACACCGTACATAAAAATATGCCCAGACAAAACATCCATGCACGTAAGACAAAATAAATATTTTAAAAAATGTTGTAGAGACAATAGCTAGCTGGCTCAGCTTATAAAGGCTTATGTCATCAAGCCCAGCGGCATGAGTTCAATACCAGGTACCCACATGGTGAAAAGAGAGAACCAGCTCCCACAAGTGTCCCACAACCTCCACCCATAAGCTAGGGCATGTGCATGTGCACAGATACAGTACACACACACACACACACACACACACACACACACACACTCATGCACACATAAATACAAAAACAACTTAAAAATAAAACACCAAATTAAACTGTATTGAGTATAAGTATGTCCATTTGCTTACACCTCTCCTAAGGCCTCTTTTTTGAGACCATCCCCCAACACCTAGAGTTCTGAGCATCAGGCTTTCCACCGAAGTTTGCCGTCCCAGGCCACAGCACTACTCTCAAGCAGGAGCTAGCATGGGCCCTGATCCTATGCTAAACTTGGAGGGTGTGGTGGTTTAGATAAGCATAAGTTCATATATTTGACGGCTTAGTCATTAGGAGTGGGCACTATTCAAGAAGGATTATGAGAATTAGTAGGTGTGGCCTTGTTGAAGGAAATAGGTTTTGAAGTTTCAAAAGCCCACACCAGACCTGGTGTCTCCTTCCGTCTCTCTGCCTGCACTTCAGTTACTGCTCCTGTGCCATGCCTGCCTCCCGCCATGATGGTCATGGACTCAGCCTCTGAAACTATAAGCAAGCCTCAATTAAGTTCTTCTTCTCTAAGAGTTGCCTCGGTCATGGTATCTCTTCACAGCACTGGAACTGTGACTAAGACAGGGAAAGGCGAACTTACCCGTGAGGTCACAGGTGACCCCCTTAGTTGACCTTCTAGTTGTCAAAGCCAAAGCTGAACGTTTAGTCCTTACCCAAGCTCTTGCACATGTGAAACCAAAGGACACTTTTCATCTCTTCTGCCCTCAACAAATTTCTCTGACTCCCTGCTGAACTTCCCTTTCAGCCCATAGCACACATCAATAGTAAGACAGACAGACTGCCATGACTTTACCTCCCAGCTCCTTTGTTTTATAGTAATTGACCCTGAACCTCAATTTCAGTGTCTGGAAAACAGGGCAGGCACTTCTTGTGTTCAGGAACTCCTCATCTGCCCAACACATTCTAAGCACTCAGTAAAGGTTGGTGGGTGTGCCTCAGGCTCTTTTCCCAGCTGCCCTTTCCTCTGTGCCTTCCCTTGAAAGGACAGGCTCCTCAGGCTGTTGTCATGGTCTCTTCTGGTCTCCTTTTGATTGGAACTTGCTCCTCACCTGACTGGATTTCTTCATCTTGCATTTTTTATATATCCTTGGGTATAGGAAAACAACAACTCATTCCTTCCTTCCTTCCTTCCTTCCTTCCTTCCTTTCTTTCTCCCTTCCTTCCTTCTTTCCTTCCTTCCTTCCTGCCTTCCTTTCTTTTTTCTTTCTTGATGGTATCTTCATATGAGAGTACCTGGTACACAGTATGAAGTCTAGCTTAGTCTTGAACTCACAATCCACCTGCCTCAACTGTTGAGTGCTAGGATTTTAGGCATATGCCCCCAGCTCTTTAAATGAAAAATTCGGAATCATCATATGGCAGTCAACAATGCTTTGGCAGAGAGATACATGGAAACATATTCAAATCCACCAACTGCTTCCTCACAAAATCCAATACAACATTTTTTTTTTTGGATTAAATAAAAATTTCTGTCTCAACTGTCAGCCTCCCTATTTCCTGCCCTCTCTCCACCTCCCACACTGGCCACCTGAAGTCAATCTGTAGACGATTTCTGATAACTTCACAGGACTTAAGAGGAAAAGCACGAATCCAGTTCCTTTTGGCTGTAAGATGTTTCCAGAAGGTTTGGGGCATATCAGTCTCATCTTCTAAATCATGGTTTATCCTCAAAAATATTTAACTGCAATCAATTACTGTGTTTTTTTTTTTTAAAAAAAAAACCACATTGTCTGATTTTCCTTACTGCCTAAAAAGAAAGCCAGTGCAAGTGTGAGCATACATATTCCAGGAGAGGCGGTGTGTCTGACTGTGAGCCATTTATCGTGATCCAAAAGATTGACTCAGAGGCATAATTAATTGGAACGTATTTCAGTGGGAGTTATTTCCCTTCATCTCATTACAGAAACAAAAGAAGATTATAGGCCAGGGAATCCACGAGGTTTCAAGAGACTCTATTGATGAATGAATTTGGAAACAGTTGACACAAGGTCGGATGGTTTAGATCCAAATATTCTTACAAAGAAATAGCAACTCTCCCCATTAATCCCATCCTGCCCCCTTTGATCTGGAGTGGTACCATGACTGTGAGTCAAACACAAGCCTACCCTGTTGTTAAAGGTCTCTGGAGATCTCATTCCAGGGCAGGACTCTCCAAGAACATAGTCCTGATGACGATGATGATGGTGATGATGATGATGACGACGATGACGACGATGGCGATGATGAATTATTATTATGAATAAATAAATATCCCAGCTAAAGCAACCCATCAATAAACTAAAACCCCAGAAAAATGCAAACAAGCAGAAACTCCTTAAGAGAAGTTTAAAGCTGTTAGATTACTAGTCTTCTAACTGTGCCTTTTATGACAAAGGCACCATATTAATTTATTAGCCCAGTCAAGGGGAAGATGGACTGTGGTGCACCTGTAAACTTTGGGTGGCAGGTCTTCTTTTTGAAAGATGAAATACTTAAGTTCAGGCAAGGGTGGAGTTGGAGGGATACAGATGTATATTTTTTGCACTTTACTGATTTTTCTTTTGTCTTCTGAAGTTTTAATAGATCCCTTAGGTTCTGAGAGCTTCTTGTAGACTCTCAGAACTCTTGTATGGAAGTTCTGTGGATACTTAAAAGTCCCAACACTTGTGGCCACTGTTTGAGATGTCAAATTTCAGAAGGACTAAGGGGACATTTCTGACCCAGCAGACTGAATCCTAAGTCCTTGAGGATTCCCTTAACTTTGGAAGTGGCCATTAAACGTTCCTTTCATTCTGGAAATGGGAGGGAAGGAGAGGGAGAATGGTACCTTCCACACAGCTGGTGTTCGGTTCACTGATCCAAGTGGTCCAGTTAAAGAAATGAAAAATGAAAGTGCAACCAGGAGAACATGCAAGCAAGGGGGGAATCAGGGTTAAGATCTTGAGTGGATTGCTGGTTGGAACCGCTCTCTTGTTTATGAGGGAAAATGGATTTCAAAATTTCTGTATATGACCGGGTGGGTTGGGCAACCATCTATTACATAATTGGGTCACAAGATGAGTCACCCTAATGGCAGTGAGGCCAGCCAAACCTGTGCGAGCTTGAGAGACGACTGGTGTCCACCGTTCTTACTTCAGCTCCTGGAAGAGCAAGTTTTGAGGTATCAGCTCATTTCTTGTCCCTCCCCCGTCTCCCCTCACATGTCTTACAGTTGTTCTTCAAATGTGAATTCTTGCTTGGGTCTCACCACAGGGCTTGCTTCCCTGGCTTGCTGCCACACCTAGGCTGGGTTTGCTGTGAAAACTGAGAAGCAAAAGATGTTGATGCCACTGAGGTATTTTATGCCACACCATGGAACCAGAAGAGATAATTCACCCTTTAGATCTTCCAAATAGATGAAGGAAGATCAGGGAGGTGTTTTCTGCTCCGTGCAGTTTCAGTATAAGGTCGCCGTTCTCTCATAAGGCTCCAGTATGTAGAGGGGATCCGGTGTGAAGCTGTAAAGGCTGGGACTGGAAGCACATGCATACACATATGCACAGATGTGTGTAAGCTTGCGTGTTTTCAGATCTGCATGCTCCTGGGCCATTGCACATTACAAAACCGGTCACAGCGGATGGTATGGTGTGCCCTTAGCTCACTTCTGATGTCCAAAGTGTTCATTTATTCAGATGCTGACAGACTTGACATCAGATATCAGCCAGAAACTGTCTCCTACGAGGGAGCTGACTCACTGGTGTCTGGTCCTATGGCTGGGCATGGTTCAAACTATGATGGACCCTCGTGGGTGTGAGCTTTCAGAGCACTGCCTGAACTTAGGGTAACATTGAACTCTGCCCTTCTCCTCCAGCCCTAGAGCTCTTACTGAGTCGGCAGAGGCCTCTGTTATGGTCACACAGAGTTAAAGTTCTTCTGGTTACTCCTCCTTCCCTTCCCTCAAGCCTGGATCCCAGGAACTCTGCCTGCATGCAAATTCTAGCCTCCAGAAAGTCTCCTCTGACCAGCACCCAACCCCCACTTCAGTTCAGGTGGACAGGAAATGGACACTGCCCAATTATTGTTGGTCTCTGTTGTGAGCACATGATAGGTAGCTTAATCTCACAAAGCACGGGATGTTTCAGGAAACCAAACTGGTTCCTTGAGAACCCCTGAGATCACCGACTATGGAGACTCGATGTCAAGAGCCATGGAATGTCTCCTCCACGTCACTTGTCATCCTGTCTCCAGTCCTGACCCTTTCTTACTCATTTGTCTTTATCGGAGGGCTCACTGGTCTTTCCTGACCAGTTACTTGAAGCCACAGTGTAGTGCTTAGAGACAGTTGGTGTCTGCTGGCACCATCCATTTACTGTCTCTGTGATCTTGGAGTTATCAAGTACCTTCCTGAGCCTTGGAATTCTCATCAGTGAAGTATGTTATCAGCCCACCTCTCAGAGCAGAGGAGAGGTCCAACCGGAAGCTATCTGGATGCCAGAAGCAGCGCTGTCAATAGTCTGAGCTGAGAGAGGCAGATAATGCCTTACCACCAGTTTACATGGAAGCAGGATCTTACTACCAGCTCTTTCCAAAGTGGCTGGCAGAGAGCATGAGCAGGGCCCCCAGGCAGAACTTCTGGGTTTAAAAATGTAATGTATGTATTTGTTGGTTTATTTTTCTGTGCTGTGTGGATATGAGAGGATGCGGTGGTCAGAGGACAGCTTTGTGGAGTTGGTCCTTTCATTCCACATTTCTGTGGGTCCTAAGGTTGCCTGCAGGCTTGTGTGGCAAGAACCTTTGGCCAGCTGAGCCATATCATTGGCCCCTGAACCTTTGGTTTTGAGACCAGGCAGAAGCGTTCTAATCTCAGTTCTGCTAAGTACTCTGGGAAGGTACTTCGTGTTTCTTTTTTTTCTTATCCATCCATCAGTACCCTTGTCATCAGAAGAATACTGGTAAGAACCACTGAATAAGTTTAGCAAAGGATGTAGGGAGCAACGTAGTGAGTTCCAGCTTGTAGAGTAGAACAGACAGACAGCTCTCTCACCAGGGGAATGGCTTCTAGGAAAACATTTAACAACTCTCTCTAATCCTCAGTTTAATTATCTGCAGGATGGAGCAATACCACCAACTTTATATGGCCGTTCTAGAAGTCAAGGAGAATTTACATGAAAGCCCCAGAACTGTAGCTCTTACTGTGGTTACCATTTCAGAGAAAGTTTATTTCCCTCTGGGGGTCAGATAAATGGCAGCAGAACAAGGATTCCCTAAAGAAGCGAAAAGGTTGAGTTTCCATGGCCAGCCCCAGGATGGTGGGTCCCAGAGTTATCACCGAGGGAGAGAAGTTCCCCAGTGAGTGCTTGCGCCAAGTTATTTATTTCCTAGCAGGGAAATAATCCATGGAACTTGGCCACCCCAGGCTGGAGTCTCACTGTGTTCTGGGAACATTCTGATGTCAGGATTTGCAACGTGGATCCTGGCTCAGAACAGGGAGATCTGCCAGGCCTCAGACAAAGGCCCCTTGGTTCCTGAGCTGGCTTCGGTCACTGCCTTGGCCAGGTGTCTGCTAGTTGACTTTCAGGTATCATGGGACCATCTCTATTTAGAGATCGTCAGATAGAGAGTAGATTCTTATTGGGCTGTGTATCACATCCACAAGCTGGTGAGGACAGAGAAATTTTCTTTTTTGTGTTGAAATGCCAAGACAGACCCCGTGAATACCAAAGGAGATCTTATTTCAAGGGAAGGAGCAGGTGCTGTGTGCACATGAAGTCTCCTGGCCACATTACAGACATGTAGCATGAGACTGGGGCCCTCCCTGGGGACTTGGGACCTGGGTCTGCAAGTTCTGGGGAAGAGATTTGTTTAACTTAGTTCCAGGAAGACAGAGCAGTCTTTTCCTAAGCATTCAGAGGCAGCTCCTGCATGCAGCTTGCCCTCACCACGAGTGGGAATTGCCCACTCTCGATGCTGTCCCACAGATGGCTGTCTCTGCAGTTGTCCCTGTAGTACCGTCCACTAGTATACTTTCCTATACTGCTTCTACTAGTGTATTGTAGTGTAGTATGGTGTAGTGTAGTGTAGTATAGTATAGTATAGTATAGTATAGTATCATGTAGTGTAGTGTAATATAGTATGCTACTTCCACTAGTATAGTTTAGTGTAGTATAGTGTAATATAGTATACTACTTCCACTAGTATAGATAGTATAGTACAGTATAGTACAATATAGTATAATACTTCCACTAGTATTGATAATATAGTATAGTATAGTATAGTACTTCCACTAGCATAGTGTAGTATAGAATAGTATACTACTTCCACTAGCATAGTATAGTATATAGTATAGTCTACTACTCCACTAGTATAGTATAGTATAGTACTTCCACTAGTATAGTTTAGTGTAGTATAGTATACTACTTCCAGTAGTATAGATAGTATAGTACTTCCACTAGTATAGTATAGTATATTACTTCTACTAGTATAGTATAGTAGAGTATAGAATAGTATACTACCTCCACTAGTATAGTATAGTATAGTATAGTATAGTATATAGTTTAGTCTACTACTTCCACTAGTATAGTATAGTATATAGTATAGCACATAGTATAGTATACTACTTCCACTAGTATAATATTGTATAGTATACTACTTCTACTAGTATAGTATAGTATAATACAGTATAGTATACTTCCACTAGTATAGTATAGTATAGTGTAGTGTAGCATAGTATAGCATAGAATAGCACAGTATACTACTTCCACTAGTGTAGTGTAATAACCTACTAGCATTGATTCTAGACCTGACACTGTTGAGCTCTTTCAAGTTCTCTGACACAGTAATGATGAATTCCAAAGAGGAAGACGAGAGGAAGAATCTGATTGGCGGGACCAATCAGTTATGCTCAGGGAAATGGATCCCGCGGAGCTGTGGGCTGCTCTCTCTCTATTACCTATGAACAAAGCAGGGCTTTTCCAGTAAGTGGATGGGGCAGGGTAGAGTGAACAACGGACATTTGGAAAACATTGCTTCAATTTTCTGGACTCTGTTTTCCTCGGCTGGAAATGACACTTGCTGATCATGAGGTATCAGATTAAGCCATTACACACGTGGGGTCTGGTTGGCACCCACAGCCCATGGCCACAAAGTAATTTTTTGACTGTGATTAGAGGACTTTACATAAAATATGGTCTCTGTAGCACAGCGGTGTGCGTCTCTACTGTTCACTCATCTTGCTGGGTGGAAGCTGGATGATGCTGATTTGCAGTCCCTCACTCCCCTCCCCCACAGCCCTCACACCTCTCTGTGACCCCAGGCATTCCACTATTTAGATACTTCACATCTAGGGACTCATGAAGCATTGTCTTTCTGCGGCTAGTTATTTACATAGCATAGCGTCTCCAGGGTTCATCCATATCATCCTATATTACATCATCTATGTATTTAAATATTTATTTTTATTATTTTTTAAATTGTATCTGTGTGTGTGTGTGTGTGTGTGTGTGTGTGTGTGTACCCTCAGAGTCCAGGAGAGGATGGAGGGGTGGAGGGGTGAGGGGTGGGGGGGGGAGGGGGGTAATCCTTTGATTCTATCAGCGTCTGTATAGGGAAGAGTATGACTTCCTTTTAAATGGTGGTAAACTGAGGTCCGCAGGCATGTGCATGGATTAAGATCCCAGCTTTGGCTGTAGGCCATGTGTCCTACACTAGACTTGCCCGATGACCCTCCCAGAGTGCAGGATCCACTGAGACTCTGGAGCTATCAGCCAAAGGAAAGGCAGCATCCTTGATCTTCAGAGTCTGTACCTGAGTGCAGTAATGCTTCTAGCATTCCTAGGGCCCAGTAACAAGCATCCCCAGGGACCAGCACAAGGCAAGCCTTTGTGGCAAAGTCCCTGCGCATTTGGGAATAATTGTAGGACATTAAAATGGACAGACACGAGGCCTTTGTGCAAGTTGACCCCTTGTGTGGGTCACACACCTGTTTAGCCAGTGACCTAGACCCGAGGCACCTTACTTCCAGAAAAAGCTAGGGCCATAGGTGATCTGGTGCTAAAGGCAATGGCAGCTGGTTCTCAGGTCTTCTCCCTTGCCTCCCGTCATGTAGCATTGACTGTCAGAGCGAGCCAGACACTGAACATTGATCAGTCCAGATAATTTTTTTTTTTTGCAGTTTAGCTGCTTTTATTCCTTCCCCATTGTCGTTGTTTCGAGTAATCTGTCCGGCTTTCGAAGAAATTGCCTCAACTGGTTTGAGCTTTAATAAGATATGAAGAAGTCTGAGGCAAAAGGGTCCAGTGATAAAAAACAAAAACAAAACCTGTAGCTTTTATTTGGCGCTGTGGGTGCTCCGGGGCACTGCATCGGAAGCAGTGGGTGGTGTGGGGCACGGGCAGCATGGGGGGCAGGAAGCTGTGTGTTACTAAGCTCAGCTCTAGACAGCACAATGACAACAGCAAACAACAAAGCTCAAGTGAAAAGTGAGAAGGAAATAGGAAAAACAAAAACGAAAGACAAACTCCCAGCTCCCTGACAGCCGCACAAAGACAGGGCGTTTCCAGAGGAGAGCAGCCGGCAAGAACCTGAAGTCATCAGTAATACCTGCTGAGTGACAGGGTCCCGTTGTCTTCCCCAAGGAGAGAGGCATTTGGGCATCTGACTGTGCCTTGCCATGATCTAGGGTGTGCCTAAGAAGGTTTAACATGATCTGAAGCTAACCATATTCCCAGATCACTGGGAGAACCAGCCTCTGGCTTGGAGACTCATTCAATAGGACCCCAGTATTCTAGGGGCAGGCCATAGGTAATAGATAATGGAGGAGGGGAGGGGAGGATTCCTAGCTGAAAGGGAGCATCTTTAAAGGCCAGGAGGGAGGGAAGAAGGGAGGAACGGAGGGAGGGAGGGAGAGAGGGAGGGAGGGAGAGAGGGAGGGAGGGAGGGAGGGAGAGAGAGAGAGAGAGGGAGGGAGGGAGGGAGGGAGGGAGGGAGGGAGAGGGGCCTTTCACTTGCATGATAGACATTGACTGTTAGTCAGCAAATGTCAATTGCTTGATCACATGCCTCACTCCTGTAGAGTCAACTCAGGCACCTGATCTCCCACTCACCATCTGACTTCAGATACAACTCTTCAATTTCTCTCCTCTCGCAGTTCTTCCGTTTCCATCTACCACCTCTCCCTCTCCCTCCCCTCCCCCTCCCTCTCTCTCCCTCTCCTCTCTGCCGGACTCTGACTCTCTAATCCATGTATCAGCATAATATAAATTCATTCCTTGTTTCAACGACCAAAATGACTATGACTTAAACAAGTGACATGTAAGTTATTTTCACAAGATCCCCCAAGAGGAAGTTGCTTCGGTGAATGAGGTCCCAGTTTCTTGGTTTTCTAGCTATTAAGTTTTAATTTAAATGTTGCTCCCAAACAGTTCTCCACATCACCTTGCCCTGAAAAGAGGCAGAGTGGGTATGAGAAGACTGAGATCTCTTCTTTTGAAGACTAGAACCCGGGCAGTACACACGTCATTTCTGCTCACATCTCATTGGCCAGAGCATGGTCATGTGACTACCCACCAGCATGGGGATATTGTAACTGCGATCATTTCTACCGGGCCCTTTTATTCCCAGAAACAAGGAGTCTGAGACTTAGTATTTCAAGATTAAATGCCTAGGCCAAAAGCTTTCGTTTGTTCCTTGACTAGCTCATAACTTAATCACCCGTTTATTCTATTCTAAGTCTTGCTACATGGTTGGCTACTTCTCCTTAGTTTCACGAGACCATCTCCTTCAGCATTGGGGTGAATCTTGTGCCTGTGACTATTTTCCAGAATCCTCTTCCTCTCTCTGCCGGATGTCCCACTTTCTAATCCTACATTGGCTGTAGTTTTTTGTTTTTTGCTTTTTATTGACAGATGATGCTTCCATACATTGCATAAGAGATTATCTCTACAGAATATCTAGGCAGTGTATTCTACCTCACTCCAGAAAAAAGTTCAACGGTTCATGAAGATAGATGCTGGTATAACTGGCAGTTTCTCTCCTAGTTTCTTGATTTTGACCTTATACAACTGTTACCATAATCTACCATTACAGGGGTGACTCTCTGATTGGTCCTGTTCCGTGCCGCATGCTTCATACAGAGTGGGAAGGCAGAGAACAGCAGTCCAAAAGCGAGACACTACTCCATGCCCAGGCTAAACCTCACAAGAGTCAAGTCACGAGTTCACAATTTTTGGAGATGTCTTTTTGTAGTCACTAAAATAGCCACTTTTCTCGGGGTAGGTCGAGTGAGGCTTTGAACAAATACTTTGAACAAATATCTGTCACTAGGTTTGTGCAGAGTCAGTACTCATAGGGACCCCAAAGGTCTCAGCTGAGAAGAAACAGTGAAGGTTGAGGGTTCTGCATGCTGGAGCCAGCCTGAACTCCTTAGGTAGGGTGAGGAGGGATAGAGAAGGCAGGGAGGACTGGCGGGCCGTGAACGTGAATGTGATTTTTCTCCCCGCTGGAAGCAGCCTTTGGGAGCCTAGAGGTGGACCACCCTTGAGTGAATGAGTTCAACCAGACAGATGATCCAGATAATCCAATAAAACGCTTCTTGTTTTTGCAATTAATCCAACCGTCACACTGTGTTTCCAGGCGATCAAGTTGTCAGAAAGCGCTTCTGAGTCTAGATGCTCACTTTCTGGTTGATCCGGGGTTTCGTTTTCATCTCAGTCCTGCCTCTGTGCCGCCTGCCCGCGTTTCAGATGATGACATGAGCAAGAAGACGCTGAGGACAGTGGGAGAATTACCCATGTTCCTCTGCTTAGCGCTCACAGTGTTGGCCGCGTCTGTTCGCTATCTCTACCTTCCAGTTGTCCTCCATAGTGGATCACTTGGGTGCAAACCCCTCTCTTCCCCCACAGTGAGAGATTGGAGGGGCAAGTCTTTACCTGGATTTGTGTGTCTTTCCCGGTGTGTAGGCAGTACATGGCACACGGTGCCTAACATACGAATCAATGGTAGCTGAATTTTGCCTTCGTTCATATAACCAGGGTTGGCTGTGCTTTTTTTTTCTGAGTTATTTATTGGTGGGTGCACTATCAGAGCACCCAGTTTCTCTCCCATTTGCACTCTTTCCAGATGGGCTATCCTCACCCTTCTCGATTGCCTTCTAGGAACCCATTATCACCTTCAAAAATGAAAACTATTTATCAGAGGTCAGAGGAAGTTCACTCATGACAAAACATTCATGGTCTAAGCTTGATATGATGATGCAAAACTGTAACCCCAGCAAATAGCAAGGTGGGGCAGGAGAATGACCAAGAATTTGAGGCCTACCTGTGTTACAGTTACATAGTGAATTCCAGCCTAGCCTGGGCTACAGAGAAAAATCCTGTCTCAAATTAAAAAAAAAAAGTCAAAAACCCAAATAAATTAATGACATGAGGAAATTGTTAAGAATTTATCTAAGCATACGTTTGCCTAAATTGCATATTTTTCTCTGAGAAATAGAATCTTAGTGTCAAAAAAATAGTATACACTTTCTAAAGGTGGCTTTCACGTCTACATTGACGCCCCCGGAGTAATAGTTAACATTTTTTTTCTGTTAATTGTTGAACCAATAAAGTCTGTGAACCCTAAGGGGAAAAAAAAACCTAGTATACAAATATTCACAGCAATTTTATTTGTAATAGTCTAATACTGGAAACCACCCAAGGGCCCTTCAGTGGGTAAGGGAAAGTGTAAAGAAGCCCCAGGTGTCATACACTGCATACCACTGGGCAGTAAGGAGGAGTACATGTGTGTGTGTTGGGGCAGGGAGTACTCCCTAGTGCTGCTGTACCACAGAGCCACAGGAGAAAAGGCTGGGTCAACAGAAAAGTCTCTATGATTCTAGATGCTGTCGTTTCAAGGTCAAAGTGTGTGCACACATATGCACACACACTTATGTGTATACATGTGCACTCATGCTTGCACACTCACATGGATACACATGTACACATGTGTACACACACATGCACGCATGCTTGCACACTCACACGGACACTCATGCACACATGTGTACACACACATGAATACATGCACACACACACTTGAGCACACAGGTGTGCATACATACATGTATACACACATGCACATACCAACTGCCAATAGCTCCTGAGCAAGGAGTGAGGCTTGGAGTTCATTGGCCTTATCTACGCTGGATGGACTGAATGGCTTGATCTTGTGCAGGTCTTAGGCAGGTAAGCACAGCTGCTTGTGAGACCGTGAATGAACTAGTCATGACTTGTCCAGAAGACAGCATTTCACATCACACCTCCTCGACATCCAGTCTTATATTCTCTATTCTCTTCGTTGATGTTCTCTGGGCCTTGGATGAGTGAGGGGTTGACAATCATGTCCTGTTGAGGGCTGAGCTTTCAACCTTCATTCTCAGCTGAATGAAGGTTATACATGTCTCTGTTGACCAACGCCCATGGAATAAAAGCTTCTCTGATCAATATTGAAAGCAGCCTAGGATTATGGGTATAAATGTAAATAGTTAGAAGGCAGTTTGATAACATCGTGTTTAGCAACACAGAGTAACAGGTTCAGTCAACCATAACCTAAGATTGTTCTGTGATTAAAAAGATGTCACCATCGAGAGAAGGATCCAAGGGACTTGATAAGTGCTAGCCTTCAACTTCCCGAAAGCTCTAGTATTTTAAGTTTTCAAAATATTTTAAAATATTAATACCATGGCTGTATTGGGGGCTACGGGGTGCAGCAGCTCTAACCAAGGAACTAGCTGCAATTAATACTAGTTTGCAAAGGCATAATTAGTTTTCTCCAATGGAGACTTATTGGGTACATTAGCCATACCTCAGGGCTGGCTCCATGCCTAGGAGTCATTGGACAGCACAAAACAAAGTCACTTATATTACTATAGATTTTTTCCTCTCATTTTGATTTGAGATACATATATATCTTGTGTGTGTGTGTGTGTGTGTGTGTGTGTGTGTGTGTGTAGGTGAGGGAATCTTGGAGGAGTTGGGAGGAAATCACTACTAGAATATATAGCATGAAACAATTTTTTTTCAGTTAAAAAGTAAATTAACCCCAGTGCTGTGTTGTCGGGGGTGGGGTGGGGGGATGGGGCAAGGCAGGAGTGAAGAAATGAACTTCTGGGAGTATGGGCAGGGTTGTGTTTTTCCTGATATGGTCACCACCTTGAAAAGGACCTTTGCCTCCTAAATTGATGTGGCATTTCCAAGGCAGTGATAGCAGATTTTCCTTCTGTGTCCAATGTGTTGGGGTGGAGGGAAGGCTCTCTTAGAGGAGCAGAACAAGTGTGGGGGAGGGGTGGGGATGTTTGTGGAACGTATGCCTATGTGGTGTGTGTGTCTAAGAGGGATTTACCAGAATGCCTTACAGAGTAGCTGGATAGGTCAATAATGTCTGTCTGCATGGTAAAGAATGTGAGAACTGAGAGCACAGAGCTGGTCTGAGCAGGTCTCAATCCGATCCTCACGGCTTGGGATACTCCTGGAACACCACAAACTCTGAAGTTGTAGGCAACAGTAGCAACCGCGGCAACTGGACAGACACAGTGACCAGGAAGAAGGGAAGGCAGCCCGACTTTTCCCTCAAAAAAAAAATTTTTTTTTAATATCTATGTTGTTCCTCAGAAGGTGCTGCCCAAATCTAGGGGAGGGTCCTCTCCCTCAGTTTACCCTTCCAGGAGATGTCCCAACAGTCAAGCCCAGAAGCTTGTTTGGTTAACAAGCAGCTGGTTGGTTGATAATCAGTTGTCAGAAGGAAGAATGAAGAGCTAGTGAAGGGAGATGGGCAGAGCAGGCGCCAGTCCGGGACACAGAGCTTGATTCATTCTCTGCAGACCCTTCTCAACCTACCCAGCAACCCATTCTGCTCCTGTATTAATTCCATTAAAGCTTCATCTTATTAGCAGTGGTTGTGTTTTCATCATATGTGTGTGTGTGTGTGTGTGTGTGTGTGTACTGAAAATTTAATTATATACTCAATACAGTTTCTGGTTTTTAAAAAGCTATTGTAGTGAAATTCACATAACAGTACATTTCTAAGAGCATTTTCAGGGATAGAAATGGAGAAACTTAGTACATTTGGTATTGAGTAATTGCCAACTCTATCCTGTGCTGAATATTTCTATCACTTCAAAATGAAACCTCTTTTCCATGAGGCAGTATTTCCTTTGTCCTCTCTCTTTAGCCTCTGGAAACAAATCTACATTTTTGTCTCTATATGTTTCCCCATCTGAATATTTTCTTTATATCCAGTCATATAAGTCTGACCCCTGTGTGCCTGGCTTCCTTGGTTTAATGCATCTCTGAGGGTCACCTATCATCAAAGCAGGTGTCAGCACTTCAGTCCTTTTCTTAGCTGAGTAAGATTCCACCAAAGCTGCATCTCTCTCTACCCTGAGCGGCTGATCTGCTTCTGCCTTTCGGGTGTTGTTGCTAACCACCAGATATACTAATCGTGTGTACCTTTTTACTTGGTTCATTTCCCACAAAAGCATCTCCCAGTGTTGCTGCTCCCTGTGTGAATCCTGGAGAACCAGAAAGTCCAAGTTCTTTGGATCAGCTATGGTGTAGAAGGCAGACAGCCTATTTGAGGAGGCTGATGAGGATGTGGTAATACTTAGATTGTGAATAGTGCTGACAGCCCACCTAAGGAAGCCAGTGAGGGACAGAAAGCACACTGTTTGCAAGGGCAAAGCATCGCTGCTTTTAGTTTGCAAACTGATGGGAAGCAGGGGCTTAAAGGAACCCAGGCCTTCAGCAAATGCGTACATCAGCAGCAATCCACAGAAGGGAGGCAAGCGAGAGAGTGAGATGCATCTTCCTCCCAGCCCTTAAAAATTGCAACTACCTACCGGGCATTCCGCTGCTAAACCTGAGAGGAAACCTGAGGGCCAGGGGTCCAGTGCTACGGCCAATAGCAGCATGAAGATGAAGAATGAAGTGCGCATGTGTACGAGTGCGCACCTGCGTGCATGCGTGCGTGCGTGCGTGCGTGCATGCGTGAGTGCAGGTGTGTCATGAACTAAGACAGTTAGGATGGCTTTGGCCACGCACCAGGGCCCTTACTTGACCCAGAGTCTTCTGCTTCCATGTCTGAAGCTCCACCCAGTCCCCAAAGTCCGGCGCTCCCTAGCTCTTCATGCGCCTGGGCATTGGCTTTTTTGCCTCCATGCTCCTTGGAGAACCGCGGGAGGTTGGGTCTTGCAGAGGTGCTGGTCCTCTGGCCTCTTGTCACCCTAGAGGTCTTGTCACCTTACCACCTTTACCCACCGGGGTTACTGTCAGCACGGAGCATCCAGCACTGCGGTGCTTTGCTGTGTCCCCGGCAGACCAACGGGCCCCTGAGGACTGGGGCCTTTTCTTCCTCCTCCCTTGTTCCTGTTCATTTGGGAGCTATAAGAGAGCTACAGAGAGAAAGAACTGGGAAAATCGGGGGCTCAGAGAATGTTGTGAAAAGAGTCTGGGAGACAATACAGTGAGTGCTTAGCGAAGCCCTGAATGCAGGGCTTATGGGGCTGTGCCCAGCTTCCAATAGGCCTTTTATGCTCTTTTCTATTGACTGTAGCAGAACCCTTCAATGGCCTCGCATTGTGCTTGAAATAAAATCCAAACCCCCCACCCAGGCACACAGGGCTCCAGCCTCATCTCGCATGACTGGCCTCCCTCCCTCCCAACCTGCCCTCTTGTGGCCTCTGGATGTATCCAGCACTTCTTACCCATAAGCCTTTGCATTTGCTGAGTCCCCAGCCTGGGAGGGCTTCCTCCAGCCTCTAGAGTGATCCATTTTCTGGCTTCGGGCAACAAGGCACATCACCTCCTCAGAAAGCCTTTTCCTGGTCTAAAATAGTCCCTCGCCGCTAATGGTCCCTCTTGGCACCTTTGCGTTGCTCCCACTAGGGCTCAGCTGCATGAGAATGTAAAACTTTTTGTCTCCTCTCTTCCCCCAGCAACAGTGGTCAGCAGAACCCAGGGTTCCGCAGTCGATTGCATCTAGCGAGCCAGCAAATGGAAAGTACGTTCATTTTGGCAGGAGCAGAGAGTGGGTGACTTCATGACACCACTCATCCGTGCAGATTTTTACCCGGCTGCCTTTTAGGAACCTTGCTTGTAAAACCTCTCTGAACATCTTGAGTGTTGCTCACGGTACTTGCCCATTGCTGAAAGAGGGTCTGGCATCTCCTGCGTGTGTCGTCTGTGCTTGGTGGGACACAAGGAGTACCCCCCATTGTTCCTGACTTGTCATGGTGGCCCGGTATCTATCGTAGGTTTTGGTGGGTTTGAATTTGGGACACGACCCAACTCATGGGGCCTTGTAAATACACCTCCTTTCTCCTCTCCCTCTGCCTATCTTCATATCTGCCCATTAAAATAATGTTGAAATGCAGACATATATTTGACTAAATATTATTTTTCTGTGACTGACCTCATTACTGATAGAGTATTGACACATCAGCTGACTCTTGAGTCACACTTAGTCTGAACAGCAACCTCAGGATTTTGTAATGTTAGAGGAAGTCTGTGCAGCATATTATCACAGGAATCTTGTGGAATGCTCTGGAACAAGAGACAGCCTGGGAGAGGTGGAGATATGCCTTGTCCTTGAGGAGTCACTTCCAAGACTGAAAGCAACGTCCTTGCACTTCTGTCTTCATGTGCCTCCATTTTCCACGTGTGTAAATGAGAAGTTAAAAGTGCCCTCAAGACCAAGGTCTCAGCACCCGGCCTCCCCTTTCCCTTTGTTCCTGGGAGCAGTTCAACTTTCTATAATCAACAAAGTTCCAGATAAATAAGGATGCCCAGGAAGAATGCAAACCAGGTGGATGAGCCTTTTCTTGGGCTCACCTCCACCACGGGAGCACTTCCCTGGACTTCTCTTCTTTATGATCTTCTCACCTCTTTTTCCTCTTCCCTCCTCCTGCTCTTTCACAATCCCAAACACTGAAGACAGAAACCTTCTTTCTGCTCAGGGCTCAGTGCTTGCAGCAGAGCTGTGCTGTGGTGGATAAATCCCCTTGTCCTCAATGAAGTGCAGCTATTGTGAGTCTCCATAAAGGAGACAATCATGCCTGTTTATATGGACCCAGTGTTTATACGAAGTCCATTCAGTGTTTTGTTTAGCACACAGGACTCCCTTAAAGCTCCTCGCTCAGGATCCATTTAATTTTATAAGTTGAGCCCAACTTCTTTCCCTCCATAAGTGTCTTTTCTTATTCTTGAGTTAGATCAATAAACCATGAAATGCCTCTATTGAAAAATGATATGACCAGCCTCGGCCTGAGAACTCAGGGGTTAAAATGTGAGTCGAGGCTTAAATGCCCATTAAGATACTATTGGATTAAGTCGAAACTCCCTGAACGTGAACTTTACTACATTTTAACTCAGAAACATAACCCAGCCCCAGGTTCTCAATGTCCGGACACTGAATACCGCTTTTAGAATACATTAATGCTGCACAGGTGGTAGATTGGCGTGGCGACTTGAAAATATGATCCATTTAGTCTCTACTTGTAATGACCTGGAAAGAGCCATTTCCCCATTTCACAGTGAGAAAATGCAACCCAATGATTAGCTAGGGAGGAGTATTAAATCAGTAGATGCCACAGGTATTGCACACATGCATTTACATAGGGGTCTATCATCCTAGTTTTGAGATATACATTTTAAGATTTTATCTTGAGCTAGAAAAACTTTCTCATCTAGCGAGTGTCCCTATGTCACAGGAGACCAAGGTTGCCCAATGTCAGCTATCAGGAATGCTTTGGTTCAATATCAAACTAAGAATGAGCTTTAGTATTCGGAGCGATCCATGAGAAAGCTGTAGCTCTGAAGCTTTCCTCTCCCTGTCAAGGACGATGTTAATTAAGATGTTAATGTAAAGCCCAGGCTCCACTCTATGGTGTACGACCTGGCATCATTTGGCAGACCCCTAACTTTCTAATCTTTACATGGAAATGTTGCTGATGATCGTCACAGAGGGGCCCAGTGGATGGAAATGGAATCAGCGAGGCAGCCTGGTTATTGCAGGATACATGATGGTGCCACAGACATGCAGGGTATATGGTGACATCACAGCCATGCAGGATATATGATGATGTCATAGCCACATAAGATATGTGATAATATCACAGTCATGCAGGGTGTATGATGGCATCACAGCCATTCAAGTTATATAATGATTTCACAGCCACATAGGGCATGTGATGACATCACAGTCATGCACGGTGTATGATGGCATCACAGCCATGCAGGATAAATGATGATGTCACAGCCACACAGGACATGTGATGACATCACAGCCATGCAGGATACATGATGATGTCACAGTCATATAGGGCATGTGATGACATCACAGCCATGCAGGGTATATGATGATGTTACAACCAGGCAGGATACACGATGATGTCACAGCCACACAGGGCATGTGATGACATCACAACCATATATAGTGTTACAGCCATGCAAGATACATGATGATGTCACAGTCATTCCTTTACTGATTTAGAAACCCAGATTTCATGGACTCAGCAGTCCCAGATAGAAACGAATGTTCTGATTTGTGAATGTGTCGAAATTAGCCTCTGCAGTAATTTTTTGAGGGGGGATACACAAGGAATGGGCCTTATATACCCCAGGCTGGACCTGAATTTGCAATGTAGCCAAGGATGACCTTGAATGTCCTGCCTCTTCTCCTAAGTACAGGGGTTATAGGTATACGATAAGAAACTTAGTTTGTGACCCTCTAGAGATGGGCTTGGTCCATGCCAGGCAAGCTCTTTGAGAATGGAGTCACATCCCCAGTCCCTCAATGTCAAAATGTTAAAGCTGAGAAGATGAGCCTTGCATTATTAGTTCACTTTGAAATTCTTCAAAAAAAGAAAGAAAGAAAGAAAAGAAAAGAAAAGGAAAAACTAATCAACTGAGTCACACTTGATGTCAAAATAGTCAGATGGAATAGACATAAAAATTAAAAAGTGTTTGAATAAACCTAGTGTACAGAAAGTGATAAAGATGTCTGTTGATTTAAAACACATGGAACAAGGCCATAGGGTGGGGTGGGGAGGTCTTGACACAGATTTAACAAAACCCAGATAACAGACACTCTATTTAAACCCCCTAATCTGATGGAATAGGGATGACAAATATCACTTTCTTATCCCATGCCTGGGGCAGACATCACTAATCCATCCCAGTGCTCTTATCTCTCAAACATACTCACTTAGTCTGTGTCTCTCCTACTGGGCAGAGACTAGATGTTTAATGATGCTAAGTGGGTAAACTCAGAAAGGTTCAGGAGGGTATCCCAGGCCACACAGAAAGGGATCTCATCTGTAGGGATGCCTCCTTCCCAGGTCAGGATCACAGAAGTGTGAGGCTGTAGTGATATGATATTATGACACAATAATTAGAAACATTTTAAAATATTTTAATTGAAGGGTAACTTAGGCAAACAGATGACTTTCTAACTGTTCCACAAGTATGGAAAAGAAATGTATGCACTCATCTATCCTGCCCCCACTCCAGACATTCTAGAAAGTTTCCCAATCCTTTGCCCAAGCAGTAGAAACCATGGCAACGGACCTGTGGAGGCAGAGAAGGCTGAGGCAGCCCCAAACAAAATTTTTACAGCCCCAGGGAGGAGACTGAAGGTGACCAGCACTGTTAGAGATGTCTGGATGGCAATGGGGACAGACGAAGCTGGAGAGAGACCCACAGAATGAGAACACACAGCATATACTGACATCAACAGATATTGGCCTGTCGCTACATACAAGCATCCTCCTGTATTGTTTCCCACTGTAGAGGCTATTCCTGGTTGTCAACTTGACTGTATCTGGAATG
This sequence comes from Tokudaia tokunoshimensis, assembly GCA_036184795.1. Taxonomy (NCBI): domain Eukaryota; kingdom Metazoa; phylum Chordata; class Mammalia; order Rodentia; family Muridae; genus Tokudaia; species Tokudaia tokunoshimensis. The sequence continues at coordinate 174,571,283 of BTHU01000001.1, forward strand.
AACTACAATCCAGAATTGGAAGGCTCACCTGTGATCCTAATCTGGAGGCTCAGAGATACAAGTTTCTGACCTGGATCTTGGCATGGAGATCTTGAAGCATAGTGGGTATGGATCCCAGAAGATTAAGACAGGGAGATCTCTGAGTTCAAGGTCATCTGGGATTAAAGGCATGGTAGCACACACCTTTAATCTGGACCACACCCTCTGCTGGAGACCTACATAAGGACATTGGAAGAAGGAAGATTTACTCATTCTCTCTTCTTTGCCTGCTTGCCTCGTGGGACTGAGCGACTGCTAGATCCTTGGACTTCCATCCACAGCTGCTGCTGACCGTTGTTGGGGAGTTGGACTACAGACTGTAAGTCATCAACAAATTCCCTAACTATATAGAGACTACCCATACATTCTGTGACTCTAGCGAACCCTGACTAATACACCCACCGACTCTGGAACCCAGACGTACCCCCAAAAGAAGATAATATAGGAAAATGCCAAGACAGATGAATTTCCCTATAGTGACTAAAATTCATTTTCTACCATTTTGCTTAAGAAGCCCAAACAGAAATTTAACAACTTTGTGCAATTGAAAACAGTGACTCTGGCTTACATTGGGCCTTACAGCCTGTGATCTCTGACAGAGCTGTTCAAACTGTTAGTGCTATTGTTGGAGTCGATACCACGGCTGGAGAAAGTGTTGGGGCAGGGGATGCAGGGTCCTTCCATACTTCTGCTTATGCTCCAACAATTATTATCTCTGGAGAACTTGATGCTGGCTAAACTTAACAGCAACAAGTAGTTGAAACCATTGGGGGATCCCAAGTAATTCCCCCTAGAGGCCCTTAATTCCCCTAAGTTAGATGTTTTACAGTAGGAGCTCCTTGTTTATTTACCTTAAGAATTTGAAGAATGTTAAGCTTGGGGTGATGGCGAATTCCTATAATTGAACCTGTTTTGGAAACTCAGGAAGGAGGATTGTAAGTCTGAGGCCAGCTTGGGTGACACAGAAAGAGCTTGTCTTTAAAAAACAAACAACTCCCACCGCTAAACAGGGAATGGGGAGATGGCCCAGTGGATAGAGAGCTTGCTACACACATGTGAGTTTAGACCCCAGTACATACATTAGAAGCTAGCATGGCAACATATGTCTAATTCTAAGTGTTGGGGAAGGAGAGACAGGAAGACCCCCAGAGACTGATTGCTAGCCTAGCGCGCAATCAGTAATCTCCAGGCTCACTCATATAGGATTCTGTTTCAAAGTTTCAATGAGAAGAGTCACTGAGGAAAACACATGGAGTGGACTTCTGGTCTTCACACGCAGGCATACACATGTACATGCACACATATGTCTAATACACTCCTGTCCCCCCAGCCGCCTTAGATGTGAAATATCAAGGAGATCTTGTACCCCAGGGCCAGGTAGAATTACTTTATTCACTGAGGCACTGGTCTTAGCATTTGTAGAAAATGAGCTTGTGGCAAGATTGCAGTAAGAATATAAAAAATATTATGCCATGTAATTCCAGTGTTACTCCATGGGAGGAAGAGTGCGCATGCTTTAAAACCACACCCAAAAAAATGGCTTTTTAATAACTCTGTGAACAATTCTTAAGTGTCCTTTCTCCTAAAATGTGGGTGAAAATAACCTGTCGTGTGGATTTTGCCTGTGATTACGCTAGTAAGAAAGATTAATGTTTTAAAACAAAGGCTCTGAGATCAGATTATCCGCAAGCAGAGTTTACTTTACACGTGTTTCCTTGGAGGAAGACTCAGTCCTGATACCAACATCTATCTTACGTGATCCCTTTGGGGACTGGAGATGTATGACACCGACCCCCCACAAAACCTTGTTGCCAACATAGTTTGACACAGATGGCAACACAGACCTAGGAGTCGGGCAGAGGGCAAACCATCATCTTCTTCATGTTGCTTCTCTGGGTTGGAGGATGTAGCTTGAGCTCATGGTCAGTCGGCAATGGCACCTTGCAAATGTGAAACCCGGAAGGAGAAGGACCTGCCCTCTAAGACCCAGGTGAGCCTGAGGCCCAGAGAGAGCAGAGCAAGCCACATTTAACCAGAAAGTGGGTTCAGGGAGCTGACTCACTGCCCCCCATGTGTATTCCAAAGGGAGGTAAGAGAAGATGATAGAGTCAGATGAACGGTCCTGCCCCTAAGCCCTGATCAAGGCAGATATTCTTCTACGTTATAGGGTACAGGCAGGGAAGGGAAACTGGTGTGATCAGATAGCTAGGGATGTCCGCCAAAACACAGACCACAGCCAGCAAGGGCAGCACTATCCTGCAAGGGCTTCACCATTGTGCAAGGTACACAGGCAGACTCACTGAAAGTCCTTGCCCCATTTGTACAGTAGTACTCTAGAATCTTTTTCATGAAATATTTTGTTCTTATTTATACAAACATGTGTATGTCCGTGTGAATGTGAGACACATGTGTGCATGTGTCTGTAAAAAGGCAAAGGAAGCCATCAGATGCCCTGGAAGCTGGAGTGAGTTGCGGGCAGTTGTGAGCCGTCCCAACTCCGGCCCTCTGGAAGAGCAGGAAGTGCTCTTATCCGGTGAGCCATCTCTGCAGCTCCAGTGCTCCGGAACTCTTATGAAATGATCCAAAGTGCTACTATACTACTTGAAAATAAGAGCTTCAGATACTGCTGGGTCCCTCCGTGTCTTGTCTCCCCCACACCCCACCCCCATCTTATTTTATCAACTACAAGTAAAGAAAAAAACACACACGCTTTTTTTTTTTTGAGGAGCTGGACTCCCGGCGTGCTCGAGGACACTTCGCAGCATGTCAAGCAGATATTGACTTCTGAGCCCACACTAGCACAGTTCGATCGATGTAACACCGCTTCTGGCCCCTGGCTCTTCCCTCGTAGAGCTGACTCTTAGCCACGGGGCTGCAGAGGGCACCTAAACAGATCGCTCCTCCACTGCACAACAATGTCGGTGGCATCATGTGCGTAGGAAAACTGCGCTGAGCTGACGAGTTGGGAAGCAGCCCTGTGAGGGTTGGGGGAGGCCACGGCACATTCTCCTGCATTTGCAAACAGCTCTCCCTCTTCTGGACTACTTTTTTTTTTCCCCAGATGATCTTTGGATGGCATGCCCGTGCTGTCTCTGCTGAATTTCAAGTCAAAAGAAACAGCAGGGAGTGGAAGCCCCAGTAATTTGCCTCTGTAGAGTTGATGGTGTGCTGGGTGCACGCGTGTAAGGTGTGTGTGTGTGTACATTCGTCTGTAGCTGGCTTATTCTAATTTAGCAAGGCCAACAGCACAGTAAAACGGAACAAAAGCTCAGAGCCAGACTGTCAACGGCAAGGTTGACCTCTTATTCCTCTGATGATTTTGGACAAGTGGCTTCTTATGCCTGACTTCCTCTTCTAGGAGACAGGAATTCCTATTGTCCAGGAAACGCTGCCCCTTCAGAATGAATGTGAGCGAGTTCCAGCTGGAAGTACCCAGGACATGTATTTGAACTAAAGTCACCAGTAAAAAAGAAATGGGAATAAAAAAATAAAATAAAATAAACTAAGGCCCACAGGGCTAGTGAGATGGCTCAGCAGGTAAAGGCACTCCCTGCCACGTTCAAGCTGACCTGAGTTCAATCCCCGGGACCTACATGATAGAAGGAGAGACCCCACTTCTGTGCACTGTTCTCTGACCTACACATAGATGCATGCTGTGGCATGGGATGGGCCCCAAATGTGTGTGTGTGTGTGTGTGTGTGTGTGTGTGTGTGTGTGTGTGTGTGAGAGAGAGAGAGAGAGAGAGAGAGAGAGAGAGAGAGAGAGAGAGAGAGACTAGGGCAAACATAAATTAGTGTATCAAGTGTGAACTATGGTGAGAATAAGTAGAAGGGAAAATAATAAAAATTTTAAAATCAGAATAAAAATGCAACAGTATTTGTGATTAAAAACCTGCAAACTTGGTTCTGCACTCCCTGAAGTCAAATCAAAAAGAGAAACATTCAGATCATGTGTGGTGTGGGTGTTACTGTTACAACGTAGGTGACCCAGCCCACTTTATTTCTTGAAGAATCAATATGGTGGGATTCTGGATCTATCAATACCTCTTCCTACAGCCACACGTATACTGGCAGCACAGAGCAGACTCAGAGGTTTTTAAAAAAGCGTCCATGTGTTGAGAGGGACGTGGGTATGGGGAGGAACTGGAGGAGAGAGAGAGGAGGGTGGGTTTGATCTTTAGCTGCAACGTTTTTGAAATTATAAAATATAAAAGCTTCCTTTTGTCATTCATGAGTGTGCGCATGTGTGGGTGGGCCATGATTAGGTAATCACTCACTGCCTTCTGATTATAGACGCGACATGATTCGCGCTCTCACCTTCTTCCTGCAGGGCCTCCCTGCCGTGGTGGGTTGTGCCCACAAGCTGTGAGCCAAAAGAAATCCTTCCTTCCTTGGGTTGTATCATCAAGCACTTTACCACAGCTCTGAGAAAAATAGCTAACACAATGAAACTAACACAGCGAACTGATCTGGTCCTCTTCACTCTCCTAACCTTGCGTTTGCTTTCCGTAGGCAACCAACTATAGGTCCCCTCAAGTCAGTCCTGCATTTGGTCTTCCTGTTTCTACTCAGCTCTCTTCCTTCTGGGCTCGGCTTAGAGCAATCTCGAGCTTCTGTGATCTATCTCAGGATTGTACGTCTGTTAAAGAATCACAAGGACCCCACCTTGTACCAGGCGCCTGTTGCAAGATTTTCCATGTCCAATCATATTAGGGCAGTGGAAGGCCTGTGATTGGACAGGAAAGGGGGCGGAGCTAGGAGTTGAGGCATCTCAGAGGTTGGAGGAGGAGGAGGAGGAGGAGAGGAACAGAGATGGCTTCCGATGTGGACCTGTATGACATCTACTAGTCAAAATAGTTAAGTTTTTATAAGGTTAGAAACATTGAGATAAAGCTTTTATCATTATCAATTGGCTCTTAAATTATTGTATTGGCACGTGTAATTGTGATTTTAAATATACACACATCTAATTGGCTAACTAGCATTAAGAGTCCTGTTTCTACCAGGTGAATGGAAGATGAGATGGCAGACCTGTGGGGGGGGGAGGGAAGATATGTGGGCGTTATGTGTAAGCGAGACGAACTCATGGGGTCCCCCGCCAGAGAGTTGGCGGGCTAGCAGGAGCCCTGTGGCCTGGTGTAAGGTTTGTGGCTCGCCATTCCCTTGCTGGGACTAGTGCTGGAACATCCCGGTGTTCTTTTTTAATATTTCCCACAACAGGTGCCACCCTCTGAATCACCAAGGGACTCAGAAGAAGGAGATGCCAGAAATCCAGAGATCTTGAAATTACCTCCAAGAGGAGTGGTGTAGTAGGCGCCTCCCTCTACTGGTACATACTTTCTGTGTACATTATATACTCCAAAGCATAGGTTTTCTCAGCATGGTAGGATGACAGGTCTGTACTTTCCTCCGTTGAAGGTCCAGAGGCTGCTGTGTTCTGAAACATGTCACCATATTTGTGCTAAAACTTCACTTGCCGTTGGCTGCTCTCAGGGACGCCGAGGTCAGCATGCTCCCAGGGGGTTCGGGACTCTGTGATGGGTGACAACAGCAGAAGTCCTGGCAAACTTTCCTTAGGCTGTGCAGCAATGAAAGCCGTTGCCACTCTCACTGCCTCTTCTTGCACACGTTTCCTCCCAGTGTAGCAGATCAGCTCCCAAAGCAAATTGTTGGGGGTGGGGGTAGCAGAAGCTCCCCGCCCCCCCACACACACATTATGATCCAGTCTTGGAAACCACACAGCATCAGCTCAATGTCTGATTCATCGGAAGCAAGTTACTGAAGTCAAACCTTGGAGAGGGAGAATTGGTCTTTCCCACTTTATGGGCACTGTGTTGAAGAATGCATGAGCGTTGTTTCAAATACTCCAGGAGTGCAGTGACTGGTCTTCCTTTGCAGGGAGTCTTGTGCAGGGGATCAGCTTCCTAAGGCTCTACATTCATAGGCTGACATAATTTCATAAGAGGGGTGGAGATGCAATTAACTCTGAGTAGCTTCATGATAATCACAGGCTATCTTGTTACCACCCTGCTTGTCTCCTGTGTGCTCGTTAATGGGTCTGTTTCCTGGCACTCAGGACAACAGGCACGCACGCAATTGTGAGCAGAGGAGGTGGGGTCTTCACTGATGCCCTCCTGCTCCTCCAGGGTCTTTACCGAGGCTGTGAAGCCCGTCGTTCTAACTCTCCTTCTCGGGTAGGTTCTCTTCCAAGAAAACCTGGCTGGACTGCAACACGTGTGGCAATCTCTACCTGCTCTCAGCCAGATCTCCCAAGCACACGGAGTTTCCTCCCCACTGTTCAAGCTGAGGTTGGTTACCACCAGCCACAAATACATTTAAATCTCCAGCTGCTCCCTGTTACCATCTGTTTTCGGTTTGCCTCCCCTCTCCCCAGGTCACCCATGAAGATGTTTTTTCAGAAAGAAGCAAGTTAAAGTGAAATTAAACCTCTCGTGTGGGCCACTCAGTTTCTCTCAACACCCCGTGTGCCCTGCTCCGTCTGGGCAGAACTTGAGTCTTCATTTTTACCAGCCTTGGGAGATGGAGTCAGATTGGGATGGTCATGAAGAGGGATGTGGACGCCTCAGGGGTTCCATAAAGAGAGTTGCTTCCCCTGAGTGGCAGGTGATAACTGCTCCCATTTCTCACTTAATGGAATCAAAACAAGAAAATTGTTAAGGTAAAATATACAGAAGACATGAAGGCTTTGTGTCGCTTTATAAGAGAAAGGGGAAGCACCGACAGGATTCTGTATTATTAAAACAAAAATCATTTGTTTATATTTTGCACCTTTCCAGCCTGAAAAACTTGTGAAATACTTTTTTTTCTAAATTTCTCGAAGGGTGACCAGGCTCCATTTTGCAATGTCACTCTGGTTAAACCAACACAGACTGTCTTCAGGAACCCATTAGCCTACAATTCCTGGAGAAACTAGTCCTTATTTTTCAGTTTTGATAATTTGCCTTATGTTAAATTCTAGGCATGTGATACCTGTTCCTAAGGAACTGATGAAAAACTCCATAAAGTCTGAAACTGCCATCCAGGAGCCTTGTACTATGTTTAGGTTTTACATGGAATTATCTATTTTCTGTGATACATATATTGTGATCATATATTCACATATATGGAAGTTTCCATAGGCCTATGTGATTGTCTCTACAAAGATGGTCACAGAACACCCCTTCCTTGTGTCCTCTGAACTGTTATAGGATACTTCAGTTGAGGGCTTTGCCAACTCAAGCCTGTTTTTCCAATCACCCCACATCCTGGTGCCTCCTGCATTTCTTCTAGGCTCAGATCTCACCTATGGAGATGGTGTTTGAAAACACAAGGCAGAGAGGAGGGAGAGGTGATGTCATCTATAAAATGTTGGGCTTGCAAACAGGAAGACCCGAGCTTCATCTCCAGAATCCATGGGAAGAAAGCCAGCTCTGTTTTGTTGGCTTGTGCTTGTGGTCCCAACACTGGGGGTTACAGGCAGATCCCTGGGGCTCACCAGACAGCTAGCCTAGCCTATTTGGTGAGCTTTATGCCAGTGAGTGACTGTGTCTCAAAAAACAAAGCCAATTCTGACTGACAGTTGAGGTGTCCTCTGGCCGTATATATGTGTGGCTACAAATACCTATGCATGCATGAATACACACACACACAGACACACACACAGACACACACACACACACAGACACACACACACAGACACACAGACACACACACACACAGAGACACACACACACTTGGGAGAGGTGGGACATTGAACATCTGTTTTCTCCAAAGTCAGCTGGTGGTTCCATCCCACTTGTTTGGTTAGGAACCCTGAGTGGACACCTGTGGGATGCTGACCCAGTAGACTATGAACCCGAGCAGAGTTAGAGACAGTGTGGTCGTTGGCACCATTAGAACGGGAAGGCCCTAGAGATCCCTGGGAGATACCATCTCAAGATCCATTATTCCGTAAGACTGTGAGCCATGACCTCATTACCCCATGGGCAGTTCCCCTATGTCTGCTGGTCTGGACTTGTGAACTTTGTGGACATGCCCAGGGAGGAGGAAAGCTTTCAGAGCAGAGAGTAGTCTCCAGCAGATAAAACTGAGTAGCAGTCCACCCTGGGGCTTTGGTTCTCTTGTAGCATTGTGAGAGATTGTTCTTGGTTGCTGTCCATCACAGCAAAACCATTCTTAAGGGTCAACTTTGTATAGTTCATCTTAGAGGCTTAAAATGGAACAGTAAGGCCTTGTATGGTTGACACACAGCTGCACCCACATCCTTATGTGTAAAGGAAGATGGTCTGCACTGAGTCCTATCCATCAAATAACTGCCTGTGAAGAGCTTCAGGCACCCCTGGACAGCACGCTGCCAGGTGACAGCAAGCTGGCGCATGATCTCACTCACTTCTTGGCCAGTTTGCTCCTGTCTCAGGGCCTTCTCTTCCTTGTAGCCCCTGAGGGAACTTCAGCCGGCTGTAGCCAGACTTGAGCATTCTTCATGACTCATCGGGATTTCTAACATCCTTCCTGCTTCAAGGCATGAAGGGAGCAAGGAAGAATCCAGAAACTCCCAGAACTGGGTTAAAGGACATATCCGTAGCCGGCAAAATGTTTCCACAGGAGGACTCAGCCCTAGGACAAGCACAGGAGTGAAAGCTTCCTAGTCACCTGGTTGTCAGGATCTCTAACTGGTGTGACCTCACTCCCAACCCAGTCCTTGGAAAAGCATGAATAATTCAGGTTGTAGACTTCTCAGGATCTACCCAGGCCTTCTAAATTTAAAACACCTACAGATACATAAACCCAAAGATGAAAACCTGGGGAAGCAAACTAAGACATAAATGATGCGGGAACCAGTGTTGACCATAGATCTTTCTGGAACCAGACTGATTATAAATCAGAAGTAGGTAGGAGCGTCGGCACAGGTCTGTAATTATGGTATATGGGAAATGAGGGGAAGGGACCATCACCTCAAGACCCTCTTTAGGTACAAGATGAGTTAGAGGCCAGCTTGGGCTACATGAGAACATATCCTTAAAATATGAAAAAACAGTACTCGTTGCTCTTCCAAAGGTTTGAGTTCAATTCCCAGCACCCTCAGGGCAGCTCACAACTGTCTGATGCTATCTTCTGGTGTGCAGATGTACATGCAGAAGAACTACACATACACATAAAATACACAAATAAATAAATCTTTTAAAAAAGAATCAGCAACAATTATGACAAAAGCCAGCTTCTGAGTATAGCACAGGCTGAGTGATGTCCTGGACACCACACTAATCTCTGGCCTTCAGGACTCATGGATGACATCTGGGCTGAGGTAGCTACTCCACTCCCAAGACAGACAAGTTTTCAAAAGCTGGATAATGGAGCAGGATGAACTTCCCAGAGTCAGTACTCAGGGACCCTGGAGAAGGACTGAGGAAGGGAGAATCTTTCCTAGAACACTGACCCGAGTCTCAGCAGAGGCTGTTCTTGATCACCACACACTGATGAGCTGAGTTTTCCTGAGAAACAAAACCCAAAACATGCATGTGTTTGTCTGGGTGTAGGTTTTGTTTTGTTTTGTTTTCAAAATATTATCTTTATTAGATATTTTCTTTATTTACATTTCAAATGCTATCCCCTTATCTGGTTTCCCCTCCGAAAACCCCCTATCCCATCCCCTCCCCCCTGCTCACCAACTCATCCACTCCCTCTTCCCTGTCCTGGCATTCCTCTACACTGGGGCATCGAGCTTTCTCAGGACCAAGGACCTCTCCTTCCTTTGATGTCCAACAAGGCCATTCTCTGCTACATATGCAGTTGGAGTCATGGGTCCCTCCATGTGTACTCTTTGGAGCTCTGGAGGGTCTGGTTAGTTCATATTGTTGTTCCTCCTATGGGTGTAGGTTTAAGGACACTGCCAAGTCCCACATTGTCCTGGGACCCTGGCAGGAAAGCAGGAAGGAGCTGTAGTCGAAGCCATGTGCTTGTGAAACCCTTCTTGTCAAGGAGAGATCAGTATGTGTTCTAGTCAGACTTTTAACTGACTAGATGAGCCCCACCCACATCATGGAAACTAATTCACATTACTCAAAGCACCCTCTTTACACAGTAACCTCATACAAAATCTTCCTCCTTCGTAGTAACACCTAGAATTGGATTTGGCCCTAAACAACATGACTCTGCCAAATCAATGGATGAAACCAAACCCTACAACCTCTGAGGGCCGATATGCCACCACTTCCCAGCAGCCCTTAGTGCAAACGGAAAGATGTTATCACTCTGTCTCTTATCGATTTGGGAGGTGGGGGCCTTGCAGCAGGAAGTCCATTCCTGGGCAGGCCCCGAGGATTTAGAGCCTAACCCTGCTCCTGTTCTTTCCCTCTCTGCTTTCTCTCTGTGTGGGTAGAAATGTGACTCCGTGTCCTGCCGGCTGACTTACTCTCCTGCAGCTATGCCTCTCACTATCATGGACTCTGTCCCTCTGGAACCGGAAACCAAAACAAACCTTTCTTTGCTTCCTCACTCGATTTTGGGCTTGGCATTTTACCCCAGCAATGGAAAAGCCCCTAGCACAGCATCCCACTCTGTAGCACAGCATCCCACTCTGTTCTCTCTGGCTCTTTGTCTCACCATTTGTTGTGCCCTGACCCACGAGTGTGACTAGAAGAGACAAGTGTGCGAGTTGTGAGCAGAGATGCTGGCTGGCATCAAGGGCTTCCACATGTCCTCGGGAACATGTGTTCTTTACCAGGAAGAGCCAAGGCAACTTCAGCCTGTGTCCCTGAATGAAGGCACAAATCCCCAAACTGAACGAACTAAGTATAGCCAAGGAGAGCTGAGCTCGGCACCTCTACGGCTGCTTGGAATAACCTTGTTCCCACGCAAGGCATCAGCGCTTTGGGGTGGGGTAAGGCTTAGCAGTAGAGCGCTTGCCTAGCTGTGTAAGGGTCTTTCAGCTAACGCCACCAGGGGAGGAGATGGGGGGAGAAAAGAGACAAATGTTTTATTGAGGTGTTGAGGGTATTTGCTTCTGGGTAGTTATAACCCATATAATATAACCAATATGACCTGCTGAATAGTTAAATAATGCAAATAACAAAGTTTTACATTTGAACTAAGCGAGTATTATTCCAATTCCACACCGTTTTTTCCCTCTCCCCTGCCTCTCTATCTATCCTCACATTGAACCCAGGGTCTTATGCATGCTAGACAAGTGCTATATTACAGAGCCACAACTCTGACCCCCATGAGATGGTTTAAAAGCACATTGAAGGCTTCTGAGTCTCGCTGTGAACTCAGGGCATTGAACATGCTTGGCAAAGGCTTCTGGTGTGCAGGAATAGAGGCTCCTTGGCTTTCAGGCTGGGTAGACTTTCGCAGTCGCATTCTCCCACCCTCTGGGTGTCCTGGTGTCAGAGCATCAGGTAGCTTGGGGGTCACCTTGGCAGGAACTCTGCCCTTTCTCATTCTTCCTTCTCGCTCTTTCCGCTGTTGGGCTGGATGAAAAGGCAAACCTGAACTGGACCAACAAATTCAAAAAAATCAGCTCCCATCAAAACTTAAGGTGGAGCGAGCCCAGCCCCACCCTAGGCCACTCCAGGAACTTTGGTTTTTCTGGAACTGATAAAAAGGAAAACTTTGCAAGCTATTCATTTTTTCCTATTCTTTCCTCTAGGTCTTTGCTTAGTTCGTCCTGGGAAACTAGACTTTGCTATTTTTCAGTGAAGCCTGGCTCTTCCACAACTGAGTTTTAAGTTTCTAGTTCTGTGGGAGGATATGAAATTATTTCTGCTATTAGAATTTGGGTTGAGTTTTGAAACGAGAACATTCGTTCTGAGCAATAAATGCAAGTGGTGACCTTACACAAACAGTCATGTCGGGTCTTACATAACCCATAAGGATATTTTAAGAGCAGGACAGACCAATAAGTGTTCCAGCAAAAGGTTGGAGAAGTAGGTTAAAGAAGGGGAGAAAAAGCATCCTTCTCATCCAGGTGACACCCCCTCCCCCAGTCAGGCAAAATGACTCAGCCTTTCAAGTAGGTGACAATGCTCATGGAAAATATGACCCTAGTGGTTTCCATAAGGGCTTCTCAGGTGGCAACTGTTAGGCTTTTGATGGCTGGGCATCCCTGAGGAATCTGGGCTATTTTGGGGCCTTTTCACAGAATGGTCCAAAGGACCCTGCTGACAGTTCATAAGAAACCCTGTGAATGTCTAGATTCCAATCTTGACGTTCATAAAGTCTGCAGTAGAAAGAGCTGAAGACAAAAGTCTGATGAAACTGTTAGGAGAGATCAGCCCCAGGGATATATGCGCAAGCCCTGAGGTCTGCAGGGAAGAGCTCTCTGCCGTATTTAGAATAGGTGTCAGTCTTCAGCTGGGTCGATCTAAGTTTTCAGCTACAGGCATACAGCTGAATTTCCAAGCTCTTCGCCCGTGTCCATCCAGATCTCTAAGTTCTTTGCCTGTGCTCCCACCCTGGAAACTGCAAGTGTTGGGCAGAGGTTTTGTTTGCCAGGAAGAATCCAGGCTCTCTGAGGTTACTTTGGGCTGACTTCTCTCTGCTTACTCTTCAGCTGAAAGGGAATGATCCTCCCAGTCTCCTTTGCTCAGTCGGAGTCTGGGATCAGTGAGTGTGCTCAGATCTATAGGAAAACACACAAAGTGCTCAGGACACCAGCTATTATCATACTGAGGAGGGACCTTGCCGTTAGGCTCCCTGATGACTTTCTGGCATTTTATGTGCCTATGTAAGCATGCTCAGAGGGTTTACGGGTGGAAGAAAACATTACTGGGGGTTGATACAGTAGACATACACCCTACAGCATGACCCTTTAGCGTGACTGTTTGGATACACTCAGGGCGACACGCTTCCTCTACACCCCATGACTTATTAGTGGTCTTGACATTTTTCAGTTCCTGTCATAGGCTCCTCTCCTTCTTTTAAGGTGTCAGCCTCAGTTTGGGGGTTCTTAGTCTAGTCTGTCTTCCTTCTCTCTCCTTTTATTGCCTTAACAAAAGTTGGGGTCTTGAACTTGGAGCCTCACAGATTCAAGGCCAGCACTCCACCTCTGAGATCCCTTTAGCATATTTTTCTCTCTCCCTTTTTAGCTACAGCCTGTTTGTAATTTAACCAAAGATAAGCCTTAACTCCCTTTCTCAGGTGGCAGGTACAACAAAGATGGAGGTTAAATCAAAGAGGGTCTTGTTTTCTGACACTTAACGTGATGATGCCCATTCAAGAGGAGAGGGCGGCCATCTTCACCCAGAGAACCCAAAGCTGGGACCTACATTACAACCTCATAAAAATGCCCGTTGCTGAGTGTCTCCCCTCCCTCGCTCCACGGAACTCTCCTGAGCTCCAGCCGCTCTGCTCTCACCCAACCCAAAGGGTGAGGCGGTTTCCCCTGACTGACTCCATTTGCGTGTCTGCCTTGCACATAGATAAAGAAAACAGAAAACCAAATGTCTCCGGCTGGTGGCTGCAGACTGAGCCCTGGGAATGTTGGGAAAACCTCATCTTATCGATTTGAGCACCTCAGCTTTCTGCTCTATCTCTTGGTGGTGGCAATGGTGTTGGGGACTTGGTGGTAGTGTGAGTTTGTTGTCTGATTTGCAGATCAGAGCATAGACAGGATAAGACGAGCCCTAACCTTTGAGTTAAATGTGGGTCAGGTTCACGGAGCCCTGCTTGGCTCAGAACCACACCCTGTATCCTTTGAGATGCCCATCCCCCACCCTAGGAGTCCATCATAGCAACAGACTGAGGACAGGTGAGAAAGTATGGCACCGGAAGACGCAGGCCCTCCTCCCACTGTCAATCAGCGCAAAGGCTCATAATAATCACACTTGACATTGAATTATACTTTCCAATCGGACACGATTTAGAATTTTCAAAGACTTTTATAGATATAATTTCTTTGATCCTCCAGCAGCTCTGTGGGGTAGCTACATCTTTCAATCATTCAACAAATGCTTGCTGGAAGCTCTATTGAGAGTGACTGAGGGGCTCCCAGGACACAGGTCTTTCTGTTTTAAAAGCAGGACAGTCCAGGGCAAACCGCTATGAGCTGGCCACACTTCCACCATTCCAGACAGAGAACTCCCAAAGACGAACAGGACAGCTGTGGTCCCAGCATACATGATATTATGCTGACATTTCTCTGTGTTTGATGTCTGCTGGATACTGCACTGAGATGCTGTAATTTGAGGTTTAAAAAAATGATGTTTTCTGATGTCTATTCTTTACATTCCTGATTCATGCATTAGGTCCAGAGCTAGACCCTGACAGGAAAACACAAAATCTAGCAGCTTTTAAAGACCGTATTGCCTAGTGCTACCGGAGACATTAGGGGAGGCATTAGGACAACTGTGGTCTGCTGGAGTCCCCAGGTCTATGTTATCTCATCCCACTCCTCTTCTGATCTTCTACTATCTCTGGTCACCCACCATGAGCTCTCCGATTCTTCCTGTATCACTACCTCTTTTAGTGGTGACTTTATCTTCCCCCAGGTCTTTGATCTTTTGAATGTCATCTGCTAAAATTCAGATTAAAATTATTATATTGGTATAATGTAATTATGGTTTATCAAGGGTTTTGTAGTTGTTTGTCTGCTTGCTTGCTTTTGAAACAGGGGCCTCTTACGTCTTAGGCTGGCCCCAAACTGGCTAATCATCCAAGGATGACTTTGAATATCTGATCCTCCTGACTCTACCTCCCAAGTGGTGTGATTTCAGGAGTGCAGCACTGTGTGTAGTTTAGGTGGGGCTGGGTATTGAACTCATGACTTTATTCCCGCTGGGAAAGGAGTCTATCAATTGTGTTTCATCAGACCTGGATGCAAGTATGCGTATTCACCGAGAAACACTGACCTCAGACAACTCTTAAGAGAGAGTATTCTCACTAAGAGATCAGAGTTTCTACCAGTTCACAGAATATCGCTGACTTAGGTAAGCTTAGGGCCAGTTTGGAAAGAAGTACCCATATCAACCACTTTCCTATACATTCCAGCAACCAGGAACCTCCTAATTAAATAGTGTCCTATTATGTGACCGGATCATGCATTTCCAGGAAAGACAAAGTAATCGAATTAGCTTTGAAATGTCAGCCCTGCAGCAGATACTGCTGTGGGCTGAAATAGAGCAATTTTTTCTTTTTTTCTTTCTTTCTTTCTTTCTTTCTTTCTTTCTTTCTTTCTTTCTTTCTTTCTCTCCTTCTTTCTTTCTTTCTTTCTTTCTCTCTTTCTTTCTTTCTTTCTCTCCTTCTTTCTTTCTTTCTTTCTTTCTTTCTTTCTTTCTTTCTTTCTTTCTTTCTTTCTTTCTTTCTTTCTTTCTTTCTTTCTTTTTGAATGTTGCCAACCATGTGGTTAACTCTAACAGCTATGTGTGGCATTTGGCATAAACGAATGCTCCTCTGCCTAAAGAAATGAAGCTCTTAACTCACCGTCTTTCTGGACTCCAACTTCCTGGTGTTCTCCAATAGTTGGCTGTGAATTTTGAGGGTGTGGACTCATCTTTCCCTCAGTAGATGAAGCCCTCACAGAAAGAATTGTCACCCATTACACAGAATGTGCTTGCCAGCTACACTGTGTCTGGCTGTTTTGACTCTATGTTGATTCAACCCATCATAAACAGCTAAATGCCGGCATCCTTCTGGACCCTAGGAAACAGCAGAGAGGAAACGAGTGTGATTATAGAGATCTGGCTTTGGTGTGCCCAGCCAGAGGGGAAAGGTGCAAGCACCTTGACGAGGAAAGAACTTGGTTTGGTGACAATCAAGGGGAGGAGAGTGCAACTGAGGCAGATCTGGTGTGGATGCTAAGGCCAGGAGAGGCAGGCAGCACCAGGTGACACTAGGTCTTGGTGTTTCATTCTAAACACAACCAAGAGGATATTGGGAGATTTCTAAGCAGGAGAATGAAAGGACTTGTATGGTTTTCCAAGGATCACTCTGTCTACATAACAGGAAGCAAAATACAGGGAGGCAAGAGTGGACAAAACAGGAAAAGTATTGCAGAGTTCCAGGTGGAAATGGTACTGACTCAGATCAGAATGACAACAGTGAGACAGAAGAAGGGGGGATGTGGTATGGGTGGTGGATATGGACAGGGGCGAAAGAAGATCCAAAGGTTACTGGCTTTTCCCTCAAGCAAACATGTAGAGGGTGTTGCCAAGGCAGAGGTACAGATGGCCATGTGAAAATCTCCTTCATGAAACAAGTCTCCCCGTATCATTTATTTTATTTAATATGATGCTTTCCTGGCCTGATGGTACATGATCTTTTTTGGCTCCATGATCCATTAACATAGGAATATATTTACTTCCTTCTGTAGACTCAAGGAACACCAAGACACAGAAATAGCACATCGACCAAATGCAGTCAGGAGTTACCAACTTGAGCTGTAATCTTTGCAGTGCTCTTCTGTTCTGGGAATCTCTGGCAGTGCCGTCATTGATGGAAGGCAGTCTTCAGTGAGCCAGTGTTGAGTGACAGGTGCGGCTCTATGTGGCTTCTTTGAATTACTTCATCCAGTCTTCACATAACTCAGGAAGTGAAGGTTTGGGTTTTTTTTTGTTGTTGTTTTTTTTAACTCGACTCTTAGATAAAGAAACCTAGACTCACAGAGATGAAAGTCACCTCTCAAGGTCATATGTATATAAGGGAAAGGTCAAAGGTTGAATTGAAACCTGGGTCCCTTTGACCCCTGTGCTGTGCTGTGCTATGCTATGCTGCACTTTCAAATTTCTCCCTGAGCATTGTTTAGGGCTGGGACAGATGTGTTGGCACACAGCTTTGGTGATGCAAGTGCATCTTAGCCATAACAACAACGATGGTGTTGGTGATCATCAGCTCCTATGAGGAGGACACACTAACCACAATAACACTGATGGTGTCGAAGGTCATCAGCCTCTATGAAGATGACACACCGTGGGAACTTCATGGCTGAGGACAGCCACAGATTGCTGGCAATGCCTTTTGTTGGATGTGGCAGAGAATATGGAAATGTTCAGAGACATCTTTGCTCCGTGCTGTAAATGACATTCAGCTGAAGTTCAGAGGGAGGGGTGGCAGGAACATTAAAGACCCTGGCATACTTAGATGAACTTTCTGTCCCAAATGCTAGGAGTAGCATCAAGACTTTGGACCATCTTGTCAGTTTCTAAACTCTAGCCTATGACTAAGGAGCCTTTCTCCCATGGAAGAGACCAGAGCATATTGATGGTAGTTGACTGTGCTAATGAGGTTTTGACTTAGAATTTGGATTGAAAATTGAAGTCAGGTCTTCCATGATGCATGCAAGCCCAAGCAAATCGAGCACATTCTAAACGTCTGCTGGAGCTGAGGTGTTTTCCTCCCTTTTCTTCTCCCATCGTTTAAAAGCATTTGGCCTGTAAGATGAGTACTTGACTGGGAAGCTACAGCTGGTATAGCCGGTATTGAAATGCACTTGGGAGCCCTTAACAAAGAATATCTGATTACAGACAGAAACTGGACTCCGTTTGTTTTCTGTTCATTTAATTTGATGTTTTAATGATGCTGCAGGTTATTTGAAATACTCTATTTCGATGTACCCTTTATTTGTTGCACTTGTATCCTGAGGCAGGTTGGTAGAGGCTGAGGTACTCAGAAATCTCAACCAATACGTTTCTGCTGGAAGCCAGAAAGATAGTGCACCAGGAATGCTCTAGAATCTTAAGCAATAATTAATCCAAATTTGAGTTCAGAGATTATAACAGTCCTGCCCCATTCCCCAAAACTCAACTTAAAAACAAAATATGAAAGATGAGTTAGAAACAATGACACTGTGAGTGAGATAAATAGACACTGGGAGTTAGCTCCAAACACTGGAAAGGGGTAAGCTAACGTATAGTGGTTTGGGAGGCCAGAGATACAACTGGTTTCAGCTCTATCTCCTCTTCACTCTGATTTCAGATCAATGGGGACACAATGTGCACTGACTTGATTTCTCCATCTCCTCTTCACTCTGATTTCAGATCAATGGGGGATGCAATGTGCACTGACTTAACTTGGCCTCTTGTTTCTGTACTTTCTCCCTGACCTAGTGCAAGTTTCCTTATCACAAGGATCTTTATGTTTATCATCTCCCATCATCCTGGGATATAAGCCTGGTCCATAGCTTGTGTTCCATGTTCACCTGGTAGTAGTAGGCTATAAGGGTTCCCAAAATGTCCAAGGACATATCCTTGAGGCCTGTTAATATGTTGTATCTCTCTCTCTCTCTCTCTCTCTCTCTCTCTCTCTCTCAAAAAAAAAAAGAGGACTCGTAGTATTTGGTTTTCCCTTAGATCCATGGCCTATCTAGTCTTAGATTCTTGGTAGTGTCAGGTATGTGTTTCATCTCATGGAGTTGGCCTTAAATCCAATCAGAAAATGATTGGTTATGCCTGTAACATTTGTGCCACTATTGCACTGGTATATCTTGCAGGGAATATGGGAAGGCACAACAAACACTTAAGGCCATTGGAAACACCATAGAGAACCTACTACTGTAGAGGCTTCCACCTTATATACTGAAATGGGCTCTCTCACTGGATCTGGAGTTCACTGATTCAGTTATACTGGCTGGCCAGAAAGCCTCAGGGATTCTCCTGTCTGTTCCTCGTCCTCATGTTTTTCTGTAAATATTGCCACTATGCTCCACTTTTTACTTAAGTGCTAGGGATCTGAACCCAGGTACTTCAAGCACTTTTCCTACTGAGTCATCTTCCAGCTCTGCAATACCTACCTTCCTTCCTTCCTTCCTTTCTTCCTTCCTTCCCTCCCTCCATCCCTCCTTTCTTTCTTTTTAAGGTAACATTTCTTAAATTCCCAGTTAATTATCCAAAGATCCAGTTATTATTAGGGAAACAGGATAAACAGTCCTTTCTTTCTAATCACCATAATTCAGTTCAATGAATTGGCATCCTGTTAATCAATTACCTAGTGTCTTCCTCCCTCTATCATATACCTGAAGTCCTCAGGAGGAAAGAGCTTGGTTATATTTAATTGTTACCAAGCCCGGGCAGGGCTGACATAATTCTCTCCTATCAGGTCTTTACTGGATGAATGAAAGCATAAAGGGAGAGGCATTTTCTCCTTTGTCTTTCACATCTCTCTGCCTTTCCCTAACTCTGTTCTCTCTTGGCTCTAGGTAGTTATGTTTATCATCAAAGTATTTTGGATCAAAACAATACCTTAATGAGAAAGTGCCCTCAGAGGCATCAAACGCCATTCTGACACAGAAATAGTAATTCAGAGCATGTGATGAAGATGCCTTGTAGAAACCCACATTGGTCATTAAACAACATCTATTTAATTTGTTGTCTTCTATGTAATGGCCCCTTAGGGTTGCTTCCTAATTAGAACCCTAAGAAGATGTGGTATTAATATTGCGAGGAAGTAGCTAAATACAAATACAGACAAGGATTCAGGGAGGGTAACGAATCAGGTCCTGAATGCAATCAGTTGATCACTGTGCCACTGTGTGCTAGAAGAACACCTTGTATCTTTCAGGATGACTTAGGACTTGTCCAAGGTTACACAACAGAAGGAAGATGAGCACCTAGGACTCTTTCTCCAGTTCCACAGGTTGTTCTGTCATTTCCACGGGCTCCAACCAATGTCAGAGGGCAGGACCTTTGTCATTTGCTCCTCACTCAGAAACAGCTCATGATGTGCCTCACTGAGCTGTGTGCTAAAGAGTATGAGCTCATTAACAGCTGAATGTGAAATTTGGTGCAAGAATCTTTTCTCCCATTTATCTTAGCCTGTTGTCTGGGTGATAGACTGTCAGGCAGGAGGCAGATCGGGCCCCACCTGGCCTTTCTTGGCATCCTAGATGCCTTCTTGGGATGTTCTCTCCCAAGAAGGGACTACTGTGTTCTGTAAAATGCACCACTCGTTCATTGTCCCCCTCTGAAACGAAAAGTCCCTTCATAGTCTGCAATGACGCCCCTTCTCTTACCAGCCAACAGGTGTGTTTTGTATTGGACTTTCCTTCTAACCCAGAGGGAAAACAACAGCCATTTTGGGGTCTGTTTAGTCTCAGAAGGAAACATCGTACTAATTAGGGTAAGAGACTTTACAAAATATGTTTTCGATTCTACTGATGGTCAGTTACAAGCGATAACGCTGTTAAATGCAGTGCCTAATAAATCTGGAAAAACTACCCAATAAATGTAAGTAATAACAGTGATTAACAATAAATTAAATGCAGAGAAGCAAGAATGTACCACATTATTTTTAACTAGTTTGGGCCATAGGGTTCTGATTATTCAGTTTGTCCTGTACACCTGGAGTTTATTAGAGTGTAATACAAACTAAACGGTCCCTCAGAGAGGCCACTGAAAGGGCTTAGTATAAAACAATATACAAGTTTAATAGTGGTAACTGACCTTTCTTTCTTTTACAAAAACGTATCTTTGTAACTCGAACCCCAAGGAAATGTAATGCTTTTTACCTAATCCCAATTGTTAATTTTCCTTTTATTTAATTTAGAAGGTTTCATTTGTTTCATGTGATAGGAAGACACAATTTATACTCAATAATTCTTCCTGTTCTGGAAAGAGACCCAAGATGACCAAATATTGTTTTCCTCCTGTCGTGTCCATTATGGAACAGAGAGTATCAGACGGTGGTGCCCTCGCTGTTAATGTTAGCTGGTTAAAACCCACATTCTAAAATAGCCAAGTGAAATGGGTACATGTGTTTATAATCAAGGTGCATTTGGCTAATTTTCCTTAAACCTTTAAATATTACTCATTCTCAAATACCAGAAAATTGGACTCTTTCTTGGTGGAGGCAGGAAGGCAGCAACAGGCTTTCAGTAGAGACTTTTTTTTCTAGTGTCTCCCAACACTCATCTTTCTAAGGTCCTGAGACAGGACCACTGCATTTTCATGATGGAATCTTCAACTTGTAGACGGCACTGTGGGTGGAGGTGACATCACACTGCTGTGTTTTCTAGATGGTATTTGTAGTGCTTCTTTCTGTACCTGGGCTTTCTCACTCTCACCATGCACGCTGCAACCCCTGATGTGAGTGTGTTTTGCACAAAGGGCATCCTAACATGGGTCAACTCTTGTAAACATCTGAAACCTGAGGTGCCTCCAATGGTGCTGGGGTCTGGCAAAAAAGTCCATAAACTCTGCCTTCCAACAATTAAATGAAATGGTCACTAGGGAGGGGTTGAATGGCATTGCCCAGGGGGTCAACAGAGCAGATGACTATTTCCTTAATCTGTTAGTCAATATAGCCAGCCCTAGGCCTCACCTTCACCTTCAGGAGAACTTCAACTAGCTTCTTCCTGACTGAATGTCTACCTCCATTTCATAATCAAAACCATCTTTATCCAGAAGCCTTTAAAAAAAATCTCTGAGATGAAGCAGGTTTTACTTTTATTTAGAAGTAGAATTTTATTCCAATAAACAGGCTTAGGGCAAAGCCAGATGTGGAATGATTTCTGTGTCATCTACAAGAATGGGACTCAGTGGGCCAGAGGGAAGTTAGAGTATTTGTACATCTTTCCTTGGCTGTTAGAAGTGGACAGAAAGGACTAGGGCAGGAGATTGAAGTCACTAGATGCTTCCAGAATCTTCCCTGGGGGAAGGTAGCTGACTGTCCCAGGATGGACCTGAGACATGGGTCCATCCGAAAATCTCTCTTTATACCAAACACCTTCGTAAGACAACTATTGTCCTCCGGAGATTTCTTGGGTCCTGAGCACAACGCTAGGCCTATGTAGGTATCTTCACGTTTAGTCTGCACAGTGAGTCTGTGAGGCATTCCTAATTCCTTCATGTGAATTCCCAGGCATCCTTTACCCCATTTAGGGACTAACAGCAAGAGAACCAAAATTTTTGGTGGCACGAAGTGCACCATCTAGCCTCTAACTGGGAGAAGGCCTACTGGCCTTCTGATTCTCCTCAGGATTCACTACTCTAACCTCCAGCCCTGTTCCTGCCACTAGCTTTTCTTCAGCTGGAGCCCAGCTATCTCCCTCACTTGTCTAAGGCAGAGGGCTTCCTAGCAGAGCTCTAGGTCTTCATGTCTCAAGCTCTACTGTTCTACTCTTGACTGTAAAGCAATTCTTTTTGTAAAATAATTGTTTACCTCAGTCTTGCAGAATCCATACTCCAACCCTCCCTTCTCAGCTATGAAGAAGTACAGAGGTCAGCAGTGTGGAACCCTAGTTTAGGATTTAACTGCTATGCCGTCTTGCAAGTTGCTTAGCTTCTGAACCCACTTCAGAAGTTCATTATTCATAATCTAAGTTGTAGGATTCTAAAAAACAAAAGCAAAACAAAACCAACCAACTAACAAAGAAACAAAACCAGATTCTCTTCTAGTCCTAGTGGTGAACGTCCTGTGACCCCAACAATGGCCTTGAAGGCTGTCTCCTGAGTGATGGGATTACAAGGGCATCCAACCCACAAGGCCTGTTTCATGCAGTGTTACAGGTACCAGGGCTTAATGCCTCTTAGACAAGCTTCCCACCAACTGAGCTACATACCCAGTGCTTTGTAGAGTTCTTATGGGGTTAAATGATTTATTTGATGCTGGGCATGTTGCAGAGAACCTAGTACACTTAAGAACACCAAAGCGGTATCTGTTTATCGTGGCTAGAAGGCTTATATTATTCTCTTTAGCGAGCATTTCTAAGAATCAAAGAAATTCAGAACATGATTGGTACTTGCTTTACAGCTCCGTTTACCTCTTTAAAATTTCAGAGAGGTTTGCTCACTACACAGAATGTCAACAAAAGCCTCCATAATTAAGATCCAGGTTTTGTTTTGTTTTGTTTCTCCAAAGGAATTTCATGTTAGAGGTCAGCTTCTCCATTGGAATCCTGGGAAAGTCTTGGCCATGTGGAGGCAGTCTTCAGGTTCAGCTGCCGTGCAAGTCCTTCTGAGGGGAAGAACAGAGGACAGAGGAGGCCAAGCTCAACAGCTTGCCTTCATGAAGAACCTTAAGGGTCTTTGCGGTCCTCAGACAATACTAAAATGGTCCCCCTAGACTCTGCTCTTATAGTAAGAAAATCAGACCCACCCCCCCCCCATACGCTCCAAAGAATACTTATTAAAGAGAACAGTTCTTAACCACCAGATTTTTGTGGGGAGCATGCACTCATTCTTTCATAGATTCGCTCAGCTTCCCAGGCAAAAGGAGCAAGCACCCTTGCTGATAAGTCATGGAACATTCTGTAGACTTGGCCGTTCCCTCCAGCCTCTCAGACACAGGCAGTTTCACGGCAAAACCGTTCTGTTGCAGCCAATAAAGTAATCATGAAGAGATGGTTCGTTCTCCGTGCTTAATTCGGTGAGGTCTCTGTGCCGTCGGCGATGGTTGAAACGTTAATTTTGAGTGACGTTGGATGAGAACCTGGGTCTGGGCTGGACTGGAGTCACACAGCTGTTCTTTCATCCTGTGTCCAGAAAGCTAGCCACACATTCCCGAGGCTCATCTGCGCATTCTTGACCCAGCCTCTAACATTTTATGTCTAATTCCCCTGATAGCCTCAGTGAAAGTTCCCGGTAAAGATTGATTGCGGGGCATGACCCAAATTTGTAACTGGCCACAAAACGCTGTAAAGCAAAGTTCATGAATACCTTCCAGCTGATTGTGAGTGATTTTTGAAAATGGTCTGGTTATGTTTTCCTTCCTGATTTTTTTCCACTTTAAATGTCTAAAAAGAAGGACTTTTCTCCAAGTTTTAGGTTTTGTAACACCATCTGCATAGCACACAGAATGGACAGCATGGACCTGCCTGGGGTGGGGGTGGGGGCTCTGAAGCTGGTAGTGTTCTGTCCACTGGGACCAGACTGATAACCGGGAGTTAGGGCAGAGATGGGATCCTGACAATGGAGGCCGGAGATCTCAGTTCCAGGGACTCTCAGAAAATGTCTTAGTCTCTGTGATGGAGATTCTGCTCATTGCCAATGGCAGAGGCTTTGTCTGTGGAAGTTTTTCTTGAGAATAGGCTAAGAGGAGATGTTTCCCAAGTCTGTAGAGCATGTGGAAGGGATGGGAGAGATGTGCCTCCATCTCCAGCAGGATGCTGTGTTGGGATGGAACAAAGCATCTCTGACATGCTAAGGGGTACTCTACCTCTGAGCCACATTTGCAGCTGCTGCCAATGCATTTCTCTCCTACCTGCTATTGCTTCAAACTGAAGAAACATTAAACACATAGAGGAAAATTCAGAAGCATGGCCTCGAAAGAGGTTACTTTCCTCTGGTGTCCAGAATATTTTATTAGTCAAAATGTCCCTGGTTCATACCATGGGGTAGAACACCTCAGAGATCTTTCTTCTAGGATTCAGGCATCTTTGGGATACCTAGGAAGCCAAGGTTGTTCCTTTCCAGGCTCTTGGCCCATAAGAAAATAGGCTTGTCTTAGAAAGGGGGCGGGGGATACACAGGCCATGAGAAGCTGCACCCCAAATCTTGTTCCTATATTCACAAGTGTGGGGCTCTGCAGAAACCAAGAGGGGACTACTAGCCCTTCCTTACCCCTTCGGGCATCAGTGACATTGATTATGATGGCCCTAGCAGCCTTAGGGGGCTGGGACGTCAGTATTCCTGACCTATAGGCATCCCTGTGTTGGTATACGCTTGCTGTGTTTGTCAGACACGGCCTCAGTGTGAAACTTCTCAGGTCAGACACTGTCAGGCTCCATATTACCACACCTAGAACCACAAACCATCAGGAGTCATGTGGAAGAGATTGCAGGAACTAGAGGCCATGCTGACTTCCTAGGGCACTGGTGGCTGAGAAGGAAATGAGCTAACCTGGGTGAAGAGGTCCTGTTCAGGAACAAGAGGGAGCCACTGAGTCACTTTTGAAGGAGCGCCTCTGGGTCAGAGAAGTACCTCAGGGTAGTTTAGAGTCTTGTAAGAATGTGTTGGAAGGTGAGACATGGGGAGGTAGAACTGAGGATGCTAATGGCATGGCTGTTTGCAATCGTTTGAATCAGAGCGTCTTACTGGAGGCCTGAACAAGGCTGAAGACTGAAAGCCTTAGACTAAAGTCTGAGCAGACACAGTGCATCACATCCAGCAAAGGGAGGTCCCCTCTACATACCAAAGGGCGTCTTTAAGCCAAGTGACTCACAGTGCGCATGCTCTCTGGCTCTGCGCCACACATATGGCCAGGCACACCAGAACAAATTGGATATTCATCAAGGAACCTGGAGTCCGAATCACTGAAGCACAAGCCAGAGCCCTGACCTGAGTGCTAAGTCACTGCCTTTCGGGTTTTCTTTCAAGTAGGAAAAATGAAATATGGGACAGAAAGGGCCTGAGATCCTTGGACCTGTGAGGTCTATGGTCTTTTGGGAAGTCACTGTGCTTCCCCTGGTATAAGAGGAGAGCAAACCAGTCAGGAGACTGAGGATCCAGCCACTGCGCAGACACTGCCTTCTTTTCAGCTGGGTCCCCCTCAAATGGCATCAGAGGTCAGGTTCTCCCTGCCCCCCAGACTGCTTTTCCTGAAGCTATGGGCCTCTCATGTCAGTCATAAGCATCAACATAATCTTAAAATTTTTTAATGTTTATTTTTAGTATGTATTTGTGTATGGGTATATGTGTATTGTCTGCATGTGTATATGTGCCTTGGATCCCCTGGAACTGAACTTAGAGACAGTTGTGAGCTGCTACGTGGATCCTTGGCATTGAACTCTGGTCCTCTGGAAGAGCAGGTGATGTTCTTAACCGACGAACCATCTCTCCAGCCTGCATCGACACAATCTTAACTGTCTCATTTCATTTCATTTTCTTATACTGGAGCAAAAGATTCTAGCAGCTGCATGTAGAGTCATGGAGTTGTAGGAACAACCCAGGGACATCTACACTTTAGAAGCCAGAACTCCATGCAGGCAGGGAGCCGGGGGCCTCACATGCTCTTCCCACCTCACCGCTTTCCTGACGTTACCTTGTGCATCTTGTCAGGGAAGCTCAGGTCCAGTGATGGAAAAGGACTCTGGCAGCAGGGACCAATGAGCATTAGTTCCAGAAGGCTCTAGGCTCATGGCAGTTGAGTGATGCCTTGAACATCCTGCTTTTCTTCCTTGGGAAGATGTGAGTGGAAGTTAATCAAGTCTGGCTCTGGATTGGAAATTCAGCTCAACAAGCCAACGGTGCCCTCGGACCGGTTACTTATTTATTGAATTGGATATTCAGCGTTCTTGCCTATAAAATAGGTTCAGGAACATGGAATAAGTTTCCAGGAAATGTGGTACACATAAGGTGTTCAATGGATGATGGTGATGGTCTTGCTGTAGCTCATGCAGAGAGAGAGACAAGGCATCCTGCTGCCTGTACCTGGAGGGAATAGCTGTACTTCTGTGCTGTTTCTTTCCTGATGGACTCAGACCATCACCTGTGGGACAATCCTCTTTATCCTCTTCATGTTGAAACTCAACGATGGAGAACCACAGAATTCCCAAAAGGGATGAGAAATATACAGTATTGCTTGCAGTGTTAAAGAACCAGTCTATACACACCATATAAAATCAGAATTATTGAGGGACAAAACTACAGAGATGAGGAGAAAGCATGTTTCTACCATGTGGGCAGTGATGCCACCAGTACTCTTTAAAGACGAGCGTGTCCTCACTCCTGGGCACCGCACAAGTTATCTTATGTGATGAGAAGGGTTTTATGGATGTGGTCAACTTTCAGATGGGAAGATTTTACTATAGGTTTCACAGGGATTCTCATAAGAGAGAGGCAAAATGGCCAGAGTCTGAGGAGGTGATTTATAAGAAAAGCAGGAGAGAGGGGGTGTGCTGAGCAGAGGTCAGAATGAAGCGATACTGAGAGCTGAGGACTGTAGGTCACCCTGGGAAGCTGGAGAGTACAGAGTTCCCTTGAGCTTCCTTTGAGTTTAACTTAGTGAAACATTTTAGATTTATAATCTAAGAATCACAAGATAATAAATTAGAGCTGTTTAAAGCTACTAAGTTTTATCATTTGTTAGAGTAACAACAGGGAAGAGTATGTATTTCCCAAAGAGATTACCACCATAATATATATGTGTGATATACTTCTGCATCTCTATGTACACACACACACACACACACACACACACACACACACACGCACACGCACACGCACACCCACAAGCATACACACACTACACGGATTTCTTTTCTAGTCAGTGTGATATCATCCTAAGCATCCTCCTTTGTGTGTGGTCAAACTCCAAAACTCTCTCACGCTTAAACATTAGAGTATATTTAAATTTCCCCAGCTGACTCTAATATGTCCATTAGAGGTGCTTGCTGCAGTTTTCCTTTGTCCCCATGTGGCACATGCCTTGGGTGTCACAGACCTGTTGCGACAGGCAGGTGTGCTGCAGAACATTCCTCCATCTAGATTTGTCCGGCTGCTCCCTCCTGGTGTCTACCACTTAGCTTGCTCTCCTATCCTTCGCCATTCTTGTGAGCCTTTTCCCATCGGACACTTGGGGCCAAAAGGATGAGTCACCCATGAGCCATCCATGGTACTTGCTGCTACATCCCGCCATTTTTAGTTGACCTCCCACTGCCTTGCTTTGCTTAGAACTGTTTCATTGTCCTGTTTCAATGCTCCTATGTGGGGTTCAGAGATGCCGGGAGGATGACAAATTCACCCTGTTTCTGGGATGCGGTGCTAATTGCTGCTAAGGGATGCAACTTCCAGAAACCCCTGAAATTCAAGGCACTGTGACCTAATGGAGCAGAGTCCCACCTCAACCCCCCACGGAAAGGAGAACAGCAGGATGCACAAACTTGCTGCAGGCTACATTCGGACCCATAAATTACCAAGAGTGAGCCGGAAGTGAACAAGGCACTTCCATTTCAACAGAGCTTTCTCAGCTAAGTGTGCCAACATCTGACTGTTTAGACATCATTAAAATACATTGCACCCAATATGTTTACCCACAGTTGTCTCTATTACCCAGGCAGCCCATTCATCAGCTTGTCAATTTAAATGGATTTCCGCATACAAGTGACTGTCTGGTGTTCTGAGAACACTTCAGAAGAAACCGGCCTATAGTACAAAAATAAAATTATTCAAAGCCGGACTTGAGGGGACCCCACCCCCTACTTGAATCAAATGAACAACAGCATTTTCTGTCAGCTACTTCCACTTTAAGAACTCACACTAATTATTGCAGTAGTAATGATAAAAAAAAAAAGCATCATTCATTGTTTATAGAGAAACTTCCTGAGGTGGAGATCCCAAGACTCTCACTGATGTCTTGGCCCAAGGTTGAAGTCTTTATTGCACTGTGAACCTATGCATAAATGTGCATGCGTACATGTGTTTCACTTGTCCTAGCCAAACCCTTTCCCATATAATTAAAATGTATCAGTGACATCACAGGAATGGAGTCAATCTTTGGTTTATGTCACTTCTCGAAGACTGTAAATTCAACTTTTCCAAAGTGTGACTGAATCTGGGGTGCTCTCAGTAGGCATATAGCATTTCAAGAGCTCACTGTACTGAGAAACTCTTTGTATGCAGTGCTTATTTCTTGCCTTGTCCTCTCTCTCTCTCTCTCTCTCTCTCTCTCTCTCTCTCTCTCTCTCTCTCTCTTTCTCCACCCTCACTCTTGACCTCGTTAGCCCCAAAGCCTAAATTTCTCGTAGGGTCTAGTGAAAGCACACAGCTTGTGTAATTCCACTTAGGGTGGAGCACATAAAACTGTATGCTAAGAATTTTATCAGTAAGGAAGAATAAAAGAAGAATCTTTGGAAATTAAAGATGGGAGGAGCACATTGACAGTGGAAGAAGGCTGGTGTTCGAAGGAGAGCCTCAATACCTTAACCTACCAGTGGACGACGACATCTTCCTAACATGAATTAAAGACGTGCTGAGTCTGTGAATGGGTATCACTCGTCTAATGAGAACACCAGATGCCCACACGTAGGAAACGTAAAGAAAGTGAAACCCTTGTAAAATTTTATATATTATCCCTTTCACCAAAATATGAAAACCAGATTAGCAGGAGGAAAGGCAAAGCTCTTCTATAAATAAATATGAAGAAACACTGGACCAAAAGGAGACACTTGTTTAAATACAACGTCCAAGAGAGAAAAATTGTCAAATAAACAAGAGCCCACACTTTCGCCTGGACAATTCAAAATGTTCTGTGGTACCAAACTTCACAATGGAATTCTGCCAACCTGCCCCTGGGTGATGACTTCTGAACTGACTGTTCTTCAGCATTTATTTGGAATGATAAATAGCAAGAACTGCAGATGTGGAGCCTTCTTGTGAGGACATGTCGACATTAGGAAGACATTTCTATCCAGGGCCTGCTGGAATCGCCGGCTTAGGCTTGGCCTAGGTTTTTTTTTTTTGTTTTTTGTTTTTTGTTTTTTTTTTTTTTGTAGTTCCTTGCTGCTTTTGTGCCTACTTTGGTTTTCCTCCCACCTTCCCTTGCATCTGGGCTCACTGTTTTCCTGAAACCACAAACAATTAGCCATCTGCAGAGTCGCCAGTGAACTATCAAGAAAAAAGTACCCATAGGTTAATGACCTCTTCTAGAGGTCTTGCCGAAAATCAGAGCCTGCAGATCACAGGCCTGCCACGCACCCAGCAACCAGGAATATGCGGTACGAGCAAAGAGAGACAAAACAAGTCGGATTCAAACTTGATGGTTCAATAAAAATGACTGCTCTCTGGTCTTAGAAAAAACTAGACAACACAAACACAGGTGTGTGTGTGTGAGAGAGAGAGAGAGAGAGAGAGAGAGAGAGAGAGAGAGAGAGAGAGAGAGAGAGAGAGAGAGAGAGAGACACTCTGGTGGTGTTGCTGAGAACTACTGAATAATTTGGTGGGAAGCATGGCAGGGTGGGTCGAGAAGCCTGGCAGGATTTGAATCCTTTATAAGCCATAGTCTCTTGTGCAAACCACTCAGCCACTTAGAGCTGCTATGTCCTAAGAGGGAGACAAGAATGGAGAGCCTCTAAACAAGTCCCTGCAGAGAGAGAGAGTGCTGTCTAGAAACTGGGAGAGATTCCATAGTCTTCTATTCCCTCTTCTGGCGGTTCCTTCCTAGCTTTGGAATTGGTCTTATGCAGATCCAGTTTTTAACTCTTGGTGTTGGCTCTCCAGTCCAAAGGGAGCTGTGGGACCAGTGATGCTCAGACTCCTGGGAGATGATACTTTGGCTCTCTGTGGTCTCCTTCCACTTGCTGTACTCACACACTACATCTAATTCTATCACAGAGCAGGAGCTAGCACCCAGTCCTACATTACTTGGCAAATGAATGTCCTGTAGGAAGGTAGGTTAGTAATATTTGTGGTGTTTCTCAGGTCCTCAGCAAGCACTCCCACGTGTCCCCTGGAGTGATTCCACAGCACCCAATGGAACTGGCTCTCTCATCCCCCTCTCACCAAGAAAGAAACTGTGACATGAAGTAGGTTCTTGACTCTCCCCTCCCAAGGTCACAAGAGCACATGAGCTGGAGCTGGAACTTGATCTAGTCCAGGCACCAGTAACGTCTTCAGTACAGGGCCAGTACTAGGCATGTTAGACTGTACTGAAGGTCTCAGTCATAGATACTCAACTCTGTTGTTAGAAGATAAAGTACGGTTACAACAAAAAGCGGACAGTATGTAAACAAGTGGAGAGGGCTATGTCTCAATAAAACTTTATTAATGGACATTGATATCTGAATTGCATAAGATATCCATGTGTTGTGACATATTTATTATTACTCTCTTTAGTCTTGAAGGCTATTTATGGCTGTGGATTGTACCTCAGGGACAAAATACTTACCTAATCATGCAGTAGAGCCTTGATTCAATCCCGATCACTATTAAATAACTAGAAGATTAGATAGATAGATAGATAGATAGATAGATAGATAGATAGATAGATAATAGACAGATGGATGATAGGTGGATGGACAGATAGATGGATGATAGATAGACATTACTTTAAAGGCCACAAAAAAATCAGCTAGCTGGATCTGTTCTATGACTGTAGTTGGTTGACCCTTGACCTGGCATTTATTTGTAGCGCTTGTTCTTTTGATTGCCATAGTAAACTGTCTCTTGGAAATATCACTTTAATCTCAATTTTACAGACCAGAAAACTGAGGTCACATTAAGCTGATAAAATGAGACAAGCCAAATACAGGCATCCAAAACCCAGTACCGAGTTTTGCCTCCATGTCAGGCAGGAGCTGAGGTAGCCTGGAGCTTCCTAACATGAGCACAGAGATCAAACAGAGTCATGTATATGGCGTGCATAAAATTTTGATTTCACTGTTGGCTTCTAAAACATGTGTAAAAGCATGTAGTGACTGAGATTAATTAGATTCTGCAAAGTTTCTAGTGGAAAGTGTTAAAAGTTTCTTACCTTTTACTTGTCTTTATCTAGTTCTGAGTTTGTGCTGATGACACTGGGCACAGTAAAAGACAGGTGAAGGTAGTTTCTTTTGATGAGGAGAGAGGCATGACCTATTTATGCTGCAGAGGGTTAACTGCTACCAGGAGTGGGGTGCACGCAATAGGGCTGTAGCTGCATCCATATCCAGTGGGCAGACAGGAAGCTGTGTTACAAAGATGTGCTGCATGATAGAAGCTTTCAGGTTGAGGTGAAAGAGATTTCCAGGCTGAGGGAAGAATCTTGTAAAGATCTTAGGCATGGAAGGTCAACGTAGCGTGCATGGTAAAAATGGTGAAGTGGTGAATCTCAGGGGCAAATGGAGCTGGAAAACTAAGTCCCTAGTGTCTATGCTGCAGATCTAGATTTGTTCTCTTGAGAGAGAGCTAGGGTGGTTCCCAGGAGTTTACACATGAAGAGGTGTACTGAGGAAAACACAAAGCCAGAGAGTACCAAAGCAGCAAAGATCCCAGGCAATCACTCTAATTGATGATTTTCAGATGAAAATGATGCTTTCCAACTGAAAGGAGAACAAGGAAATATTACATAAAAAGAAATGGCTGGGTCAGGTTTTAAGGTAGAGTGTTACATTTCAAGGACATTCAAAGCAGACAGAATTGGGTCCCATTTCCCACTTCTATAACTTTGCTTTTGGAAAAATAAGCTGAGAAGTTCTGCAGGGCAGTAGCTGGAGGATACTGGAAGTTGCTGAAGGGCAACAACTTAATGGTTTGTTTTTGTAGAGCTACAATGCTTGTGCCTATGAGGACAAAATAGGAGGAACTTTCAGAGGGCTGGGAACTAGCTAGGAAATGGCTACAGGGACCATGGAAGATAGCAAGAGGAACGAACAGCTCCATGCAGCTGGAGATAGTGTTTGTCTCTGAGTGTGCACGTGTGTGCTGTAGACGGCTGGCTACAGGAGTGGGGTACATCAAGGTGAAAGATAACACAAGAGGGACCCTTGTTTTAGGGTCAAACTATCCAGATTGAAACCCATGATATTGAATAGCTGTGTGGCATTGAGCCAAGCAGTCAGACTCTCTGAGCTCACTTTTCCTCTCGTCCAAAAGAGGAAACCTAATTAGTCTTGCCTGTGCCATCTTTCCTGGGACCTCCTGAGGTGGTACATGCAAGAGCGTCATGAAGGACTTGAATCTCACTGGTGGCTTTCCAGGAAACAAAAGACCAGAGATCTTCCCACTTGGTGGCCTCTCCTCGAGGACAGGGTTGCTGCTCCCTCCCCCTTTCAGCTGTTGGAGCTGCGGATCAATTGCAACCAAGCTAAACAAACAAACCAAAAGGTAGTCATACGTGATCAGCAAAATGGTACAAATGATGTCATCCATCAAGATGGACATCCCAATTTGCCAACTATTTTCTCATAAATCAAACTGCGGTCCCTGAAGGAAGAGGGGCAGGGCTCGGGGAGCCAGCATGGCAGGGTTTATCGGAGGACCAGACGCAGGGAAGCGCTCCCTGAAGGGTTCAGTAATTATTTTCACTCTATGGGAAATAAAGAGGGGGCACGATGGGAGGGAGGCTGGAGAGTGTCCGCCGCACTTCATTACAGTTCCCCAGGCTGGGGACACAACATATGCTTTTCATTGGAAAGCCAATAATTTTGAATCGTGGGACAGGTGAAAACTTAAATGACATTTGCAAACCTTGATTTATTTCTCTGCTTAACTCTGGAACATGCTTGAGACTCGGCCCTGCGAGTTTCCGTAGATTAGTGGCCAATGTCAAGTATTTCCAATGACATATTCAAGCGTTTCCTGTCCCTATCAGTTAATTAAATATTTTCAGTTCTAATATCTTCTTATTGAAATGGCTTTCCTTCTTTTTCTGTTATGGGCTTGGAGAAGAACAGTATGAAGTATGAGCTTTATGGAACACAAAATAAAAATACAAAAAAAAAAAATAAAAAATACCCCTCCCCATCCCTGGACTTGCTATTTTGCTTTGCTGGAAATCTCATTAAAAGTTATTTATGAGCTGTTAGGGATCCCATAAGGATTACACCTAAGTCAGTCTGTAAAGCTTTTGAGTTTCTTTTACATGGAGAACCTCCCTCCCTATTATTCTACCTTGCTTGCACCCAAATAAATACTGGAGATTAACTTCTTGGCAAAAGACGGCCCCTTGCTCTCTAGCCTCATAGTGCCCAAGCAGTCTTTCGGTCTTTTCCTTCCCTCTCTACTGCGTCAATGTGAACAGAGCTAGGGAGGGAGGTAAAAACCTGTGGGCATTGATAGATTATTATTATCATCATTTTTGCTTTAAAAAAATGATGTGTATGTGCGTAGGGTTATGTGCACATGTGTGTAATTGCCTACGGAGGCCAGAAGAGGGCATCAGGTTCCCCAAGAGTTGGAGCACTCATCGTGAGACACCTGATGTGGGGCTGGAAACCAAACCTGGTCTCAGCAACAAGTGCTCTTAGCTGCTGAGCCGTCTTTCCAGTCCCTGGGTTTGTTACCATAAATGCTATAGCTAAGGTACTGAAGCAAGTCTACCATGTGTGTCTCTGAGGCTTGGAGACTTCATCCATAAACTATTAGGCATTCTTCATTGACTGTCTCATCTTCATCTATACCCTCTCTTCCACTTCCCTCTGAAATAAGATGGGGGAACTTTATCAGGATGAGTGATTATGTAATCAGCCCACTCGTTGCCGTCTCCCAGAATATATTCTCTGGAAGGGTAGATCAAACTGCCAAGTTAGGTGTCCTTTGTCCTTCTAGGGATTTAAACAAAATGCATCGTATTTCCAAAGGATCTACTTTATGTACATATTTCTAGGGCACAGAAGAGAATGTGGCCATTCAATTGCTTCACAACTCAAAATTTAATTTTGGTAAAAAAAAAAAAAGTATGAGAAATGAAGATACTGCTACCATGCAGATGCACATGCGGTTCTGTGAGGGTAGCCATTGTTATCATTACAGTTCTCGTGTGGTCTTTTCTCCCCCAAATCTGGGCTCATGAGTTAGTCCCTCATGCACCAGTACCTTGTGGAAACACAGAATCCCAACCACACCACAAACCATACATTGAGTCTGAGTTGTCAGTTTGCCCATCACAGGAATGACATCTTCCTGGCATGGCGTGTTTTTCCCCCTTGCATCTTAGTGAATTCACAACAACTCAAGATGGCAACCTCAGTCTCTACATTTAGGAAAAAGTTAGTCCACTGAGTAAGACAGACAATAAGGCACTGGTTGCATATTTTAGGAAAGAGTATATTTTTCCTTAATCTTAACCATCTGGAGAATTTTAACACTCTATATTCTCTATGGAATTCTGCAGGAGAGGTCAGTTTAATTTTTTAAGAGTCATTTAAACATCCTGAGTAACATTGTAAGTCCTTAAACAAGCCATGCCTCTCTGGCGAGACCAAGGAGAAGCACCTGGGGTGTTTGTGTGTTTAGTCTGGTGCTGTTCAGCTACACTTGACAACAGCGATGCCCATGTCCCGCTGGCCCTGCCCTCCAACCTCCTACATCATTGTTTGTTGCTTTTAAAACTTGGTCTTAAGAGTTTACAGGTGATCTGAATGTGGCTTGAGAATTATAATTCTGGGAGAATCTGGGTTTGATGATAAAGACAGGCCCAGGCCTTCCCATTGATGAATTCTAGCTAGCTTCTTGTTACCCAGCCACTCCTACACTGTGGGTTGACTGGCAACCCTTCTTGACTTTTGACTCTTCTTTCGGCCCTTCAGGATAAAAAGACGCTGAAGTTCTGGTCTCAAATAACTTCGAGCTTGGCCTTGCTGCAAAAAAAGGTCTTTGAGGATTCCATACTTACTAAATAATTATGTCTTTATAAAAAAAAAGGACAAATTTGGACGTGTGTGTGTGTGTGTGTGTGTGTGTGGTTTATAAATTGACTGCCTTTGGACAGCCATCTGGTTGGACCAATCTATTTCTTTGGATAGATTTGAACTTAAACCGAAGTCACCCAATCCAGGCATGTGCACAGTTCTGTGCATACGCATGCACACAGCACATGTTCAGAATCAAGATTTGGACCAAGCTAAAACCAACAGAAATAACGGCGAATGTTCACAGAGGCCGTATTCTGAATGGAGTACTGAGCCAAAGTGTATTCAGTCCTGTGAGAAACCCCAGAGACCTCAAGGTCATTCATTGTCAGTCCCATTTTATAGATAAGAAAAAATGAGACTCTAAAAATTGAGTCAGACCACCCAGGCAGATCCCACATGTTCAGCATGACACTCCATTGCTGGCCGCCTTGCTCTCGGAGGCCGTTCTTGGGGTGTAGTATATAGATGGATGAAGACAGACTTGGATCAAATGCACATCTGTGTTTGAGAGGCACGGGTCAAGCCTGCAGTCTCCATCTACATGCAGGATTTGCACAGCCCACCATGGATAGGGTCGGAGCCCTCTTGTAGGGTTACTGAGAGGCCAGGGAAATCCATAAAGGGCGGCAGGCACTCGCAATGCAACGTTGTCCTTCCAGTCAGCATTGCAGAGGAGAGCAGAGAGGGAAGAGGAGGAAACAAAATGCCCCTGCTTCTGAGTGCTGTTGGCAAGGTGTTCTGTGCATTCAGAGCCAAGTCACTATACACGCTCTGGGGAGAATTACAAATAAATGACGAAACATCTTGAAACACAGCTTAGACCTAATTAATCATGGAACTTAAAGAACAAAGCAGGCATTCCTTCAAAGTTTTCAACAATTTCCCTATTAAGTGGAGTGGGGAGGGGAGAGGTCTCGGTGCCCTATAATAGATATGCTATGCACTTTGTTGGGGGCCTGGGTGGGGGGAGAACCTCTTCCTTTTTTCCTGGCCTCCTACAACCTCCAAATACTTACATATTTTATACTGTATGCCCAACATCGGTTTCCAGATCGTGAAACATTCCTCAAGCATTTTGTCCCCAGATCCCTTGGCCCCAACAATACTTGTTTGGAGATTAGAAGGCAGAACACCAGGCATTTCTTAAATACCCATGCTATTGTGCCTTGGGATTCCATGACACAGTTATAGGCTGCTGTCCCCAGAAAATCAACAAGCACGTTCTACTTAGGAAAGTTACAAGACATAGGCTTCAAAGTGTATTTAATTATCCCAGGAGCTCCTAAGCTCTGGGGCCAGATTACCTCATTTCTCCAAGGCTGACGTTAATGGCAGATGACCAACTTAAGTCCTGAGTGCTAAGCCAGATAGTGCCACAAAAACATTTAGCCTCACATCTAGGCCACAACTCCTCAATAACAGAGGATGTGATTGACGCTTCAGGTATCTTTTTTCATTCTTTTCCTATCCGTGAACTTGACTACCACCCTGCTTAGCCAACACAGTCACTTCTCCAGACATCTTTCTCACCAGTGACACATGGGGGAGCCTGAATGTGACTTGTGACACATGTCTGTTGTTCCTGCAAAATGTTGTCCTTCCCCTGAGTTTTCCGGCAGTTGCTCATTGAGCTGAGTATGGACACACCTATTAGGAATGAGAGTTCTAAGTGTTTTCTTGTCAAACTGTCATTTGTGTGGTGCATGGCTTTGGACAAATGGACTGGCTATTATAAATAAGGCTGCTATGAATATAGTGGAGCATGTGTCCTTATTGCATGCAGGTAAAGTCTCTGGGTATATGCCCAGGAGTGGTATAGCCGGATCCTCCGGAAGTGTCATGCCCAGTTTTCTGAGGAGCCGCCAGACTGCTTTCCAGAGTGGTTGTACCAGCCTGCAATTCCACCAGCAGTGGAGGAGTGTTCCTCTTTCTCCACATCCTCGCCAACAACTGCTGTCTCCTGTGTTTTTGATCTTAGCCATCCTGACTGGTGTGAGATGGAATCTCAGGGTTGTTTTGATTTGCATTTCCCTAATGACTAAGGATGATGAACATCTCTTTAGGTGCTTCTCAGCCATTAGATATTCTTCAGGTGAGAACTCTTTGTGTAGCTCTGTACCCCATTTTTTAATAGGGTTACTTGCCTCTCTGGAGTTTAACTTCTTGAGTTCTTTGTATATCTTGGACAAATGGACTGGGATATTAGGGTATAGGGTCTCCCTTCTTCTTTGCCAAAGGACCAGGAAAACCCGTACTACTTTAAACAGTTGTATGCAAATGCCTTGAAACCTCCCCATCCCTTTATGAAGAATGAGGAGAAGGAGAAAACTTGCCCAAGGATTTCAGCCTGTTATTCTGTCGTCCCACATTCCGGCAGAATGTTCTTTCTTTCCAGGGACCACCAGCGCAGCCACGACCGCATGGCCTGCAGTCAGCTAGTGAGGTGCAGCCTGAGACATAGAATCTAGAAAGAGCTAGGCAGAGGCTCTCGGAAGTCTGGAGCCCAGTGTAGCACCAAGTGGCTGCCAGTGTCCGGGCAAGAGCAGCACCCGGGGAACAGCAACTGTAATCTGCTTTCCAGCCTCTGTAATGACCCAGAGCTATTCAGCAGCATCATAACAAACTCCTTCAGGAGCCTGCTGCAAGGAGTTGTTGGGACACTTTGCCCACAAATAACAACCTAAAATTGGGGCGCGGGGAGTAAGATACACTAAGAACTACTACATGTGAGGTACTAACATGCCAAGTCAGCTTTTGGTGGTCATGTGATTTATCCTCCATCTGCCTACCTTATGGGTTACATGCTTTCGTACAAGGGGGGTGAGCAAGAAGCTTAGAGCACTCGATACCCTAAACCTAGGCATGTAATGCCTGCATCTGCACTTAGCCTGCTTTCTACTTGAATCTGTAAACTGCCTCAAAAGTGCCAAGAGCTGCCATGACTCTGCCTATAACTAAAAGAAATGGGGAGAGAAAAAGGATTGAACATGGGTCCGTGGTCCTTGTAGCATCTCTGTGCTGTTGAGTGTGACCGGCTGGCTGCCCTGGTTGTGGCCTCTCCTTGATAGCCCCAGAAATTAAAGGTATATGCATGGGCCTATACATTGTGGAGTGTGAGCCTGGCTTGTCTGGCCACTTGTCCGCCAAGTACCTTTCTTAAACATCATTTTTTTAAAGATCTCTTTTTACTGCTTTTATTTATATGCACTAGGTATGTCTGTGAGAGTGAATGGCATGCCAATATGGGAACCCGAGGAGACCAGAAGAGGGCATAAGATCTGCCTGGAGTTGGAATTCCACATGGTTTCAAGCAACCCCACACAGGAGTTGGGAGCTGACTCAGTGTCCTCTGAGAGAGACATATGCACGAGCTCTTAGCCCCCGAGCCATCTTTCCAGAGATTTGCTATCTCTAACCAACAGTTCCTGGCCTCAGTTCCACTCACTTCCTGGCCTCCGAATGACTGTCTAATGTCGTCAGCTCATTTTAAAATTTCATATCTACTGGTGCTGCTCTGCAGAGGTGAGGTAGCATGTAAAGAGCAGGAAGCCTCCAGGTATGACTAGCACCACTTTCTCTTAAAGCAAAGACGTGTGTCACTCTCGGGTCACCTGACTCAACAGCTTTTCTAGAGGTAGACCCGCATAAACCGTTTTTTTTGTTTTTGTTTTTGTTTTTGTTTTTGCTTCTTTGGAGCACACTGAAACACATTGGTGAGCCCGGAACTTGGTCATTTCACTTTTCCACAGATTTTTTTTTTTAAGAGAAATTAATTACCGAACGATCTAGAATCATAAAAGCAGTACGGACACCGAAGGCCTCGGTCAGCCCTGCCATGCGTAAAACGCGGGCAGTGAATTAAATGTAACGTGATGGTACAGGTTGTACCTTAATGAAAACAGAGGCTGGTGTGCACTATTTGTGTTCACCCAATAAAGTGTTAGCAACGGAGCTCATAACGCTGCCAGCAGGATTTAACCACAGCACTGAGCTCTGTTCTGTTAGCTAAATGCTGAGCGTGAGGGCTAGTCAGTCACCTTATCACAGATGCTGAGGGGTTTATTTAAAACACATGGAGGAAGGTTATTTGGGTTTGGCACCAAAATGTCTTGTGGCAGAGAGGCTGAGAGTGAGACAGAGAGATAGAGAGAAAGACAAACTGAGACAGAGAGAGATGGAGACAGAGACAGGGAGAAATCCAAGGAGACAGAAGACAGATGTGAAGAAATTAAGCTGGCCTGACTGGAGGTGTGACGTTGGACATCTGAACTGACGGCGAGAGGATAGACCAACATGGGCTTTCTCTGTGGCAGCTGATAGACACGAGCAATTGAATAGTTCGTACCCTCTCTGTTGTCCCTGTCACAAGATTTGTAGGTCGTTCTCAGCCAGCCACTGGGGCTAAGGGGCACAGGTCACGACCTGCTGATTTACCAAAGTATGATCAACTCACACAAATTATAGGCGTAAGAGAGTCCTGACAACTTCAATATGATGCGCCGTGAGCGCAATTATTTGTGACATGTGAAACCAGCGTGAGACCGTAATTCTGTCACTGCGTGACAGGGCATCATTAGCCGGGGCAGGCAGTGGCTTGAACCAGGAGCAGCTGGAGGAGAGGAGGGAAAGTGAGGGCTCTGTGGGAGAAGGCCTGAAAAAGGCAACGCTATGGAATGTGGAGCCTCAGAGGACAAAGTGTCTCTATTGCCATCTGGCCTGGTAGAGAGTGAAGCAGGAAGTGCTCACGCACTGACCAGGGCTAAGTACAGCTGAGGTTCCTTCTTTGAAATAAGCTATGGTGTTCTGCACGAGACACAGAAGGGTACTGTTTCCTGGGTCAGGGGCATTTTCTGCTGCTGAGTGCAGACCTTGGCTCCAGTCTTCTTGCCAACAAATCCCAGGAAGCCTCTGACTGGCTACTCCGTGGTACAGGAAGAGTCAGATTGCAGGTGAACTCTGGGTTTCTGCTGTCCCTGTAGGACTGATCCACAGTACCTTAGAGGACTGTGTAGAGTGAACACAAGCAAAACAGATCTACTTCTCCCTCTGGCCATGCTCTGGAATATCTGCAAGATGGCTATTCCCACTACTCAAGGAAGGTTTTCCTCAGGGTAAGCACAGAAGTTGTCTGACAGCTAGAAGCATATATCCAAAACACAGGCAACAGCTTTTTGGATAGCTACCAATCCAGGCATTTGCAATCTATATGAAGACCAAGTTGAATATCTGCTACATATGTGCAGAGAAGCCTAGGACCAGTCTGTGTATGTTCTTTGGTTGGTGGCTCAGTCTCTGAGTGTCCCAAAGGTCCAGGTTAGTTGACTCTGTTGGTCTTCCTGTGAAGTTCCTATCCTCTTTGTAGAAATCAACCGTCCCCCTGCAACTCTTTTATAAAAGAGTCCCCAAGCTCCATCCACTATTTGGCTTTGGTCTCTACATCTGAGCCAAAGGCTGTGTAGAGCAACTCAGAGGACAGCCTTGCCAGACTCCTGTCTAATTCTAACAGAGCATCATCATAGCGTCAGGGACTGGTGCTTGCCCATAGTTGGGCCAGTCATTGTTTGTCCAGTCCCTCAGTTTCTGCTCAATCCCCGATCCCTGCGTTTTTTGTAGACAGGATAGATTTTGAGTTGAAAGTTTTATGGATAGGATGGTGTCCCTATCACTCCACTGGGGTTCTTGCCTGGTTATGGGAGGGTGGGGCGGGGGGCGGGAGGGTGGGGTGGGGGGGCGGGAGGGTGGGGTGGGGGGGTGGGAGGGTGGTGGTGGTCTCTTCCAGCCCCATATTTCCAGTGCTGTGAGTCACAGCTAAGGTCATTCCCATTGATTCTTGGGAACCCCCCCCCATTCCCAGGTCTGTGGCATGTACTAGAGATGCATCCATCCTCACAACCCCCGACAGTTGCAGATTTCCTTCTCATGGCCAGCTGGACATCTCTCCTGTCCTTCCCCACACCCGATCTTAACTCTCCCATACCCCTCCTCCCCCAGCCAGCCTTTTTAAAAGCTGGAATGTTCTTCTAAACATGTACATGATCTCCTTAGCTCAGTGGCTTAAATTTCAGCATATGGCCTACTTAGCTTGTACCACGGTGTGCATCCACACAGCTAGTAAATCCTCTCTGGGTACCTGTGGAACATCTCTCCTACTTGAGCACTGAGGATCTCTCATCTTCCTGTGAGGACACTCAGTCAGTAGGTAGATGATGGGAAACTGA
Organism: Tokudaia tokunoshimensis; assembly: GCA_036184795.1. Classification (NCBI taxonomy): domain Eukaryota; kingdom Metazoa; phylum Chordata; class Mammalia; order Rodentia; family Muridae; genus Tokudaia; species Tokudaia tokunoshimensis. The sequence goes on from BTHU01000001.1 coordinate 174,612,730, forward strand.
GCAATTAGAATACAGCACCTGATCATGACTATGCAGAAGAGGCAGGACTGAGCCTAGGTCTGTTTCGTTTCTGCTCAAATGCTCCAGGTTGAACAGGTCCTTCTGACCACAGCATCTATATTAGTTACTTCTGTGTCCATGATTAAATACCTGACAGAAACGAGGAAAGAAGGTTGATAGTTTCAACCTATCATAGTGGGAGAAGCCCAATAGAGCTGCTGGTGGTGGTGAGGATGTCTCACCTAGAAACAGGCCAGTGGATGGTGGGGGCCACAACCTTCCAAGGCTTACCCTCAGGCCCCTCCTTCTGTCACCAGGCCTCACCTCCTAAAGGCTCCACAGCTCATTTAAACATGACCTTCTTCATCAGAGAAACATTTCTGTGCAGTAGAGCAGTGGTCAGTACAGAGACTCACCATTGGTCAAAATGCAGACTATGCCATGGCCAGCCTAGAGTGGACATCTGTATTACACTTCCTCCACTCAAGGTTCAGGGAGCATCTCAGAAGAGGGGCTGAGCTCAGGGAGCACCTCGGAAGAGAGGCTGAAGAGATTTAAGAGCCAGGCTGGAGAGAGGGCAGGGATGAGCCCGTGTCTTGTGGACGCCACAGGATCTCTGCACTCACAGCAGCTGTGGATGCACAGGACTTGGACAAGAGCCACTCAACATCCCAGCATGGATGGGGAAGACAGGAGCCCTAGCTGAAGAGTCACTGACAGGTGACAGTTACTAGGTGCCAGAAGAAGAGTCAGTTTTCTTTAGGAATGTGGTCCCTCGTTGATTGACCATACTCCAGTCAATAACATGGACATGTATTCAATGGGTTACGAGAGAGAGAGAGACCATGAAATCAGGGTGTGTGAGGAAGGAATCTGCTTGGAGTTGGAGGGGAATTTGGGGGTATGTTCAAAATACATCATGTGATCATACAAAACTCTCAAAGAATAAATGTAAATAAATTTTTAAAAACTAAAACAAAGGAGTCAATATGAGCGTGTGCGGGGGGAGGGGGGGTTATTGCTGAATCAGACCACAACATCACCTAGAATAGTTTCCATGGAATTTTTTGAAAGCAACCCAAACCAGCATACATGCAGGTGGTGTGGAATTGTTCTGTGGTAACTTCTCAGCAGAAATCAGCACTTGACCGTATAGCATTTATTCTCAGTCATTTAGTATCCCCCCCCCCTTCTAGCATATGCCACGGGAGGTGAGACACTGCCCTGCTTTCCTTAGTATCCTGATTGCCTTGAGCAATTTTGGGCAGAAAATACTCAAAATAGGAACAAGCCAAATACCCCAATGTCAAGTCCTATTTCAACTATTCCTGCTTTCAAACGCATTGGCCCGTTTAATCCTCCCAACAACCCAATGATGTAAGTTTGTCAGGTTCCTATTGCCACATAACAAATCACCCCCCAAAGTAATAGTTTCAAATTACACCACCTATCATTTCTTGAAACTCTGTGGCTTGGCTGGGGTTCAGCTGGGCAGGGTTTTCTTGCTTGGGGTTTTCTTGATGCTGCGTTTAATGGAAGAGTTTTGCCAGAGTTCGAATCCTCATGATGAGCCTCCAGGCATTCATCATTGTAAGCTGGACTTCCTTAAAGAATTGGGGGCCAGGCTCAAGAGAGACAAGCCTAAAGCTCAAGCCATGGGCTTGGAAATTTGAGAATTTTATTAGCCCTCAGCCTGATTTTACTGGCACAAGCAAGTCCTGCAAACAGCTCAGGTTTAAGGAGCAGAAATGAGCCCCCTTTCTTGATGTATGGGACGACACCATGTATGGAAAGTGGAGGGATTGCTAGTAGCTGTGCTTGGAGACACTATACCACAGCATGACTAGCCTTGCTTTACAGCAGAGGGGACAGACACTGGAGGTTGCAGATGCCTACAAGAGGAAGAGGATGTCAGTCCTTAGGAGCATAACTCTCTACATTCAGTGTTCTCTGCTTCCTGGTGGCCTCTTAATAGACACCCCCAAGTCTCTGGTGGGGGACTGATCTCCCTCAAGGTCTTTCTTATACATTTTATTTTCTCAGCACACTATCCAGCCAGGGTCCAGGGAGATAAAGAATATCCGAGGCTTGGAATTTCATCCACGTTCCATACTTCTTTTTTATGTGACCTTGAGCAAACATCTTCTTAGCCTCATATGTGAAATGAGCAGGAACAGTACCTGCTCGTACAGGATTCAGGGGAGATATAAACAAGATTATACGTGCAAGGTACACAGCATAAGGTGCTGCACCCCATTCCTAAAGCCCAGAGTAAGTCTCCAGATGGACCCCAGATGAACCTCCACAGACTAATTTCACCATTGTATGTAAAGTGTGAAAATTTTCATAACTCTACGAGTGGGTATCTTCTCCATGTATTTCAAACATAATTGAAAGGATTATAATCAGCTTGAGATAGACATATTGACTGGGACAATTGTAGGGTTCCAGAGGGTGACATCTGACTGGATATCCTATATCACGGTTTGCCCAGAGATGGGGATACTGTATACGACACATCTACGGATGGAGATGTGGTCCTGTTGAGGAAGAAGGAGGACTTGGAGCAAATTTCCCTGAAGATGTCTCATCATTGCTAAACTCAAGATTTACCAAAATCTCCAGGGAAGGAAGAACTCATGGGTCCATGACTCAGGCTGGGCAGTTACTCCTGCCTGGGTGTTAGGGGTTTCCCACCATCATCTACTTGCCGTGTTTATTTGTGGGTCCTGTATTTGCCCAAAGCGAGCGCACATAGCCACCAACCAAGCCCCCAGTTTCTAATTTAACACCAGGACACCGTCACTTCATTTTGCAGCTGGTGGGTTAACCTAGCAAACCAAAATTTGTGAAAAAGATGACGTTTCTCTTGTTTGTTTTGAAATGTTTCCATTGTATTTATAAAAATAAGACAATGTTCCTTTTGGGGAGAAGATGGTCTACTTTGGGTTTAAACCAAACCAAATAATATTTAAGGAAACGTTAAATAAATTATTTATCATGTTGGTCAACGGGTTGGGGAATATAGCTTAGATAAACATATTTTTAAGGTCAGCTACTCTAAGGGCTGGGCTTTGTAAAAACAACCTGTGAGAAGCTTTAATAAATCTTAAATAAAAAACACGAAGCATTTGTTTCCATTATGGAGCCATCGCTGTTGCTAAATAATGGCCTCTCAGGAGGTGAGCTTCACCAGGAGGCCCCCACATCCAGGCCGAGAAACGGCTGTGCTGGGAAAACCTGACTGATAGCAAACACCACTGGCTTTGCCTGGCTCTCCGTGAAAGCCATCTAGTCTTTGGGCTGCATTTAAATTAGAAAAACGGACAGAGCTGGCTGACTTGGGTCATAAAATTGTCAAATGAAGATAAATTTGTTTCTGTTCAGTGAGAGACTTCACAGTCAAATTAGGATGGATGTAAGAAAAAATAATAAAATAATAATGTGTTTTGGTTCCTTCAAAATAAACAGGATTGCCAGATTCATCAAGAGCATTTAATTGACCACACGCTCCAAAGGCATCTCGGGGCTGTTTCTGTTGTTAAATGGCAGTTTCTCTGACAGAGGGTGGAGCTGAGGCTTGAGAAACCGGAAATAAAATAGTACAAATTAAGGGAAAGTGGGAAAATGGAGCAGCCCTGGCAAGGCAGCAAAGAAAAGCAGGTTTTGGAATGCTAGGAAGGGTGTGCGTGTGTGTGCGTGTGTGTGTGTATATGTGTGTGTGTGTGAGTATGTGTGTGTGTGTGTATGTGTGTGTGTGTGCGCGAGCGTGTGCGTGCGTGTGTGTGTATGTGTGTGTGTGCGAGCATGTGCGTGCGTGCGTGTGTGTGTGAATATGTGTGTGTGTGTGCACGTGTGTGTATGTGTGTGTGTGTATGTGTGTGTGCGCGCACGCGTGTGTGTGTGTGTGTGTGTATGTGTGTGTGTGTGTGTTTGTGCTCACGCACACACGTGCATGCACGCACCTGTATATTCAGGTGCACATGCACGTGTGTGCACCTGAGTTTGGAGGCAGAGGGACTGATTTCAAAGTGTCATTCTTTAGGACCCACTCAGTTTTGCTTTTGGCCCACATTTCTTTTCTGTTGAGGCAGAGTCTCTCACTGGCCTGGAACTCAACAACCAGGCAAAACTGGAAGGCCGGAAAGGCTAAGGATCCAACTCTCCTTGCCTACTCGGAGATTGTAAGCGTGCGCCACTGTCTTAACTATGGTTTCACTGCTGTGAACAGACACCATGACCAAGGTAACTCTTATAAATTGGGACTGGCTTACAGGTTCAGAGGTTCAATCCATTATCATCAAGGTGGGAGCATGGCAGCATCCAGGCAGGCACGGTGCAAAAGGAGCTGAGAGTTCTACATCTTGTTCTAAAGGCAAACAGGAGAAGACTGACTCCCACACAGCTAGGAGAAGGGTTCCAAAGCTCACCCTACTGTGACACACTTTCTCCAAGAAGGTCACACCTACTGCAATAAGGCCACACCTCCTAATAGTGCCACTCGCTGGGCCAAGCGTATACAGACCACCACAGCCACCGTTCCTTGTTTTTTCTATCTGGGTTTTATGGACTGAACTCTGTCCTCCTGCTAGAAAAGTAAGCGTGTTCCTGAGCTACCTTCTCATCCCTGGAGACCATATCCATGCAGGCCGCACCACCCTGGATGGGTCTTGAGCCTCTTCTGCGTGGAGAAAGGAGGCTAGAACCAGGCATGGAGTCCCTGGGTTCTAAGTCAGCTTCTTCCAAGGGTTGAGGTAGAAGCAGAATTTCCTGGCTTCAGGAAAGAAGATGCCTCCTCTTCGCTGAAGAACTGAAGGGGTTGGGCTGTGTTTCCATAAAGAACATCAGAGCTTTAGAGTTCAGGAGAGGATCTGGCTAACCACATCGGGGGCCTGAGGTTTCACCGAACTTGAAATGAAATAATCTTTGGAAAATATTTTGAAAAATATTTAATAGACGGCTGAAGGCTGCCGCCTAGCTACACACACACACACACATAAATGCACACACAATATACACACATGCATACACACACAAATATGTACACACACATATACACACACAAATACATACACATGCACACATACACACACATATTCACGCATACACACACACACACACACACACACACACACATATATATATATATATATATACATATATATATATATATATTTAACTAAGGTTTGAATTCAGATTAGCAACCTGCCAGCAACTGACCTCTACTTGGCTTAGATGCAAAGCAGAGTGGTCAGAAACGCCGGCTGCAGAGCCACACAGAGCTGCAGCACAGCTCTGCCCTTCTGCGGCGCTAAGACAGTGTGAGCTGCAGCTGTCTTCTCCCTGGCCCTGTCTTCATCCCCAGAGTAGGCATGAGCACAGCCACGAACACCCTGTCAGCTGAGTGGAGGAGACAGAGTGGCACACGGTAGAGACACGCAAGTGTCCTTCCTGCCTTCCTTCCCTACTCCTGTGAGGCAGAGACTTTGCCAAAACAAAGCCTTTCTCCAGCTCTGGAATTATGCATAGCCAAGTACCTCGGGCATCAGCAAATGTCAAGCAAAGAGGGAAAATTGAAAATTGCTGGCCCAAAGATGTCTTTCTCATGCTGGCCTTACCCCGTAACTCTAGAGAGGAAGTGTTTATTGGTGGATAAGATACCACATAGTGGAGGAGAGTTCAGCTGCTCCTTCATATACCCTGCAGGTCATTCAGTGCATAAGAAAGGAGATTACAAGCCACACAGTCACGGACTCACCTATAAAATAAGGCAGAAAGAAAGGCCAGCGGCAGAGATAACTGAGCCAGCTCCAAGGAAAAAACACCCTGCTCCTATCTCCAACCAGTTGAAATGTGAGTAGGTTGAGGGGCTGGCAAGATAGTTCAGCAGATAAAGGCACCCCCTGGCAAGTCTGAGGAGCTGAGTTCAACCCCAGGACCGCTTGGTGGATGAACTAAAGCAGACATCTGTTAGTTGTCCTCTGACCTCCACACAAGTGCGGCACATGCACGAAGCCACACAAATACATGTGCCTGCAAAACTAAATAACGAGCCGGGCGGTGGTGGCGCACACCTTTAAACCCAGCACTTGGGAGGCAGAGGCAGGTGGATTTCTGAGTTTGAGGCCAGCCTGGTCTACAGAGTGAGTTCCAGGAAAGTAAGAGCTATACAGAGAAACCCTATCTCGAAAAAACAAAACAAAAACAAAAAAACCCTAAAAATAGAATTTGAAGAAACGTGCCCGCCATAGGATTGGACAATAATCTTAATTTACAATTCCTTATAAACACAAGAGTCATTGACCAAGAGTACAGGTTTGGCATATGAACTGTGAAAGAGAAAATTCATTAGTCACTTCGTGCTGCCTAACAAATGGCCTCGAAACTCCACAGTGTGAAAAGGTTGACACTTATCATCTCAGGGCTTTCATGGTGCTGGAATGTGGATGAAGCTTGCAGATGCGCCTCTGCAATGACGGCCAGTGGTGAAGTTGGAGTCCTGTGATCAGCAAGAGGAATGCTGGCAGCCGGAGGTCCGAGCCTGGGAGCTCCCGTGGTGTTGGATGCCAGTTCTTTGCTGACCATTTGCTTGAAGAAGCTCATGTGGAACGACCAATAGGGTACCCGGAATCTTCAAATGACTTTCCCCCAGCATTGCTCTCTCCGGTTGTCTCCAGTCTCAGGGACCCGGTCAGAGCTCAGCCCATGTCCTTTCTGTTTGTGTAGGAGCATCAGCTCTGTGTCTGGGGAAAGGATAGGCAGTCCCAGAGGGACCTGACAGCCGCTCAGTGCACTCTTTTCTCCTCACAAAGTCAAATCGAGTTCAGTTTTCTGGCTAAGAGAGCTCCCTCCGCCCCCACCCAGGTCTGCTTTTGCGCTTAAGGTATTTAGGGCCCGATTGTCTATCTTTGCCTACTTCCTGCTCGAGTCCCTCTCTAGCACAGCTGCAGCCAGGGCGATGAGCCGGCCTGGAGGAGCAAGATGAGACTTTGGAGTTTGGAAAGAGTTGCAGCGTGTTTAGAGCCACTGATGGGGAGTAACTGTTCCTTTCTACCCAGGACATTCAGCCTTTGCCAGGGAAATGGAATAGAAATTCCAGAACTGCAGAGGGGAACGCGAGATAAAATGAGGAGAGTCTGCAATTAACTACCAAACGAAAGTCCGAAGACGTTCCAGGGGAAAACTGGTTTTGGCATCTGGTAGATTTCAGGCTCTGGGATTAAGCTCTCTAAACCCGGAGAATGATTATTTGGTTTTCTACATCATACCTCTAGAAGCAATCGTATTCAGGGAAGGGGGCTCATAACACTGCACATAATGTTAGCATTGCAGGCTGCTTGCCCAACCTGATTTTATTTTCATTTGTGTGTTATTGGCTTGAAAACTCCCCTGAGTCCCTGATCCATATCATGTTGGCACGTGTCCCCGAAGTGACTAAAATGCTGAGCAAGCGTTATGCTCTCCCTGCTTTTCTTGACTTGGGAGAGGCCCAAAAAATTCTAGTTTGCTACAGAGAGAATGATAAAAGTCCCGGTCCTGCTCCCAAAGAGATCACAACCCAAGGGGCCTTTAAAAGCTGGATATTTTTCAGCTGAACAATAGTTAGACAAAAGCCTCCACAGTGGTGTGTGTTTGTGTGTGTGCATACATGTATGTGTACATGTGTGTGTGCATATGTATATGCATGTGTTTGTGGAGGGTCTACTTATAATCACACACCAGTCTGAGCATTTGTTAGCAGGGCACCTCTAAACAGTGCGGGTGCTATCTCTTTACATGATTTATTTCAACCATACTTACCAGTGTGACTCTTTTTATTCCCAACAGTTCTTATCTCCAATGAATGATCTTGCATGCCAGTATCACACTGAGGGAAACTGAGGCACAAACTGAGGGACTTGCTCAAAGCCACAGAACTATATGATAGAAATCAAAATAAGGACTCTTAACTCTGTGATCTTCTTGTCTATGTTTAATTCTACTCCCCTCTTACCCTGAATATTCTATATGGAAAGAAAAGCCATCTGTGGACTCTGCCAGGAAGGATTCCAGGAAATAGAAAGTGTCCAAACCTGTCGGCCTCATCAAGGCTTAAGTATCTAGGGAAGTCTTCTCTCTGACTCCACTGCAGCCGAAAGACCTCAGGGTCACCTTCCTACGGTATCACAACTAGTTTCCATAGGCAAAGGCTCCCCACTGACATCTTTAGTCCCTGCCCAGACCTAACCCATAGACCATTCTCTGCCATGAGACACACTGGTTTCTGACACAATACCTGACCAACTCAGGACTTACAGAGCTAGAGAAGGACCAAGTGACAGGACAGAGGGTCACAGAATGAGAGTCTGGACACATCCTCCTGCCGGAGAAAAGGCAGCGAGTCCTGGTGCTCAGCTTGTTTTCTCCCTTTTATGCAGTTCAGGACCCCAACCATAGAGTGGTGGCGCCCACAGGTGAGGTAGGTCTTTCTACTTCAATTAATCTAATGTAGATAATCCCTCGCAGGCACTCCCAAAGGTCAACCTAATCTAGATAATCCTTCACGGTGAGCCCCAAGGGCTGCCTCCCAGTTGATTGTAGATCCTGTCAAGTTGATAATGTTAGCCATCACATTACAGCAGTTTGGGTGTTTATAATGGGGGGAATTTCTTTCTTCTCCATCAGGTATACTAAGAAACTTTGGCAAGGGCACAAGTCTTCGGTGCCCACTTTCAGTAAAGAAGCTGTCTTAGTCTCTGTTCTATGTTGTGGATTTGGTTTAATGTTTGCATTATGTTATTTGGGTTCCCAAAATTGCACAAGGATCTGTATGTAAGATGCTGGGTGTCCCTGCCCTCAGTTGGTTCTAATTGGTAAATAAAGTTGTTGGCAGCCAATGGCTGGGCAGGGAGACCGAGGCAGGTCTTTAAGATTCGAGGGCAAGGGAGGAGACTGAGGAAGAAGGGAAATATCATGACAGGAAAGGAATAAAATCCAGGCTTGAGAGCTACAGAAGAGGAACCACACCAATCATGGGAAAGAGTGGCCCCAGGGCCGCCCCCATTGGGTCTAGGGTAATAAAGATGGAATATAGATTTTAGTAAATAATGACTCAGGAGTATCAGAGGAGAGGCATTAATAATTCGGGAGTTTGGGAGCAGCCCAGTCATTGAGCTGTTTAACGCATATATAAATATAAGGCTGAGTGTATGTGTCTTTCATCTGAGAATCCCAACCACTGGGGTGGGTAGTGGGGAACTTGTGCCACCACTGGGGCAAATTTGAGTAGCGTTAGTTGCCTACAACAACAGTTCTATGCTTGCTTGCTGTTTCAGAGGGCGAGTCTATGACCATTGCAGTAGGAAGGCGGCAGGAGGCAGGCACAGTGCTGGAGCAGTAGCTATGAGCTTACATCTGATCCACAAGCAGGAGGCAGAGAGAAAGAGACAGAGACAGACACTGGGTCTGATATGGCTGCTTTGAAACCTCAAAGTCTACACCTAGTGACAAGCCTGCTCCTGATCCTTCCTAAACAGTTCTACCAATTGGGAACTAAACATGAAAACACCTACAGGGACCATTCTCTGTCAAACTATCACAGAAGCTCTCTCTCTCTCTCTCTCTCTCTCTCTCTCTCTCTCTCTCTCTCTCTCTCTCGGCACTTTGAACCCAAACTTCCCAAGTATGTATTATCTACTGTGTCCCAGCTTCTCATTCCCCTTTCTTTGGTCTCTGGAGGCAAGAAAGCAAACAGCTTTACCTATCTCACTGTGTTTCCATGGCTTCTCTGAGACACTCTCCCTCAGAGTATCCCAGATGCTCTCTGATTGGCCTTAAGGAAGAGGGAAGTCGGTGGTGGGGCATAAAGGCTTCCTGGATGGTGAGACCGCTGACCGAAGTTATGGAGATGGAAACCAGCAAGCGTAGCTTGGAGCACCCTGTGAGAATGGAAAAAGTTCAGGCAAGAAGGTTGATGTACAAAACTTTGGGTAGAGAGTTGAGAGCTTAGGAAGTGGGGATTAGGGCAGCAGTCGGCCTGGCAGAGTCAGATCCTGATGTTTATCTCCCTTCCTCCTATGTTGTCAATCTGAGATGTGCCCACATATTTGAACACCTAGTCCTGAGATATGGGTACTATTTTGGGAGTTGGGGAGGAAAGCCTTTTGAGGGGTATAGCTCAACCCTGCTTCTGTCCTGTCTTCTGCTTCTTGGTCTGCCAAGGAGTGGAAAGTGAGAGTCTTGAGATCCCACTTCACAGACCAGCTGCCCACCCCCCCATAAAGGACTGAAATCCCCAGAACTGTGAGCCAAAAAATAAAGCCTTTAATTTGTTTCCGTCCGATATATTCAGTCATAGGGATGGGAAATGTAACTAATTCACTCTGTAAGAGTGACCTAGGTGAGCCTTTCTCCTTGGCCAAATTCTGAGAAATGTCTTGAACGACAATGGATGATCCCAAGCAGGATAGACTAGCTCCCTGATTCCATGGTAATAGGCATTAAAATTACTGCTGCACGTGGTCACCCATGAGCTTAATGTGTTATCTCTCCCCTTTCACCAAATCCTGCCCGTTCTGTCTTCCAAACACCACTCATAATTACAAGCCCTGTAACACACACATCGTGATCTAAAACCCCATTACTGCCCTTGGAACACTGTTCTAGACATCTGACTGATCTTCTAGCTCCATAGACCATCTATCCCATAATTGGGCTCAGGATCCCTCTGCCACAATCTGCCGGAGCTCACTGGCAATTTCATTCATGTCTGACAGCATCTCTGGGAGCCAGTCAATCTCCTAAACTTGGCATGGACGCCGTGACTTCACAATCTCAGCTCACTCCTGCTCCCTGTTCCTACTGCACACACTCTCCTTGCACCCCATGGTCCCCATCTTTGCCATTTCACACCTCCACAATTTTATACATGTTGTTCGTCGCCCCAGGATGCCTGCTTTCAATCTTTGGGAAATTCTTTCTTATCTTTACAGACTCTGCGTAAGTGTCACATTGGGCACAGTGCCTGGCATGCAATAATTACTCATGGTCGAACTGGATCTCAGCCAAACCCTTTTGCCTGTTCCTTGTCCCCTATTATCTCTTTCTTTGGGTCCCCAGAGTTCTTTGTATGCAGATACTTCTTCTACAGAATGTCTGATATTGTGTTATAATCTTTAATTCTCTCATTATTACACAGCAGGTTTCTTGAATCCATGGATATAGTAGGGGTGTGTGTGTGAGTGTGAGTGTGTGTGTGTGTGTGTGTGTGTGTGTGTGTGTGTGTGTGCTGTTCTTCCTCTACTCCTCCTTCCCAAGAGCATTTTCTTCTAGGCGTATTTAGAGTATTTCTAGGAGTATTTAGAGTATTCTGCAGGTTTCTCTTGTGCAGCACAGACAAGCAGCGGCTATAGACCCAGAGTTTAGCCAAGTGTACCCTCGTCTCTGCTTTTTAGCCAGTTGGTAAGTAAGAACAGTGTGGCCAGTACTCCTTTACAACATTGGTACCCAGGGAAAACATCGGCGGGTGCTTGTCACAGAGACCCCACAACTAGTTTCTCTTTGTCCTTTACTGAGTTCTATAGATTTCCATTCTCCTATTGCATGTTTCAAATCCCCAGAAGGTTCCCCCTGCTGCTTCTTGAGTTTATCTATGTGGGTTTCTGTTCTTCCTTGTAACCCTTAGTAGTGTGTTGAGGTGAGGGAGAACTTGGGGGCTGTTCTCTGAGATTCTGTGTCTGTGTGTTTTTTGTTCATGGAACAAAAGGGAACGCCTCTCTTTCTCTGCAAGAACCATGATGAATCAGCATGACCGGAGGAACTTGTAGAAGAGAGTTTATTTGGGCTTACGGTTCCAGAGGGTTAGAGTCCGTAATTGCAGAGATGGCACAGCATCAAGCATCAGACAGGGCAGCTGAAGCACAACGCAGAAACCTCACTCTCTTAACTCACACAGCAGAAAGAACAACTGGAAATGGTTCAAATCTTTAAATTCTCAAAGCCACACCTAGTGCTACACCTCTTCCAACAAGGCCATATCTTTAAACCTCCGTAGACCGTACCACCAACCAAGGACCAATGTCTGAAAGCAGGGGGGACATTTCTCATTCAAAACACTGCATCACATCAAATCAAATCTAGGAAATGAGAGAGATAGTCATAAAGATACAGCCTTCAGGAGAACCCAGAAAATGCTGCAACCATTACATTTGAAAGAGAAGTAAAATCAAGATATATGCCCCTCTGTGTGTGTGTGTGTGTGTGTGTGTGTGTGTGTGTTCTTTTTCTGTAGTCTCCCACCCAGTCGCAGCTTTCATGGAAGCCAGTATAATGACAGTGTTGGCCCCCTGCATAAATGCTTGCCGCATCCCAGACCTAACTGTCAGCTCTTGGACTCTCTTAGTGAAATTCATACAGAGGAAGCCAGAAACTCTAGGAAATTAACACCTCTTCCAAGTGATCTATAAACCATAGCTAGGGGTTAAGTATCTCCTGCCCCCTCATTCCTTGATACCTGCTACTCTGGTACTCGGAGCTCTCCAGCAAGGGTGCCCCAGTGGAAATGTACAACGGACTTTTCCCCTTTTCCTGTTCCCTAGCCTATGTGTTCTGGGCAACCTCCCTAATAAACTCAGTGGTCTATTGAGGGAACTGCTCTCACCCAGCATTTTAGTCTCTCTGCAATTCTAATTCCCCATAGCTCATTGGCAACTTCGATCTATCATGTTGTTCAAATTCCCCAGACAGAGATCTGCTAAACCTGTCGTTTCAAATCATGCTGTGTTCAGACATGGCTCGCATGCCCACGGGTGGCCAGCTACATTAGTTCAGACAACAGTCTCAGTCCAGTCATTGCTGGCCAAGAGGAAAGAGTCATGCCAGTTCCCAGGTCTATGAGTAGAGAGGTACCAGGGACTCAGCAGGTACTGCTAACCTTTCAAACAACTGTCATGTCAGTAGATCTATGTGATAGCCAACAGGCAAGGGCGTTTAGCAAGCATCAAATTACTATTTTCAAACAATACTTTTGTAGGTTCAGATCAGAAGATATATGGATTAAATCTCTGCTGAAATACACGCACGGATTCCCAAAGTAACAGGAGCTATACTTGCTAAGGGCAGTTCCCCTCATTTGTTTTGCCAATTCGTAGTATTTGGAAAATAACTTAGTAATTTTTCGTAACCCAGACACCTTCTTGGCCACTCCCTCTCTTCCTTCGTTTCAGTTTTTCCCCTCTCTTAGAGCTAATCAATAAAAGCAACATTTATCAAATATGGCAAGTCAGTCAAATGATGCTGTGCCGGTCATAGGGAGGTGGGTATAGGTGTGATAATTGACAAGATTATCCCATTTCTGGAGACACGAGTGATGACTGTTCCGTACACATATACCATGTGTCAGGCATACTGCAAAATATTTAATGTGAGCATTTAGCCCCAATGGGAGACCATTCTTCTTGAGGGAGGATCTATCACTAACTTGACATATTAGAGAGCTGATCTACAGTTGGGTGTCAGTAACATAGCTGACATTTGAATTGTCTCTCTCCAGAAACCATTAGGTGCTCTTGAACAATCTATGAGTAGTAGTTCACATAACCTCCACATTGCAAGGGGATTTGAATGTCACCTACCCTACCATTACACAGAGGCAGAAACTGAGACCCAGAGAGACAAATAATTGAGGTAGATTGTTGTACTTATCAGTCTGGTTTAGACAGAAAACTTGTCAGCCAGTCATCTGATGGCTTCTCTGGATATGAGAGAGTTGAGAAAATGTAATGCTTTAATATCAAGCTAGGTGAATGTTGGAAATCCCGAGGTCTGGCCCTTATCCTAAGCAAAGAAATAACTTTGGGTTAGGGGTGATCAAAGGTGCCCCAAATGGCCCACCAATCCCTATTCCAACTTCTTTCTTACTCTCTAATGTTTCTAGCTATATCTTCCCCTTGTAGTGTGTTGTGTCACTGTGTGGTATTTCTAGGCAGTGAAAAGTAGTCACAAAGGAAGAAGAAGAGCTTAAGGCGAGTCAACCTGATGGATTTGCTCGCTGCAGCGATCCTGAGGGGAAAGGGTATCCATGTGTACAAGCTCAGAAAGACAGGATGGAAGATCACAGATCTGACTGTTGTCATATGGGCAAACCCAGTGCCATTCACACAGGGACATAATCGTAGTCCAGATTCACCTGCTTGGAAAGAAAGGAAACCTACCCAAACCAGCTCAAGCCAAAAATGAAAAACTTATTATATGATTTGGCAAGTGAAGGTCTCATCTATGCTGAAGAAGGGAACGTAACATAGCTGAGCCCCTGAACCAGAAAAGCAGAAGACATCAGGATGGTCATTGGTTCAGACTTCTGGCCAGGCTGACCTGACTCTTGCGCTTCCCTGTTTCTAAGTTTCTGCAGAGCACGTCTCCACCACCAGACAAATTCAACTGGAGGTGACTTCTCTGTAGCATCCTGTACTGTTTCCTGTTGAAGCACCAGCAGCAATCAGAACCTCGATTCTGAATTCCCAGGAGAAAACATGGTTGATGTGGCTTGGGTTTTCAATATGTTATCTATATGTTGAATTCACTAACATCTGGTGTCTGGATTATCGTTGTGACCACAGATTGATCTGTCCCTGTCACCAGAAGGTGGCATGGCTTGAGAAAGCCTTTACACAAAACTCTAAGACCCTGGGAATGACACAGACTTACAGTTGTTTCTCAAGACCTCTTGTCCTTGTTTCTTGCAGGCATAGAGTCACTTAACTTTTAGCTGAGAATTTTGTCTCTCTAAATCATGACAGCATCTCTATTTCTCCTGGCAGTCAGTTATGGCCAGTAAGGAGTCATCTCTAGCCATGGATATTAATGTAAGTGTTATTATATATACTGTACCAGGGAGGGGAGGAGGAGTCATACCACCCTCCTCGTTTTTCTGAAAGCAGACACCAATGTAAGAGCCATCTTGAACCACACAATGGAAGTCATGCACAGGCATATCAGAGCAAAAACTCAGAAAAGAGTCTGAGATCCTATTGGTTGTGGGCCTGACCTGTCCATTCTGACTTCCCCAGGATGGAGATAATACTCTGTTTTGTGTATGGTTTTGTTAGTTTTCTATCATTCTTGGCCAAGAGAGTCCTTTATATGAGAGGACATAGAGAAAAACAAGACTAGACATACTCCTTTTCCCCATTTTATGGTTTGTATTTGCATGTGTGCACATACACATCTGCCACCACATGGGGAAGAGAACATTTCTTCAGCTGCAATGACCCCTAACTATATCTCTTTAACCTGTGCACGAGGCCTGAGTCTTCAGCATCTTTCCTGATACAGGCAGTTGACAGTTATTGAGGGATTATTGGGAGAGGGATAACCAGGAATTCTAGGAGATTTTCCTACTAATGGACACAGTCTCTTTCCTGCTAATGACAGGAGAACTTCTGGGGAGAGGCAAGACCCTTTGTTCTTTGTTCTCAAGGAGACACATTACTATTTCTGTCCTCTACAGAAGCTTCTCAAATGCTGGGTAAAATATCACAACTAATTAGGCCAAGCAGCAGTGAAATTCCCGGTAGAAGTGCATCAGTTATTTCATTGTATCTCATTGTCAGAGTGTCTGCCTGACTTAAACTGGTGCAAAGACAGCCGTGGTAGCCCCTGCCCAAGAACTCTACCCATGGTCTTTACTGAGTGTTTCCCAGTCTTAGCTGCTGCTTCTCTTGATTCACTGTCTCGTAACTGAGAAGTCCTGCTGCTCTTCCGGGCTTCTAGAAGAGTTCCAGAGCCTGCAGCTGCCTTGTTGAGGAGACTCCAACGCCTTGGTGAAGCGTCTGAGCAAATCGAAAGATTCACATGCTTACTAACCCGCCATGTTTAATTAAGCAAATCACTCAGACACCCAGAACAGGGTGCTGACATGGGAGCCTCCTGCACTCGGTATCTCTCCATAAACCAACAAGTGGGGATCGAGAAGGTTCTAGGCAACCGCTGACCCTCCACAAATAGTTTTGTCAGCCAGTGGGGTGAAGTGTACAAGAGTTTTAAGGTGAACACTGTATTTCCACTAGAGAGAAGTTGATCAAATTTTGCAGAAGGCGATAGAATCAGAGGCACCCAATACTTAGCTTGATTTACATTTCGTTTCTGAACTCCCAATCGCTGTATGAAGAAGATCCTTGTGATGTCATCAACCAATAAAGCAGTAAGAGCTGGATCTACACCGGGTCCTCGCTGGGTCCTCACTGTGTATTCAGCACTGTGGCAGATGTCATGAGCCATAAAGAAACAGGAGGTGTCTTTCCTGCCTCTGGAGGCCTTCTAATCCAGTCTCGGTAAGGGATGCAGCAAAGATGCATAGATGTGTGAGGTACAAGCAATGGGACTGATTTGGAAAGCCACATCATCAATTATTTATGGTGGGGAAGCAGTCAAAACCTTCATGGCATCCAGAATTATTCCTATTTAAAGACTAATAACAGACACTACCCCAACTGCAAATTCCTAAGAGAAAAAAAAAAACCAAAGCAAAACAACAAACAAACAAAACCAATGTAACAAAGAGACCAAAGATGAGAAGTAAGGTCTAGAGCTCCTTGGTGATCTTAGATCTGGTACCAGGGTTTCTGGGTCTATGATATGAAGAGAATATATATAATATTTACAAAACACCATGCGATACAGCATAAAAGTTTTAGCATGCCTTCTATTGCTATTTTAGTATATCCCAGACCAGATAATTTACAGACCTGATGTCTCTTTAGGTCACAGTATTAGATATTAAAACCACCAATGCCCTCAGCATCTGGTGAGGGCCTCCTTGCTGCACCTGAGCATGGAGGAGGGCATTGCACGGTAAGGCAGAGCAAATGTGTAGCTTGTATCTCTTTCCCTCTTCTCATAGAGCCTCAAATGTCATGGAGGGCTCCACCCTCAAGCCTTCGGCCAATGTTAATTTACCTTCTGCAAAGGCAGATACAATACATGTAAGAATTATGGGGTTAAGTCCCCAGTAGCTGAATTTGGGGTAGAGACATGTTCAAACCGTAGCAGTAACACAGCGGGAAAGCTCCCCAGGAGGGCAGTAGGTTTAAACCCCAGCTCCTCTCCACACCAGCTGTGATGTCCACCAAATCTCTTTGTTTCTTTTCCAAGTCTCACTTCCTCCATATGGAAGATGAAGGTATTAGTAGTGATTTAACATTCATCACAGGATTTAGAGAGGATTAGACAAGGTAAGACACATCTAGTGCTTGACCTAGGGTAGTGCCATCTCATCTAGCCTGACCAAACAAGAGCAAGGGCAACCATGTAAGGCTAGGCAGATACACACTGCAGTGTGAGGCCAGGCAGATACACACTGCAGTGTGAGGCCAGGCAGATACACACTGCAGTGTGAGGCCAGGCAGATACACACTGCAGTGTGAGGCCAGGCAGATACACACTGCAGTGTGAGGCCAGGCAGATACACACTACATTGTGAGGCCAGGCAGATACACACTGCAGTGTGAGGCCAGGCAGATACACACTGCAGTGTGAGGCCAGGCAGATACACACTGCAGTGTGAGGCCAGGCAGATACACACTGCAGTGTGAGGCCAGGCAGATACACACTGCAGTGTGAGGCCAGGCAGATACACACTGCAGTGTGAGGCCAGGCAGATACACACTGCAGTGTGAGGTCAGGCAGATACACACTGCAGTGTGAGGCCAGGCAGATACACACTGCAGTGTGAGGCCAGGCAGATACATACTACAGTGTGAGGCCAGGCAGATACACACTGCAGTGTGAGGCTAGGCAGATACATACTACATTGTGAGGCCAGGCAGATACATACTGCAGTGTGAGGCCAGGCAGATACACACTGCAGTGTGAGGCTAGGCAGATACACACTGCATTGTGAGGCTAGGCAGATACATACTGCAGTGTGAGGCCAGGCAGATACACACTGCAGTGTGAGGCCAGGCAGATACACACTGCAGTGTGAGGCCAGGCAGATACACACTGCAGTGTGAGGCCAGGCAGATACACACTGCAGTGTGAGGCCAGGCAGATACACACTGCAGTGTGAGGCTAGGCAGATACACACTACATTGTGAGGCCAGGCAGATACACACTGCAGTGTGAGGCTAGGCAGATACACACTACATTGTGAGGCCAGGCAGATACACACTGCAGTGCGAGGCCAGGCAGATACACACTACATTGTGAGGCCAGGCAGATACACACTGCTGTGTGAGGCCAGGCAGATACACACTCAGTAATTCATGATCCACCCAACAACTCTTCACTGAGAGTCTGCTCTGGTTCAGGTCCTGACTACAGCTGCCAAGTAAGAAAGATGTGTACCTGCTCTTGTAGGGCTTACAAACAGAACAGTATGCTTTAGTAACAGCAGTAGCAGAGTCATGAGAAGAATTGGAATTCTGAAGAAAAGAACTATAAGTTTGTAAACGTTGAAAACAGAGGAACCCAAGCAAATCCAGGGACCAAGCCAGATTCCCAGGAGAAAGGAGACTCCCATGAGTCTGAAGCACGGCTGGAAGCTTTAGGGAGAAAAGGAGAGGTGTGGTTAGGCTGCCATGTCCAAGGTGTAGAAAGAGGAACGGGTACATAGGTGAGATCCTCTCAAGGGAAGTCAAGGAGTAGAAGAGAGTGGAGGAGGGCCCAAGGTCAGGGGTCAAAATGGGACAGAGTTAGAGCTACGGATGGGATGTCAGGAAAGAGAACCCCAAACCACCTGAGCCTGGCATCCTTGTTGTGGATGCCGAGCTTGGGTCTTTCACCGGGAGATATTCCAGAGGTCTCTCTTGGGACCTTTGTGCCATCTCCTCTCAGTATAGACACTGAAGCTAAATCACACTGATCACGTGAAAACTACTTTGGCATGTGTCATATTTTCCCATGGAAAACATAAACTCTCCAGGAGACAGACACATGTACCCCATTTGATGTACTTAGGATCTTGAAAGCACCAGACTCTGAGACAGGCTCTATTCTGGAAGCAGGACAAACCTAGAAATGAGGCCCCTTTCATTTTCCAAAGAGAAAGGCTACCTTGAATATATAAATTCTATGAAATAGTATTGTTAAGTTGCATATGCCTGTATTACATAGGTAATATAAACATTTAGACGTATCATTTTCCCTAGTCTTCCTTTCAAAGGTTTAAGTCGTGTAATAATCACATTCACCCTCTTCTGGTAGACATTTGTCATTTGTCTTCATCGTTACGGAAGACGTTTGAATCATCTAACGCGGCTCTTCACCATGTGCTACATCACTTCTAAATTGTCAGAGCGCTTTGTATCCACGCAGGGTACTGCCACTCAAAACTTCATTCAAAGTCCTACGAGTTTCTTTTCCACAGTTGCTCCTTGGAAGGATATTTATTATCTCCTCAGGGTCATGGTTTATAATATACTCTTACAAAAGGAAGTGGACTTTAAAGATTCGCTTAAAATAATACAATGACAAAGTCATCACTTCAGAAATAGCAGCCGTGCCTCTATTAAGTAGTTTTTGCTTCTCCTTTTCTACCTGATACTATCAGGTAACATCCGCCTACCTCCTACCCCATCCTGCCTTACCAGTCCTCAGGCAGTGACATCACTTTAGGCTAATACCGTCTTTCTCCAAGCACGTCCTTCATGTTCAAAACAGGAATTGAGAAAGTGTCAGGAATGTGACATGTTTATGGATTTCTATCCTGTGAAACAGCTTTTGGGTAAAAAGTTGGCCCTATAATCAGAAATGTACAGTAAGTACTTGCCAAGTGAACATATTTGCTTACTTTGCCTTTGGTCATGGCTCCAGGGACACAAGGTAACATGGATTTTTTTTTCCCAGAAGAAGCATTATAATGTAATGTGAGCCCAAGGCAGGAGTGGCGGTAATTTTGTCCCCAGAGTACCTGTGGTCATGTCTGGAGACATTTCCATTGGTCACTAATAGGGAAAAGGTATCATTAGTGCTTAGAGGGTAGAAACCAGGGATGTCACTTAACATCACACAGTTCACAAGGAAGTTCCACAACAAATAATTCATCCTAATGTCAATGGTGGTAATACTGAGAACCCTGGCTTACTCAGAATCAAAGACAACTGCCTTAAGTGGACAATGATATGACTCACTAGGTGCTGTCTGTCTGTATACACTCTATAAGATCCCTTCTAATAAGAATGCAGTTTTAAAATCCTGTGTACATTGCCTTGTTCTTTAGAGGACTCACTCTATAGTCCACATTTCTTCTCCTCTTCATCCCAGCTTCTAAGTTCCTTTAGGAAGGAAGGAAGAAGGAAGAAGGAAGGAAAGAAGGAAGGAAGGAGGGAGGGAAGGAAGGATGCGAGTGTATCTAGTCTAGCCTTGTTTATCTAATGAAGGTGGAATCTCAAAGAGTAATAGTGATTCCATACCTATCCTGCCTTCCTCTTTGAAGGCTGAGTGAGCTTAAGGCTCAGATGGAGCCACTGTAAAAATGAAGGGTTCTTAGTCAGCAAGAGCCTGAGATCTGGCACTTGGCTAAATGGGCTTTTTCCCCTCTCACTGGAAGGTAACATGGGATGGGTGGTTTATATTTTTGGGTCTCTGTTCCCTCATTTGTGAAACAGCAATGTTAACAGTCCCTATTTCACAGAGCTCTTAGAAGGATCGCTTAACATAATGTAAGTGAAGTATTGGGAACAGGGAAAGCACCTATCTGGTCAGTAGTCAGTAGCATCCACTACTGGAATCATAGTGCTATGAAGCCATAAATGCCTTGGTACCTGTGGATTATGAAATATTTGATTGGCTATCCAGAAACTCTCCTATTGGTTGGGTTATTGCATTGTATCACACTGTTCATTTCTTGTGGTCTGTGATGATTAATTTTGATAGTCTACTTGCCTAAGAAAGACTGGTAATCTCTGCTGGGGAATTTCCAGAAAGGTTTAGATTATGAGGACTCTAACCTAATGAATGGATTAATTCAGCGATAGCTTCGACTTTTGTATAGCCTATCTGGAGGTGATGGAGCTGTGGAAGGCGAGACTTGTTGGAGGAAGTGAATCACCAGGAACCACTCTCTACCCCTGGCCGTGGGAGCTCTAGCTTCCCCTTACCACTTCCTGTTGTTGCTCTGCTCACCTCTACTTCCTGCCCGCCATGATGTGAACAGTTCATGAAGCCTCCGCTGCTGACTCGGAATGGAAGCCCCAAACCTTGAACAGCAGAAAGGATTGTTCCATTTGCCTCGTTTCTGTCAGACACTTGGTCAAAGAAGCAACAGAGCTGACGGCAAATCTCTCGACGGTCTGCTTGTAAAGGATTTTGAAAATCCTTAACAAAAATCCTGCTCAAAGCTTTGTCCGACTATGAGGCTTAAAGTGCATGGTGAAGAGAACAGGTGGGGGATCCTCTGACAGAGGCTCAGGACCACACAGTCCAGTTTCTCTGACAGGTGAACCCTGGGGACCAATCTACAGAACCCTGAGAAGGGTCACCTCCCTGTTTGTTCTTTCCATTTTCCTTCAAACTGGCTGATACTTAGGGCTGGCTGGTCCTCTTCAACACTCCATTCTGGAACTTATCAGACTACTAAAAACCACATCCTCATGCCATAAAATAATATGTCCTGCTGGATGCCCTCCTGCCTCCCCAAGTCACGGATAAATGTATACCCTGCCGGGATAGAGGCCGGAAGGTTTCCTTGTGGGGGAGTTGCATCTGACTGTAGGTACCACTATGGCCTGTCCTCACAAGTGAGCAGTGAGTGATGGGAAGAGGGGGCAGATCAAGTCCCGCCTTAACCCTTTGTACTCCCACATCAGCCTCAGACAATCCCAACGCTAAGGAAACATTGCCTCTCACTTTCCAACGTGATCTTGATGGGCACTGATGTTTTTATGATTATTAATAAAATCTCGAAGGCTGGATTTTTATGGGCACATGGGGACTCTAAAGAGTCACTCTTTGCCTTAGAAAATTGTGTATGTTAAGGATGATGGAGGAAATCTTAAATTAAAACGGTCGAGTGGGAAGTGGAAAGTGGGGGCTGGGGAGCGAGAGACAGATGTTAAAGAATCAGCCACGATTCTGAAAAGATTGTGTTCGCTTGCTGCCCAGGCTTTTGTGGGATGTGTTTCCTGGAGATAGCGTACCCCGGGGAAGGGGAAGTGTGGCTTAGGGTTAGGTGGGTGGCCAGAAGTCCCCTTTGGGAACGTGAGTCATTAAATAGTTGGTTTGTTTTGTATGGGCTTCCCTGCACCCTCTTCCTCACCCTCCCTCACTTCATCCTGCCACACACTCTTCGGGGTTTTGTGGATCGGTTCACTGAAACTGAAATCAAAGCGACTCAAAAAGAAACCCCGGTTCCTTTTTAACATCCAAATGAAAACAGGTTGAACCGAGACAAACGCGAGGGGTCGTGATGAGCTAAACATTGGGAGCATCCTGAGTGAACAGGAAGAGCAGACCCCTGACATCCGGTTAGAAGTTAACTTCATAATTCACACGGATATTAGGGAAGGCATTCCTTAGAGAAGTCTAGAAAAGCATAGCTCTGCTCAGTGCAAGGACTGAACCAGCATTATTCAGTATCGTCTTTGCTTCCGGAGTGTGAGGGGAGCTGGGGCGAGCTGGGAGCTAGAAGAAGCCTCCCCCACCTCTCCATATCTCTGCACCACCTCCCCCCTCCCGCCCCCCTTCCCCCCCTTCTCAGCTTCTAGACATCTCTGTAGTCCTGTGTTTAAACTAGAGTCCTGGAAAACTTGGTCATTACCAGTTCCTAATTACACACTGATCAATTAACAGCAGGCCTTTAAAACAGGATGGGCACAAACTGGGAAGCCAGTTTTAACAACGAACAGATTCGAACAGACCAGATGACAAGGCCCTCTTCAACACAGTTCCACACCAGCCATGCCTTTGTTTGGATTTGGCATTCGTTTTAGAAACTGTAAAACACAACACGCCAAATTGGTTGATTGGAAATAATGCTGCTTCCCAAAGGCCAACAATCTGCCGTCTCATGCAAGAGAGAAGTTGCTAAAGAGACGCGTGGGAGGAGACGGGGCCTCTGGGAGCTGGGTGAGACAGGTCCAGGGCACACCTCTGTGAGACGCCTCAGCGTTCCGGTCTCTGTCGTGTGTCCGTGATTCACTCAAGTGCCGGTGCTTCTGCTTCTTGTTTTCTTTTTAAAAGGATCGATTTTTTTTTTTTAAATCTGGGACATTGCCTTTTAAGCTGAAGTTATATAGAATAGTCTCTCTTAAAGTAGAGGTTGGCCATTTTAAATAATCTAAAGTTTCCTGTAGGAGTAGTGAATTATTATGGACTTTAAGACCTCAATGACATCCAATTTGCAAGTTAAAAAGGAAGGAAGGAAGGAAAGGAAGGAAGGAAAGGAAGGAAGGAAAGAAGGAGGAGGAGGAGGGAGGGAGGGAAAAGGACAGAAACAAAAAGAAGGGCGCGGAGGGAGGAGATGGATTGCTTTGTGATTTTGAAGTCAGAGAAGCACAGAAGAAACACTTAACCTTTCCTTAAATAATAAATACTGCCTGCTAAGTTGTTGAACTTTAAATCCTATGATAAAGTGGTACTTGCGGAGGGTGTACACAATCAGGATAAACAGTTTTTTTCCCATGGGATTTCTGCGTAAGAGATAGGAAAGATTGCCTCCGCAGAGCATTGTCTAATAACACACGGTAGCCGGCTTCTTACAACGACGACGACGTTGCAATTTTTAATTTCCGAACCACATTTTGTGAAAATGGTTAGCGAGCAGGGTTCAACATGTTAGTCTCAACGAGAGTTGACTGTTCATTAAAAGACTTACATCATAGGGAATAGCTTAATGGGAATTGAAGTCTCTCCTGTTTTTAAGGGGAGCCCTCGCTAGTAGGAAGGTCTCCCCAGAATGCCAGTGAGGTACTTCAGATAAGCATTCAGAATTACCTTCTGGCTAAACAGTGAGTCGGGAGAAAAAAGGAAAAGAAAAAAAATAAGAAAAAAAAAAAAGACGACTTTCAGTCAAGACCCCGTTGGCAGGTGGGAAGGATTTGGAACCACTCAGAATTTGAGCTTCTGGTGTTTGTGAGTTACTTGATGTGGTTCGCTTTATCCGGGAGCTCTTCTAGATTTTAAAGCATCCTTGCTTGTTGCAAAGATAAATAAATAAACATTCAGGCATTCAGGGAGAGTTTGACTTTGCTTTCTCTTTTTCTCATTAGAGTCTGTTTGTATCTCCTCCTTACCCCCTCGAAGCCTTACCGCCCGACGCTGCAGCTTTCTAGAATAGAAGGAAACACAAAACAAGCAGGAGTTAGAAGCAAGCATCCTTGCACCTTGGGTGGGGCTTCCTGCGACTGTATTTAGTCTTACTTAGCCAGCATTTATGAGGCCCCACCACTGGGCCACTGGTAATGAGAAAGAGGCATGGCTTTGATTTACTATTGTCGTTTAAATAGATTTAAATCCACTGAAATGGTTTTGTTCCAATTCTTCTATCCATTTTTTCTCAGTTCACCGACTTCTCAAAAAAGCCGTTCCCAGTGTTCCTGACAGTTCCCCGGCTCTGCGGAGGCGACTGGATGAGAAAGTTTTGTGCTTTTTTTTTTCTTTGTCTTGCCTTTCCACTCCTGCAGCCTTCTGAGGCCCTGGGGAAATCCTTAGCATGCACTTGGCCAGTATGGACCGTTATAAATAAAATACAAATCAAAGGCATCGTTTTCTCTGGCTCCTTTAGGTTTCTTAGGCAGAAAAAAAAGAAAAAAAAAAAACAAACAACGTTCTGATCATTGAAGCCATTTCAGGGCCCAAAATTAGAAAGTAATAAAAAATATCACACTCTCCCTGGTGGGCAGTGCATTTAATTGCCTCCCCAGCAGGAGTTCAGCTCTCGAGTCAGAAGTGCTTACTGTGTGGGTCCCTGCTTTGGAAGGACTACATGCAAACGCTACCAAACAAGTTTAAAAAAAAAATTTAGCAAACGAAAACAGGAAAACCAGAGACAAATTCAGAGATGGCTGGAGAAGTGCTGGAGCTTGGAAAAGAAAAAAGGATGCACGAATTCTGAATTTATTTAAAAATTACCTACATGGGATAAGGGGACAAGTTTATATGTTTAGATCACGCGGGACCCTCACCCGTGACCCCATTTGGAATCTTTTAAACACTGGCGACATGGTTTTATTTTATTTTTTTTAATGTAGAAAATATACGGTGTTCGAACGCTTCTGGGTGTTCGAGGTGTGCCTTTAGAAGCTGATTTTCAGGTCCCCTAGCCTGAGCAGGGCTTGGCGCTAGAGGAGCAGGGCTTGGCGCTAGAGGAGGAATCTGGATGCCCCAGGGTTAGGATGGTCCCCAGCTTCCGCGACTGCGAGCCTCGCAGCCTGATGTTATGCTGCCACCTTCTGTCCCAGCGACTGCGGCAAGAGGCAGCTTAGCTCTGGGCTGGTTTCCTGAGCCTTATGTGAGGTGGGTTCCATGAATCCTGCCTGCTCCCAAAGCAGAAATGTCTGCTCCAGGCCTGGGGTCGGCTTCTCGAAATGGCCGCTTTCAGAACAAATGACAACTTGTTCAGCTTCCCTCCCTTCTCTGTCTCTCCCTCCCCGCCCCCTTCCAGGTCCGAGGTTTCCACAAGTAGGAGATCTGGGGACGAACGAACAGGGAAGCAAAGGCAAGGCTGTTTGTTTCAAACACTGCATATGCCTGTTTATATCACTGAACTGAGTGAGCTCAGGAAGAGCGAGGAAGCGGCCTTGATGGGCGAGATCTAGTGCCCCGGGAAGAGGTATTCCCAGGAACGCGCCATTGATTGAGATACTTAAAACTTTTTTTTGGGGGGGGGGAATCAAATTTTATTTTTTTATTAGATATTTTCTTTATTTACGTTTCAAATGTTATCCCCTTTCCTGGTTTCCCCTCCAAAAACACCCTATCCCAACCCCACTCCCTGTGCTTACCAACCCACCCATTCCTGCTTCAGTGTCCTGGCATTCCCTACACTGGGCATCAAGCCTTCTCAGGACCAAGGGCCTCTCCTCCCTTTGATGTCCAACATGACCATCCTCTGCTACACATGCAGCTGGAGCCATGGGTCCCTCCATGTGTACTCTTTGGTTGGTGGTTTAGTCCCTGGGAGCTCTGGGGTATTGGTTGGTTCATATTGTTGTTCCTCCTATGGGGCTGAGAGCTCCTTCAGCTCCTTGGGTCCTTTCTCTAGCTCCTCCATTGGGGACCCTGTGCTCAGTCCAATGGTTTGCTGAGAGCACCCACCTCTGTATTTGTCAGGTACTGGCAGAGCCTCTCAGGAGACAGCTGTATCAGGCTCCTGCCATCAAGTGCTTGTTGGCATCCACATTAGTATCTGGGTTTGGTGACTATATATGGGATGGATCCCTGGGTGGGGCAGTCTCTGGATGGCCTTTCCTTCAGTCTCAGCCCTACACTTTGTCTCTGTATCTCCTCCCATGGATATGTTGTTCCCCCTTCTAAGAAGGACCAAAGTATCCACACTTTGGTCATCCTTCTTCTTGAGCTTCGTTTGGTCTGTGGATTGTATCTTGGATATTCCGAGATATTTAAAACTTAAGTGGACAAAACATTAGACCCTTCCCCACAGGGAACAAGGCTACAGTGGCTCTAGGGACCTAACCCTAGTGAGCACAGAGCCCTTCCCAACTCTACTTTTTTTATGATTTCTCAATTGACTTCCCATTCTATAAAAAGTATTGTGTTTCTGCTGAAAAAAAATCCAACGGATCTGACCTTCGGTCTGAGGTCAGGCTGGCTTCAATACAGTTTCGTGTCTGTGGAGCATTAAAATACCTCTGTATCTACTTTCTTTGAGCAAAGGGCAAGCGAATTCACATAATTAAACCTATAAATATATGTTTTAGACAGGAGATGGGGGTGTCCTTCCTTGACTACCAGTCAAAGCATAATGCTCAAAGTACCTGGGACCTGCCAGGAGGCCCTTGGCAGATCCACAGCCACTCCCAGCCACCCATTTTAATTTGCTTGTCTCACTGGTCAGGGTGGTGGTATTCAATGCCCCTTTTGAAGCTCTGGGCAAGACTGTGAGGCTGGAAGAATTAACTTAGCTTGCATTCCTTGCCACATGTTCCCTGGGTAGATTTTATGTTTTAGATAGCAAGAGACAGAGAGGGGAAGAGGTGGGGACATATGTCACCTTTCTTACAGGGTCTTCTCTGGGGTGGTTTGGTTCTGCTATGAAGCTGGTCACAAGGTGTCCTTTAATTGCCAGGAATTGAGTTTGGACCCGGTGGGACAAAGTGGAATAAGCCCGTTAGGAGAAATCTCTCAGGAACTTTGAACTGCTCTCAGGGAAAAGTTTTAAAATCCCACACTCTTCAAGCCATCACATGACTTGGCCCCATCCTATGTCAGCCCTTGAGGCTCTGAGGCTCCTAAAGACTGGGCCTCCTCTCTTGTCCTTGGGAACTAAGTATTGTGTTCTTCAGAGCCTGCCTGTGTGCTCAGCACAAATCCATGGAGCCTTCTTCCCAGCCCAATCACCTCATCAGCCTGTCTCCTCATCTTCCAGTTCCCAGTCTCATGTAGAGAGAAGACTTCCCAGAACTTTCAGCCTGGGTCAGGCCTCTGGAGTGTTTGTTGGCTCTTGTCCCGCCAGAACACATGTCACAAGGACAAAACGGGAGGCCAAAACTGGTAACACACTGTTGGTCTCCTTGAGAGAAGTGCTCAGACCAAGAGGCACCCCACTTTCACTGTTTTCAGGCCTTGCTCCCCAGGCCTTTTACTGGGTCTTACTCATGCTGTAGCTCTATAGGGTGGGTTGATTAAAAAAAAAATAGGTTGAATTAGCAAAGTTCATCACTCAGGTAAGGCAAGGGGCAGCTCTGGCAGAAATAGCAATAATGTGTTCCACCTGGAAGGGCTTCCAAGAGGAAGTAATTTCCCAAAAAGAAAGATGTGTGTGTGTGTGTGTGTGTGTGTGTGTGTGTGTGTGTGTGTGTGTGTAGAAGGTTCTAGGGCAGTTTCCACAGAGCATGCCCCTGAGCACAGGACCATTTTTTCCATGTCTCAGGACAAAACAGTGCACAGCTATGGTAAGAAATCTAAGCATTGTGGAGCTGTAAAAGACTAAGATATAAGTACCTCTCTTAGCTTCCACATAGCCAATGCTTTGTGAGGAGCCATTAGGAGCCCTGCATGTTTTCTTCCCCTCAAGATCATTTTTTTAAACAATCTTTCCCCAAGTTGTGATGTTATTTTAAGAGGTATTTTATTCCACACAAAAAGGTATATTGATAAAGTCCCTGGAAGGGGCTGAAGTCCTTTTACTTCGATGGGGCACGTATGACAGTGTTTGTGGTCAGCGTTTACTTCCTATGAGCCATGGGTGATTCAGTAAGGCTGCTATGATCTATCTAGTGCACCTCCCCCCTGCTTCCCTGCTCTAGGCGGTAGAGGTCTTCATCCTGTGACAACCCTGTTATAGGTACCACGATTACTGGGTCTGTCATGTAAGAAGTACCAGGAGAGCCTAGCAGAGTGGGAAGTGTAAGTAATTTAAATGTGTTTATGCCTAATCGTCCCCAAGCCCTATGGCTTAGTTAGGGGGTTCTATTGCCATGGTAAAAACACCATGGCCAAAAGTAACTTGGAGAGAAAAAGAGTTCATTCTAACTGAAGCTCTCGGGTCACAGTCATCAGTGAGGGTATTTTTGAGGGTAGTCAGGGCAGGAACTTAAAGCAGGAACTCTATAAGCAGAGAGTGAAGCCGAGAACACAGAGGATAGCGACTTACTGACTTGCTCTCCATGTTTTCTTTCTTACACAACCCAGGACTATCTGCCCAGGATAGCGCTGTCCTCCCTAGGCTGAGCCTTCTAACGTCAATTATTAATCAAGAAAATGCCCACAGACTCGCTAACAGGCCAATCCGATGGAGGCATCTTCTTCATTGATGCTCCTTCTTCCCAGATGACTCTCACTTGCGTCAACTTGGCAAAAAGCTACATCCTACGAGGAGATCTTTTATGTCATAGTCTCTCTCTTCCCTCCTCCTTGTCTCCGAATACTATCTCCGTGGACTAGCTCCTGATGTCCTTACTGAATGTTAGAAATGAAGGAACCAAGAATGTGTGGGCAGAGTCAAGTAAGCAGGTGTGGCAGTTGTTGCTGGTTGCCGGGGCCAGCTATCTGAGAAAACTAGTTAAAGGAAGGAATGACTGTTGTCTCCTGGTTTTGGAGGCGTCACTCTCATTGTAAGGAGGTGTGCCACAATAGAGCAGTACACTCGGTACCAGCCAGGAAGCAGAGGGAGGGGATTTAGGAAAAAGCCAGACACGGCCTTTAAAGGCATGCCCCAGTAACCTACTCTCTCCGTCTAGACCTCACTTTCTACATTTACCCACAATGCCATCAGTAGATATACAGAGCCTTCAGGATTTAATTGTTTCTGGAAACATCCTCACAGTGCTTCTTAATCCAATTTAAGTTAACAATCAAGATTAACTATCAAAATACCAGAGCTGGGACTCCCGCCTCAGACCACTTGGCTCAAAATCCCGTAAGCTTAACAACTGGGTAGTCCCTTCAGCTTCCAGTTAAGCTTGATACTGCAGGACTGGGAATCAGAAAGTCCACCTTCATTCCCTCATAGCTGCAGCTGGAAGACCTTTGTCTCTGAGTCTCACTTTAAAGTAGCAACAGAGACGGTGAAATCGTGAGGGCCACGGAATGGAAGCCCAGTGATACCTGCTTGGTCAACAGTCTACGACTTTTCAATGTGGTTAAGGCTGGCTGAGATCCCTGAGAAGAACACAAGTAGCCAACAGGGGTTGGGAACAGGTAGAGATGAGACTTTCCTTCCTGTAACAAAGTGTCTACACCACACTTCAGCTTCACCCCAGCTCTAGTCACATGATCATTATCCATGTGGCTTTATGCCCTCAGACTTTATGTGACTACTTAAAAAGGGAGTCTTTATCAAGC
The DNA here is from genome assembly GCA_036184795.1 of Tokudaia tokunoshimensis. Lineage (NCBI taxonomy): Eukaryota > Metazoa > Chordata > Mammalia > Rodentia > Muridae > Tokudaia > Tokudaia tokunoshimensis. The sequence goes on from BTHU01000001.1 coordinate 174,642,667, forward strand.
AGTTTGTGCTAACAGTAGAGTCAAATAATGTAGAAAATGAAAACTGAACATAATTTTAAGATGTTCACCTCTTTCCTTTCAAGGCTCTTGGCTTCGTGGGTTCTAAAAAGCAGATTAGAAATTTCCTGACATTTAAAACCAATTTTCCTAAGAGTGTGAAAACGCCATCCTTCCCTCAGTCTTGCTGAGATGTTGGTAGGTAGATTAAATAAAGACAAAATCTGTTGAAGGAGTCAAGTGAGCATTTCCAAACGGCACACGAGGTTCAGACTTCCCTCCTGCTTATGACTGTTCAAATTTCAATACCACATGGGGGCAGGCGGGGGGTGGGGGAGGCGTGGACCTTCTTTACAATGTTCCAAGAATGTCAATTTTATTTTATTTTTCATAGTAAAAGCATCCCAAAGCACCACAGAGAACGCAAGTGCCTTTTCTCTCCTGCTTTCAGGCCTCTTTCCTCCAGCTGCCACGTGTGAAATCTCACACATACTCACACTCACTGGAGGTGGATTCAAGATGGCGATTCTCCATGTGTCTATCAGATGTGCCAGAATTCCCAAAGTCAAATGAGACCAAGCGGAAACCTTAAGGCCCGCCCTCTGTCCCTCTCAGTGTGTTCTCACCTCATCTGCTTGTTTGTCAGCAAGTGAAAAAGACCAAGACTCTCAATCCTAGCTCTACAGAATCCTTTAGCAAAGGAGGCCCCTTCCCCTCGACCGCTGGAAAGCCACTGACACGAACAGCTTACTAGACTTACTTTCCTCAGTATAGAACAGATCCTGGAACGAGAACTCAGATGCAATGTGGAACACGGGATAGCCTGGTGGCAGTTGCGTGTCATGGATTCCTGAGCTGTCTTTTCTGGCTTACTTTGGGTGGAGTGGGCGGCATGGATAGAATTCTGTGTTCCTTTCACCATCTGGCAGCTGACAGATTCCTCTTCTTAGCAGAGAAAGTAGCTCCTAGGTTATCCTTGGTGCATCTCAGACTGCCAGGCACTTCATGTTGAGATCGCTTTTGTCCCTCTTAGCCACCTTAACTGAGCAAAGATCTTGTCCCTGTATCGCAGGATTGTGTATTGGGACTCAGCAATGGGGCTGGGGTGTCCTTATGCTTCTACACAGAACATGCCTTGGGAGTTCCCAGTGGACCTGCTGTTCCCAGAGCAAAAGATAGACTCAGAGGAATGAGCCAAGCTACCAGTTGCAGGAACTCTTTCTATTAGAACCCAGTTTTCAGTTCTATCCTGGACTGTGCAGTCTGCACTGTGTCTGGTGTAGCTATGTGGCTTCCTCCTTCCTACACAGCAGCCTGTCATGATCTGAGCAGAAAGCTGACAGTGGCCGTAGCTGGTACATCTGTGAGGACTGCCATGTGCAGGCAGACTGACATTCAGGGAGGAGGAGGAGGAGGAGGACGTCCCAGGTGATATTTTCAAAATTGTTTTTGAAAAAGTAGAAAATCAAGTGTGGTTAGTGTCTCCTGTTCTGACAGGGAGGGTTGTGGGAAACATCAGACAGAGTGATCCCGAGATGCCCCAGGGTAGAAAAAGGTGCTGAGAGAGAAACATGGTTTTTTGACCTGCAGGAATCTGAAGAAAACTGACACACAAGACTTGTGTTGGCCCTTGGTTCCAGCAGCTGAGACTGATCAAAGACCCCAGAGTTTGAGGTTGACCCTGGTCCTTACCCTCTTGGATTTGCTAAGAGACACACTCAGGTGTGTAAAACTCTCCTGCAAGGCCAGTCTCTTGGTTGTGATTTTCATAAAATTCCACCAGCTGATCTCTAAGAGCTGCCTTATTTAAATTGTCTTCAGTTTGAAGTTCTAGAAGCATCTTTCCACCTGTCAGCTGTTTTCTCCCTTTCCAGCCATTCTGTTCTGCTCATCCTGCTGTGACCATTTAGGAACCCATGACCCCATTCAGTGAACAATTAGATTGTTGATGAATTTAAAACAAATCAATATTTTGTAATAATAAGAATGCTGACCCAAGCACTATGCTAAGAATTTTATAAACATGGTTTTAATTAATCCTTAGACTAATTAATTTGATAAAAATGTTAGTATCTGCATTTTATAGATGAGAAAAAATGGTGCCTGAAGAAGCTAATGACCTTGCCTAAAATTATACATCAGCAGGGAGAGGTGAAATCCACACACAGTACCTGCTTGCTCTAGAATTTGTGCTATGAACCACTGAACCAGGTTAGTGACTCCCAAACCCTAGGTGTAGCCTAGAAGCAGTATTTGCCTTTTGGCTTCAACTGTAATGCTGTAAATTTTCCCCTCAAGCCCTGTCAGTGCCAGAACCTCTCTGATGACTATAGATAAATCTATTCTATACTCAATAACTCAGCCACTCTGAGAGTTCAGCCATGACTAAACAAGGTCAGCCTTCTAGAACTACAGGAAACAAAAACTTTCAAGGATGAAAGATTCTTCTCTGATCCATGTGTTGGCTAATAAAATACATTTTCCTGATTGAATTTGCTCTTGAACAAGGAAAACAATTTTATAATAAGTATGTCACATGTAAAATTTGGGCTCATCTTTGAAAATTAGTCACTGTTTATCTGAAAAGCAAATATTTGGATAATTTATGTTTTACTTTTGATTGGGATTTATTTAGTTTTATTTTATATATATGGGTGTTTTGCTTGCATTTATGTATGTGCACCATGCAGTGTCCATAATGGTCAGGAGAGGGCAGCAGATTCCGTGGGACTGGAGTTGTTCATGGTTGTGAGATGTCCTGTGGGTGCTGAGAATCAAAATGGGGTCTTCTGAGAGCAGTGTTCCTAACCTCTGTCTTTCCAGCTCCCACATACTATATAGATAGCATATATAGATTTTTTCTTTTTTTATTAAATATATTCTTTATTTACATTTCAAATGATTTTGCCTTTCCTGGTTCCCCCCTCCTGGAAAGTCCCATAAGCCCTCTTCCTTCCCCCTGTTCCCCAATCAACCCCCTCCCACTTCCCTGTCCTGGTATTCCCCTACACTGCTGCATTGAGCCTTTCCAGGACCAGGGGCTTCTCCTTCCTTCTTCTTGGGCATCAATTGATATGTAAATTGTGTCTTGGGTATTCCAAGCTTCTGGGCTAATATCCACTTATCAGTAGAACTTCAGACCAACTTCCCTTATGAATATCGATGCAAAAATACTCAATAAAATTCTTGCCAACCAAATCCAAGAACACATCAAACCGATTGTTCACCACGATCAAGTAGGCTTCATCCCAGGGATGCAGGGATGGTTCAATATACGGAAATCCATCAATGTAATCCACTACATAAACAAACTCAAAGAAAAAACCATATGGTCATTTCATTAGATGTTGAGAAAGCATTTGACAAAATTCGGCATCCTTTCATGCTAAAAGTCTTGGAAAGATCAGGAATTCAAGGCCCATATCTAAACATAGTAAAAGCAATTTACAGCAAACCGGTAGCCAGCATCAAACTAAATGGAGAGAAACTTGACGCAATCCCACTAAAATCAGGCACTAGACAAGGCTGCCCTCTCTCTCCGTATCTTTTCAATATAGTACTTGAAGTTCTAGCTAGAGCAATTAGACAACATAAGGAGGTCAAAGGGATACAAATTGGAAAGGAAGAAGTCAAGCTATCACTATTTGCAGATGACATGATAGTATACTTAAGCGACCCAAAAAACTCCACCAGAGAACTCCTACAGCTGATAAACTTCAGCAAAGTGGCCAGATATAAAATTAACTCAAGCAAATCAGTAGCCTTCCTATATTCAAAGGATAAACAGGCTGAGAAAGAAATTAGGGAAATAACACCCTTCAAAATAGTCACAAACAATATCAAGTATTTTGGTGTGACTCTAACCAAACAAGTGAAAGATCTGCATGTCAAGAACTTCAAGTCTCTGAAGAAAGGAATCGAAGAAGACCTCAGAAGATGGAAAAATCTTCCATGCTCATGGATTGGCAGGAATAATATAGTAAAAATGACCATCTTGCCAAGAGCAATATACAGATTCAATGCATATATAGATATGTATGTTCATTTGTTTACACTAACATCCCTGCTAGAATTCAAAACAAGCTTACCTGAGTCAACCCTATGAGTCTAGGTCCAAGAGCATCTCAGAGACAAGGATAATATTGTCTCTGTGATATTAACAAAGGTTCAGCTCTGGAACACCAGGATTTGTGGAAACTTTTGTGATCTGTATGGTGTTGACTTAACAGATCTGGGACCAGGGTTGGTGGAGTATGTTTAGGAGGTGGCTTGATTAGTAGGATTTTCAGTCCTGGCTACACGTTGGAATCACATAAGGATTTGTGGAAATACTGATGTCTCAGCCCAGTCTTGGAGGCTCTGGAGTAAGCGGTCCAGAGAGACAGCATGCTGACACCCAGCCTTTATATCCCAAGGCTTCGGACATGGTAGAGAAGAAAGGGTGACCCAGGAAGTCAGAAGAGAAAGTCAGCTCTGTGGCTGGAATGTTCCCCATAGTATCCATGGAAGAATAGAGAACCCAGTGATGTAGGTTAGATTAAAAAAAAAACTAGTTTAATAAGGGTTCTTAAATGTTTTAATCTGGATTCTAGTCCACTACCAACCAGAGGGGGTGGAAGGAAATGTTAATAGAGCAAAGGGAGATGTAGGCCTGTTTAGAAATAGTTCTTTGGGGCAATTCCAATCTTCATTGTCAGGATATCAGCAGTTCGGTTTACACGAATCAACAGCAGTAGCTCCATCCACTTGCAAACACTATACGCAAATCAGCAATGGCAGTTTGATTCAGAAGAAAACAAAAGGCTCTGCTGTCAATCCGTCTGAGTGAGTCTGCAAAAGTGGCAAGAAGCTTTGGGAATATTATGAGAAGTTTTTTGGTGCGTTCCTTTCCATGAAGACATGACAAATGATGATTAGCGGAGAAGGCAAGATGAATCAATGCCACGCATCTTCAGCCAAGCCCAGCATCAACAAAGTCCAACGAAGACCAGTAAAGGGTGACAAGGTGAACCAACGCCACACAGTGTCATTCTCTGTCTGTTGGGTTATACTTAGACCCTTTCCAAACATCATGTGTTCTGTCAAGTGTCTGCTCTAGTAAAACATCACATGCCCTTTTTCCAGGTTGCTTCCAGAAAAATAACACATGCCTGTTTTCAGTGTAGTGTCTATTTGGGGGGCAAAAACATCCTCTCATAAGACAGCTTCCAGAAAAACATCACATAACACAACTGAGTCTCCAAAGAAACCAGAAATTTCCGCTTCACAGGGGAGAGAGGGCCTAGAAGAGATTAGATAGGCTGAGAGCAGAGAGGATGGAAAGCCAGGCTACTGGACTGGCTCATCACAGAAGGTTGGGGAAAATAAAATAAACTGTTCATGCCAGTGCAGGGGACAGACCATTCAGACCAACACAGCACATCTAAAAACGTGAATATCGTTTAATCACCTGCTTTTGTTTCTCTGTGGGAAGAAAAAAAGTATACTAAGTCGCAAGATTTAGGAAAATACAATTAAAATTGACAAAAATATTGACTATTAATTCATCATTAAGTAGACATTTTAAAATTTTTGCTGCTAATTTTTGCACATTGGTGGTTCAGAATATGTCACATAATGATTTTGTCTGTGTGTGTGTGTGTGTGTGTGTGTGTGTGTTGTGCACATGTGTGTACATGTGTGCACAGGTACATGTGGAGCCCAGAGGCTGGTGTTGGGAGTCTTCCTAAATCAGTTCTCCACCTTATTTTTTTGAGGCAGGATCTCTCACTGAACATTGAACTCACTGTAGCAGCTAGACTGGCTGGCCACTCAACCACCAAGTCCCTTCTATCTCTGTGTCCCAAAGCCGAGACTACACAGCTACATGCGGTTTTTTAACATGAGCACTGGGCATCTGAATTCAGGTCCTTGTGTGGCAAGCGCTTGACTCGCTGAGCCATCTTCCCAGCCCATTGTTCTCATGGGTTGTTTTTAACATCCCAAACAGTTCTTCACAAACGTCTGTGCTGGCTGCAATGGATGCCGGATGCCACATTTACCACACTAGGTGCAAGACTCCTGACTTTTCTCCTCATGTTAGACTTTTAGATTGTGTAATTCTTTTTTATGTGTTTGAGAGGATTGATTGTAAGAAGAGAGTGGAAGAATACCAAGTTTATGTGTTTCTCTAGTGACTTATGACTGAAAGAATCCATGGGTGTCAGCTTCCTACTGTGCTCTTTCAAATCCTGGAGAACAGCCTTGGCATTTTTAACATCCAAACTAGGTTTCAGGTTCTTTCTCAAGGTCAAAATAAAATCCACTATGGGGTATTCTGAGTATATTCTCTCTCTCTCTCTCTCTCTCTCTCTCTCTCTCTCTCTCTCTCTCTCTCTCTCTCTCTCTCTAGCTCCCAAATCACAATTCCTAACAAATAGAGACACCAATTCTTCCCTGTGCAGACCTCCATCTGGCCAAGAACTACTGTTGGGACCTGAGATATTTTTAACACCCAATTAAATTGATGTAATTGGATAGAATTGCAACTTCTTTGCCTCCAGCTGTGAGCCATAATCTGTTTCACACCTGAGTGTTGTTTTCCTTGCTTTTCTCAAGTGCTTTCCCTAGAGTTGTGGAGATGGGTTTCATTTGATAGAAGCTCACATTCTTGGTCCTCTGATAAATAGATTATTTCCCAATCATGTTGGAGTCACCATGGTTGTCTCCAGTATGTTACCTCTGGTCTCTGAGACTCTGCTTTGAGCCTTGGCTTTCAGAACTGAAGTTTCTCTGGGGCTGCTAGTTAATGGGGAAGCAATAAGAAAAGAGTCTGAGCCCAAAAATAGTGTTCAAGTCTCAGCTGAGCTCATAGTTGCCCTCAATGGATGCCCACCAATTCTATGGATATTGGATATGTATATTGAATTATAGTCTGCCATTGTGCCTGAACATGCTCCAGAATCACTAGAGGGTACTGCAGGAGACCCTCCTCAGGAAGTGGGCTTGGACCTGGAGCTCAAAGGGTTTCTAGATGCTGCCGTTACTATGGGGACCAATATGGGGACCAATGGACTGAGTCAGATTTTGAAGTTTCTCTTAACTGTGGGATAGCGACAGTCTTCCGCCATCTTCCCCAGCTAAGCAGACCTGCTCTCTCTCTCAATATCTCTCTCTCTCTCTCTCTCTCTCTCTCTCTCTCTCTCTCTCTCTCTCTCTCATTGGTCAAATTAGCTTCATTGTGTTTCTAAAACAGCAGTTTAGACCTTGATTCAAAAAAATGTGCTTCATAGACTAACAGCACCACATTCCCCGGAGTCTGCCAGAACTTTGAGATCTCAAGCTCCACCTAGCATCCTTGAGCTAGAAGGTGTGCTAAACAGAATCCTAAATGGGTTACCTATACAATTCAGATTGAGAAGTAAATTCTGGGCCACAGAGCTACACTGTCTGTGCACTGTAATTTAATCCTGTTATGTTAGCAATGAGAAAGCTGAACTTGCAAAAATCAAACTTTGTCTTCTTATAAGTGGCTACTTTTTTTCTGGGATTGCTGTAGATAACTTACATCAAATGTCAGTCAAAACACAACACAGATGCCTTGTTTTACCACATCTAGCAACACACATACCCATTTCTTCTCCTTTCCCTTCCCTTCATCTTTTTCTTCAATGTGTTTGCTGAAATGGGGTCTTACTACACCACCCAGGCTAGCCTTGCAGCCCTCCTGCCTCTTCCTCCCCAGTGCTAGGATTACAAATGTGAGCTCATATCCAACTGCAAGTGCATTTTCAGTGAGTCTAAAATAGAAAAGTTTGGACTTGAAGAGATGCTGTAATGACGGTTGACTGACAAGCAGAAGGGCGAGGATACATGCCTTTCACTGAATGAGTGCTAACACACAGTGGTCTCTCCTGCCTCTGCTGGGCCGGGAGCTTGGCTATGGGACCAGTATCTATTCACACATATTCTGTTCTGTACAAATCAGGACCACAGAACCTACACTTATTACCTCTGCAGCCTTTCATAGACACTTGCCTTCCCATTCTCAAACATTCCCCCAAACCAGTCCTGCAAGCAAGTTCAAATAGAAATGAGCATTGGTTTGGGATAGAACAAAGAAGTTTTGCACATTACTGTACTACTTTTGATAGGAGGACTTGACTGTAGGGCTGGAATGGACCGTGTTCATGAACCAGCTGGCAGGTCGGAGTCCTGGCCAGTGGAGCCATTCAGTTTGAGAGCCTGGACAGAGATGAGAGAATGGTCTAATGAAGGAAGCCCCAGGAGGAGTGTGGGCGGAAGGGTGACCACGGTGCAAACATCCTTGATTTACATGCAAAGCATGCCTAATTTAATCTCTCCCACCACTATCCCAATTTTAAAAGAATCAGGGATGGGTTCTTAACTCTTCTTCATTATACAATCCTTAGGGAGACTGGTTAAACCTATCTCTCAGCAGATGTGAGTATACACTTGGGCTGTGCACATCTGTGCATACAATTTCATGGGTTTCATAGTCCCAGAGCATGAATGATTGGGGAATCCAAAGAGCATGTGTGGAGACTTCTCCATCGATGGTTTAAGTCAGTGTTCGTATGAGCCTCACAGCTGGGTTAGCGGTGAAAAGGGTTCCCAAATCCCCATGTTAAATCTCTAGAAGGCCTCAGGGTCTCTCACTCACAGGCATGAAAGATATCCTACACTTGGGAGCTGAACCTAGCTGAGCTTAAATCTCAAAATAGTGTCTTGTCTGTGCATCTTTGAGCATGAAACGAAAGGTCTAAACTGATGTGTTCAACCCATACATATGCAATAAACACCTACTACGTAAAAGACTGCTCTAAGCATGGGATAAAACAGCCAACCAGATACCACCCCTGCCCTTGGGAGAGCTGCGGTCTAAGTGAGAGACAGAAGAGGAACACGTGCTAATTATTACAAGTTGCCACTTAATGAGCATGATAAAGGTTAGCTTGAGCTCTTTTGGAGAAACTGTACTAAATAAATGATTAACTTTAATACTATAAATAGTGTTAAACCCTCATATTGATGAATAATTAAAGGTGCTTCCATTATAGACACTCAAAGCTCAGGGCACCTCTGCCATGCTGCTGTTCCTTGGAGCAGTTGTCCCAGCTTGGAGCCATGGGCCTCCCATGTCCCTGTGGGGTTCTCCTGCAGCTCGCGTGTGGCAGATCCTGCCTCGCCTTGGGAGATGTGGATGAGCAGGTTGGAGCCCAAACCCAGCTCTCCAGTCAGAGTTCTCTGTAAATATTTACAATATTCTCTACATGCTCTCGCATCAAATGTTGGAGATAATCAGAAAAACTAACGGTCCCAAACCTGCCCTGTTTGATGCTCTGATATGTGTGTGTGTGTGTGTGTGTGTGTGTGTGTATGCACATGTATATGTATATACACACACACATACACACATATGATACATTTGGAAGGCAAGTTATGGAGCTGGAGGGAGAATGACTGTAGTGCCTTTTTCTAGACTAAACAGGACCAGAATCACTCTGGTTTTCAAACAGCCATAGCACAGCTAGGAACGCTGAGGTGTCACATTTGAGGGTGATTGATAATCAGCACGGTTTTATTGTGTTAGAAGTGTTATCTTCTCTTGTGGGTTCTGGGTAGTCAGGAGCCTGTGCGTAGAGCTGCTGACTTAATCATAGTTGGGGAATTGGGAAATGGAACCATGATAGGACACTCTAGAGTCGTTGTAAAGGCTGGTGACTTTAAATAGTTTTAAGTGTGCATCAGAAGAATGCTAGTGGAATTCCCAGAGTTGTGACTGCCATGTCTTTAATGTGTCCCCTAAAAGTTTATGAATTGGTAATGCAATCCTAAATTTATGTGTTGGGAGCATTTGGAGATGGGGCCTATGGGTTAAACTTGCTTAGTGCTTTATAGGAATGGGGAAGGAAGCCTGAGATTTGCACCCTCTCTACTGTGGATTTCTGTGACACCACAGGGAAGCCCTCATGAGAGGCAATGCCTCCACCTCAGACTTAGTGTCCAGTACCGTGAGGCATCAACCCTCTGTTTGTAAATTACCCAGCCTCAGGCATTCTGTTATCAAAGCACAAGGCAAACTTAGACCTGCCTCTCTACTATATTTGGGGCAGAGAAGATTTCAATCCTTTCTTTTCCCAGTCTCTTTTCTGGGAGAAGTAGCCCAAACTATCAGGATCTAGTCACTATGCTGACCAAGACTGAGCCCAAATTAGCATCTGGAGAGCAAGAAGCAAAGACAAGGAGAAGCATGCATACAGGAGAGGCATGCATGTAGACATAGCCATGGAGAGGCATGCATGCAGACACAGCCATGTAGAAGTATGCATGCAGACAAAGCCATGGAGAGGCATGCATGTAGACACAGCCATGGAGAGGCATGCATGCAGACACAGCCATGGAGAGGCATGCATGCAGACACAGTCATGGAGAGGCATGCATGCAGACACAGCCATGGAGAGGCATGCAGACAAAACCATGGAGAAGAATGCATGCAGAAGGAGAGACATGCATGCAGACATAACCATTTCCTCCTCAGAAGCAAGCAGACAAATGATTGCCAGTATTTTAACAGTTCAGTCAGGCTGGAAAGATGGCACAGCAGTCAAGTGTACTTTCTGCTCTTGCTAAGATTCTAGATTCGAGTCTCATGACCCACACCGGAAGCTCAGACTACTTGTAACTCTAGTCCCTAGGGTTCTGATCCCCTCCTCTGGTACCCAAAGGCACATGCATGTGTGTGGTGCACATAAACTCACACACACACACACACACACACACACACACTACATACATTTTAAATTAAACAATGTCTTCATTCTGATCTGCTCTAAGTTGTGCATGTGAATATGTACTTTGTGAGCAGGTATATCCACCTGGCAACTACAGTTATTTGAACTCACTATTGGAAAGGGAAGTTAATTTTCATGAGAAGGTGACCTTTCTAAAATTTTATGTTCGGGTGTATCAATAAGCCAATCATCAGTCAAAAGGATTGAACCAGCTTAGAAACCAAGTCAATTGTTGGCACCAAGCTCCCAGTATGAGCAGGTGGCAACCTTTGTTACACACACACACACACACACACACACACACACACAGGTGAGGTCAAGGAGTTAGCATTTGAATATACCTTCTGGGTGTTTCTGATTTCTGCAGGTAAGTGTTCTCCTGTCCAGGACAAGCCACTCTAATCTTGGAGATTTCAAGCTTGTAGCCTGTGTGAGACTGGCTCCCTAGGTTCTCTGGATGGCTTGGGGAAGTTCATGCTCAGCCGTGTCAGGGAAACTGAGATGTTGCATGGCAGTAGAAAAGGTGTTTTGCTTTGAGGGGCTTGGCTGAGTAGACGTATGGATCTGAATACTGACCTGGGCTGGCTACTCCAGCAGCAGAGGCCACAAAAGAAATATTGGCATAGAGCTGGTTCTCGTAGCATAAAACATTACCTGCTCATAGGGTCATCTACCTGCTGTGTGGCTGGGGCAGACCACAGAGAAATCCAAGGCTTAGCAAGAACTATAATCCAGTGAACTGTAAAGATTTACCATCATAGTATGAAAAACAGATAATTTCATTCAACTCCGATTCTCCAAATGAGCCCTTCTATGGGGCCGAGTGCTGTTGAGTCCATGTCCCCATGATTCTATGGTTCTGGGATCTCTAAGCTTTTCCTACCAACTTGGTCAAATGGCTGAGCGTTCATAGTCTTTTGGGACACACACCACAGGGCGGGTCCGCAGGATATCTTCAGTAGGAGAGAGTAAAAATAACCTGGTCTTTGGTTTGTCTGTAACAAAGATGAGCTTTCTCACCTTATGAATATTTATACCTAGATGGTGAGATCTGTCTGTATCATGAGTCCCTCAAACTATCCCAGCTTGAAGGAGGATTACAGAGAATTCTAGCGCCTTCCCCCTGACCCAGATCAGGGAGTAGCAGGCAGCCACAGCCTGAGGGTGATAGGGGAGAGGCAGGTGCATGAGGCTGTCCAGCCTGGGTGGGCTGTACCTCTTCTCTGGTGCAGTCAGGTGAGATGGAAACCCTAGCTCAGTATTTCTTAACTACTGGTTTTATTGTTGTTGTTTGATTTTTTGTGTTGTTGTTGTTGTTGTTTTGGTTTGTTTGTTTTGTTTTTGGAGTCATAACCTGGCTGAGAACCAAATTCAAGCTGTGGTCCTTAAAACGTAAAACAATGCAAACAGAAGCAGGACGTGGGGACCATCCACAAGCACTCACTGTGTGCCAGGCATCTGCTCAGTACTCTCATGAGTTTTTTTATTCTTTGACCAACCCTGGAAGGCTTTTGAGTATTGCCAAATAAAATGTGAAGCATGGAAAAGCATATGATTCCTATGGCATTAGGAGTGGACTGATGGAGCTAGGCCTGGTGGCGCACGTCTTTAATCCTAGCACTCAAGAGGCAGAGGCAGGTGAGTCTCTCAGTTCAAGGCCAGCCTTGTCCACAGAGTGAGTTCCAGGATAGCCAGAACTACACAGAGAAACCCTGTCTTGACAACCCCCTCCCCCAAATACAAAGGGACAGGGCAGACAGACAGACAGACTGACTAACTGACCATGGGGTGGCCACAAGCAACAAGAATCCATTCTCTCACAGTTCTGGGCCTAGATTCAAACCAGAGGTTTGAGTGGAGTAGGGGTTAAGTTCTCATGGTCTTTGCAGCATAGGTTGGTTGACCCCTCTGTCCTGATTTCTGGGGTCATTGGAAGTCCCTAGCATGTCTTCACTGGCAGCTGAATAGCTCCAGTCTCTGCTCTCCTAGTCATGTCTCTCTTCTTCCACTTCCTTTCTCTATAAGTATCGTCTTCTACTTCCCATAAGGCTACTGATCATGTTAAGTCAACCTAATAATGACCTCACCTTAAGTGGATTATGTATGTAAGATTTTATTTCCAACTGTGTATGGAAGTCAAGGATCTAGCAGTTGCTTAGTCCCATGAGGCAAACAGGTCTCCAGCAGAAGGTGTGGCCCAGATTAAAGGTGTGTGCACCCACGCCTGGATCTGGGACTTGCTTTGTCTCAGATGACCTTGAATTTAGAGATCTCCCTGTCTTAATCTTCTGGGATTCATAGCCACTATGCCTCAAGATCTCCAAGCCAAGATCCAGGTCAGAGTTCATTCCAGATATAGTCAAGTTGACAACCAGGATTAGCCAATATACCACGAGACCTTGAAACTGTTTAATCCATGCACTCATGCTGGTAGACAGACTTTGAAGGATCCAATACCAGTTCAAAACCTGCCTCCTAACCCTCTGTGCTCTGTGTTCCTTCAGGCCAGGGTCTCTGCCTTTCTGATCCCCAGTTTTCCATTTGGAAGATGCTACTATCTCCCATTCTTCCTTTATGGCAGAGAACTGAGTGCAGGGGTCGCATATATGTTAAGAATGAGATGAGATGCTGCCGCCTGCGTAATGCAACGCAGCACAGGACTCCAAGCAAGCACCCAATAAATGGTCATTATTGAAAACAGCATTCACTATTATGATAATGGCTTGGGTCAAAGACACTTGAACAAACCAGAGCTGTGATCATAGGCTAGCTTAATAAGGACATTTAACACAACCCCTTCTGTTGGGTACAGCTCTCAGCAACAGCCGCAGAAATCCTTTCAAGAACAGCTCGGATGACTTTGAGATTGTCCAACCTCTTGACACAGGTGTATTTTCAGGACCCAACAGTTTCTTGAGAAATTACATTTTTAGGGTCTGTTATTCTCTCGACAATCGTTCAGAAATCCCAAAAGTGAGGTGTTTGATCCTTTTTTCTCCTCTGAAGCCTGAGATGAGGAAATGATGTTCAAGGTCAGAGTCAGCTCTGAAATCTGTTGGAGGGAGAGAGAAAGAGGCTCTGCAGGAGGGTGAACCCCCTGATGAGGAACGAAACCGAAGCCCAGACAGGATGTGCTTCACCCACACCTCTCACCAAGAGGCCTGTGGAGCTTTATTTCCACACATTTTAACGACCTCTGCTTCTCTTAAATAAAGGTCTCCGTGCCCAGACTATGGGAATTCAAGATGAGCACTCAGTGACTGGGCGCCATACTGTTGCTTCTGGCAGGTTTGGGTCTTTAGGCAAATTACTTAACCTCTTCAAACCTGTTCTCCCCCATCTACTTAAAGAACATTGGGCCAACTGACAGAAGTAGTGTGCAGATCTGGCCTTCTCTACCAGTATTCCATCTACCTCCTGGTGTGCAGAGGGGTTCCAAAGCCATCACTGAATCCCATCCAGCCCCTGTGGAATTCTAGGCAGAGCGATGGCAGATCTACTGTGGACAAGCTGGTTGATGCCACTGTGGCCCAGGAGACAAGCTCTGGTTCATCCTCCCCACACCTCCAGGCTCACAGGGTAATGCAGTATATGTTCAAGCTTCCAGGGCAAGGATCAGGACCAGGCCTTGGAGCAGAGCACTCAGTGACAAGGACGAAGTCTCTTCTGTCACAATTGTGAGCTCACACCAGCTCTTAACCCTTTCATTACATGCTCAAGAAAGGACCAATGAAGATTTTAGAAAAGGGGTGATGGGGATTTTTGTTCAAAATTGCCTTCTCTGCATGTGTGTTGAACACATACTCTCCAAATATCTGCAGAGGCGATATTATTCTACCCTGGACTGATGAGACAACGTGTGTGTGCTTAACTTCCTGTTGCCTCAAAGCCAACAAGGATGCCACGTTCTACTTCAGAATCCAGAATTCAGGGCAATCGGGTATAATCTAAGCCCTGGGTTGAATAGTGTCCCCTACCACCTTTAGTGTTACCTTATTTGAACACAGGTCTTTGTAGACTGGCAGTAGGCTGCTGTCCCTGCATGATGGGAAACATTGGGACACAGATAGACACATAGGGAAGATGACACAGGTGTTGACTGCAAATGAGGGAATCACAGGGACTTCCAGCAACCACAGGAAATGAGACAATAGCTTGGGAGCCTTCAAATAATGCTTTGGTCACACACAAGTCATTCAAACACATTATGCTATAAATTATCATGCCTAAACTCCCCACAGCATGAAGAAGGGAGGCCCAGACAGTGATCTTGGCATCTTAAACCTGCTCTGTCCACAGCTTCCCCTAAAAGTGCATCATTGATCTTGAGGAGGCATTGGGATTCTTAAAGAAAGTTCACAGTGCACAGAAGGTAGTATCACTAATCTGCTGACATTTCCCTGCCCTGTCCCCAGGATTGGGACTGGTGGGGGCCATGAGACTGCAAGGCAGGGATCCCCAACAGTCATCCTGCTTAGAACAGCTGACTGGGAGTCGGGCAGTTCCAAGGCTTCCCTGGTCAGGGAAGTGCACTCTGCAGATGTGTCTTAATAGTGGGAGCAGGCAAGGTAATGTGTGTTGGCCATACTCATAGTTGTCTCTTGGTGCTCTTTGTAGGGGAGCTCTGGTCCCTCACTAGTGTCAACGCAGAGCCCAACCTCTCTAGGTCATAGCTAAGTTTATCTATCCACCTTCTTGATCATTTACACATATTTATTCAGAGGTATGACAACAAATTTTCAGATATATGCATGAGATATTAGCGACTTCTGTGTGAGTGATGGAATCTGCTTCTTGTTAGATTTTTCCACTTTCGAAATTATTATGAGTCACATTTTCTTCTTCAAAAAACTATTGAAATAAGAAATGACCACTCTTTCTCTCCACCATTTTAGGTTCAGATTCCTGTGAGCCTTGTAAACATGGCTAACATGTTGAGCTTGCAAAAGACTAAGCAGTTCCAGAAGTTTCTTTCTTGATCTACAGAACTTGGGGGAAAGAGGTTATGTAGTAAGACCCTAGCTGGCTTTACCCCGTCTTCTAAATATTATTTAAAAACAGCAACCACAACACGGCAGATTTTGTATTTTCAGTAGGGAAAAATGTAAACAACAACTGGGAGAAACTTCCAGAAACATACAGGACACTGGCTACTACCTACAGTCCTTTGGGGAAAGAGAATCGACTATTTTGATTGGATTGATCCAGTTCTTGAGAACAACAAGAATGCTGGTCAGGCTCTGGGTTCTAGTTCTGTTGTTGGTGGTGGTGGTTATTTGTGTATTTATTTGTTTTTTGCCTTCATTGCTAGCTAGTGGCTAAACTTCACCTCCACAGTTGGGTTAAGCCTCAGAGGCACCTTGGAGGATTTAAGATGGAGACATTTCGAGATAAGTTTCCATAGCTGTCATTGATTTTTCTAGCTCTTGAGTTCCCTTCTCCCTTTCTGTCTGCCATCACTCCCAGCCCTCACCAGGAGGAAGGCAATGAAGATACTCTAGGGAACAGGCAGGGTACTGAGGTTCGGCCATACTCGTAGTGTTCCAGTGGCCACAATGAACAGAATGAATGCAAGCAGATCTGCCTTGCTTCTGCCACCCTCAACATTCTCTTTGGGTACAAATAATGGGCCACCTCTCCCTTTTCTACCAGAGTCCACCAGACTCTCTGTCCTACTATGTGTGACTTACAATCCCAAGCTGGGTTTCCTATTGTGTCCTTCTGTCATGCCTTTCAAAATCAGTTTTCTAAAGCAGGGAGGATCACCTACAGGTACTTAGGTGTCAAAGGGAACTAAAACCCTATGGCCACACCTATCTCCCAATATACACAGATGCACTCCCAGGGTCCTCTGTATAGTGGTCCACCCACCCATCTGCAGCTGAGCTTCCCACTTTTCACATGGAGCCTTATCCCTGTGTGGTGTGACCCCTCCCCCACCTCATCTTCTTCAGGACATCTACTGTCCTTCTACCTGTGACATCACTGCCCATCTCAGGGTTGCTTCACCTCTGTTGGGGCTGCAGAGCTACCTTCCTTTGTCTCAGAATCCTTTCACTGGCATTTCTACCAAAGTGTTCTGAGGTGAAGGTCATCCCTCATTTGTGCAAGAATATTCTCAAAATTCTTAGAGCCATGCTCCACTCAAATACAAAACCAGGCCTTTTCAAAGGCTCCCTAGAGTCAGGAACATGCCCCATACAAAGGAGGACACCATTAATCATCGTGGTTCTTAAGCAGAGAAACACCAATTATTTAGGCTGCTAGAGTGAAATCATTTAAGCAGTGTACCATAGGGGCAGCCGCAGGATGCAGAAGCCCCTATAGTATGCTGAGGATTCCTAGCCAAGGGCTCACACAGACAGCTCTGGGACCTGGTCACCTCTGTTCCGGCAGGGCTAGTTCTGCAGCCGCCAAAGCCAACACTAAGCACAGATCATTTGTGAATATGGAGCTGGTAAGGAAGGGCACCCAGCTGCCTCCTGCCTGTGACTTGTGTCCCAGTGGCTTTTGTCAAAGCAGTCGCTTGGGGCAGGTGTGTGGTTTACACTCAAGGTGAGAGCTTATCACCGGCATCTTACTCTGTGCTGTTACTCTGACTCTTTAGGTGGTAGAAGCCAAAAGCCAAAACACTGGATCTGTATTCTGGTCATTCTTGAAGAGGGTTGGTCTTAGGAAGGTCGCTTGTGGTGCTCCCTTCAGAGAAGTGTGCATCACCGTCTTTTCAAATGACTTAAAGCAACTCGGTAGGACGTAGGCAAATGTCAGCAGAGTGTTCAAGCAGAGGCTGAGCGTACCATTTATGATCTTGAGTCTTAGCGTGCTAAGGGGTATCTAACCTTTACACTGTACTCAAAGCAGCCTTGCACATGGCGTTGGTCCTTCTATTTGCCTTCGGTAAATTTTTATGGAGAGCTCATTGGGTGTTCTTCTGGGTAGTAGTTGGGTGAACTTCTGGGTAGTTCTTCTAGGTAATAGAGGTAAAAAGGGACAGAAGAGATTGCACGAAGGAGAAACAGGATGAAGTGGGGGAGGCCTACGACTACTGAATGTAGAAGGGCTGGATATTCTTAGGAGTGACATTGGGTCTGAAAAGAGGAGACAGCCTTACAGAGGGGATGGCAACTACAAGGACTTTGTGAGTCGGGAATAATTCCACTTGGTGTTGGACCTAATAATGGGAACAAGGAGACAACTAGATAAGGCTGGGTCTGCTGATGGGACCTGGGATCCACAGGACCCCGAGGGCTATGGCCAGGAAGTGAAATTTTATGCTAAGAACAATAGGAAGCCACTAGAGTCCTGTAAGAAGGGATGATGTCATCAGATGGACCCAATATCATCATCCTCCCCTATGGGACACCTCTTTGTCATTGTTGCTTTCAGAAGCTGAGACTTTTCTTTCTCAAGACAGACTAGCAAGGAAGTGAGGTTTCTGCTGATGGTTCTGTGGATGTAGACACAGAGCCCCATGTACTGTTTTACCACGGATGGTGCTTTGAAATGCCTTGAATATATTCCCAACTGATTCCTGACTCTTTCAGGTTGCTCGCAGCTCACTTGAGCTGTAATGAAGGTGGCCCTTATCAGTCTGAGCTTGAGCTGCCTTAATTAGACCAAGATTCTCTATCTTTAAATTGGTCTTACATCAAAGCTAGAGTTATAATTGCAGGTGATGTGTTTGGGAGTTGCATTGTTATGTAGAGTACGGCTGCCAGCAGGTTGTGTGGGGATTATTGAAAAGCAATTTGCAGGAGAGGTCTATGGGGGAAAGGTAGATCACCCTGCTAAGCCGAAAAAAGAGGAAAAAAGTGGAGCAATAGATAGATAGCTGGGGGTCTTGGAAACGCGTGTTTAACAAGAGGTATTAAAAAGAGAGCCATTCAGGGTTTTCTCAGCTCTGTTTTACATGCACATCTGCTCTAAGCCACTCCTGGCTCTGACATGCATGGCCCTTATGGTCTGTGTCGTTAGAGGTAATTATTGGTTTGCATTCGACATGGCTGTGGGATTGGCTTATGGAGGAGTCAAAATAGGTTATCAGGACAGCTCAGGCAGCTGGAGGCAATTCCCCAGCCACTCACCAACTCCCCACTCCGAGTTCTGGACTAGGTGAAGCCTGCAGAGTTTGTCTTGGACTGACTCTAACTTGGCTCTTGGGGACGGGGCTACCCATGAATGGGGAGGGCAGACCTCTCTTTGACTTACCGATTTCGAGTCTTTAGGGTCAATGTTCTGAAGTGGGGTGTGATGACACTGAGGGTATTGAAGACCATCATGCCAAACGGAATCAGCCAGATGCAGGCATCCCAGGTGCTCTCTGATCCACAGGAACCTTCCCCTCACCGAACTGAAGCAGTTACCATGGCAGTCACTGGGGGCTGAGGGCAGGGAGACAGTAGCCCCAGTGTGCAAAGCTTCAACTAGACAGGAGGATAAGTTTGATTCTCCTCAAACAGCCCTGAAGAAGAGATACGTGCACAGCTTCTTCTTGTCAGATGTGTTTATTGTTAGAGCTGTTAGCCCTCGTGAGATAGGCTTCCTCGGTGAACTCTGACCTTTGGTGGTTGGATAAAGTTCTGTCTCATCTACCACTGTGCCCACAGTTCAGTCCCAGCAACTAACTGGTGGCTTCAGTATCTAGGGTTAGGGACAAGGGCCACCATCTGTCAAAGGATGGGAAATGCCCTATTGATCAGCTGAGATTTTTCAAGTCCAACTGTTGGCCAAGATGAACACTGTTGGCCTCTGGGGAGATAAGTGACCCCTCGCCTCTTAAATTGACATAATTTCCCCCAGCCATGAGGCAGTTTTATCTCCAGAGGGTTTAGGCTAGGGAAATGGGAGGTCAAGTTAGTCACCAAGGACAGGATTCCAGGCCTTTGCTCCAAACCACATTCACTTTTCTAATCAAACTGTGTCATGTGATTCCAATTATTTTCCCACCCTCTCTAAGAACAGTGGGCCATGGGGTAGGCTGATGACCTGTGAAATTTCAATTTAAAAAAAGAAACTGGTTTTGATTAACTCGAACGTCAGCCCAGCCCATTCCTCTGGTCTGGTGCAGCTGGGGAAAGGTCACAAAGAGCAGTCAGAAGACCGGGTCGAATTTGATGATCAGTTTCCCTACTCCATCCTTGGTGGCCCTGTAGCCCAAGCCTGGGTGCCAATGACCCATGGAGAATGCCCCTGTGAGTACTGGAGGCAGAGTGCTGTATCCCCACACTCTCAGGCTTTACAACACTACTGAGGCTGGAAGTGCAGTTGGTGCTGTTCTGTGAGTCTGGGTCACACAGACATCCTAGAAGGTATCAGTTTGCCAGAGCAGCTGTGACTGAGTCAGGACCTACCATCCCGTGACTTCCATCCCCTCCTCCTCCCTAGCTGACAATGTTGATTGATGTCTCACTGTGTAGGCCAGGAGGAAGTCTGCAGACACCGCTGCTCCCCAGGGGGACAGGCCTCTTGTTCTCCCAGGGGTTCTGCCTGTACATTCTTTGTCTTGTTTGAGTTTATTCTTTAGCGAACTGCTCAGCTGTTGGGATATGATGGAGTGTGTGTACAGGCACAAATACGTGGATCTTAAAAAATGATCTTGCATTGAAAAGACAAAGACAAGGAATGAACAAGATGGTGTAAACTCACAAAAGACCCTTGTTGGGAGAGAGGGAGGAATTTGTTATATTTTGGGGTGTGAGCCTAGTCTTTAATGGCTGAGCCATCTCTCCAGCCAGAGGGAGGCATTTCTTTCAGTGTTGGAACCACTGGTAAGTGGTTCCTGTAAATAACCCTTCACCTCTGTTCATGTTAGCAACATTGAGTCTCTCTCTCTCTCTCTCTCTCTCTCTCTCTCTTCCTCTCCCTCTTCCTCTCCCCATCTCCCCCTCCTTCCCTCCCTTCCCCTCCCTCTCCTTCCCTCCCTCTCCTTCTCACACACAGTCACATGGGTACACACATGTGCCCCCGACATACACAAGCACACACATGCATGCACGCTCACACAGCACACATGTGTGCACACATACCATAGAAGCATTTTTTTTTTCAAGTTCTTTTTGAACTTTACTCAAAGGTCCACTTTTGGGGTCAATCTGAAGACTTCTGTTATGAACTTTATGCAGTCAATGAAGTTCTTTAAGACCTGGAAGACAGAATGATCTTTGTCTTCTCTTAAGTCTTAAGAGCTATAGTGGGCTGTAGCCACAGTAACAAGAGCCCTAGATTCCAGGATGGAGTCAAAGTGTATCTTAGAGTATCAGAAAGAGCGCTGAGTTGGAAGACAGAAGGAAGAACTATGTGCAGGTAAAGTAGCTGGTGTTGCATGAGGTGACTTCCTGCTCACATGGGAGGTGTTGGTAATTAATTTTAGAGTTGATGCTGTCTAAAGTCCTTTAAGGATCTGATTTCATTTGAGCAATATGACTTTCTCCTAAGATGTAGAACTCCCAATTCACAGATGGGAAAACTGAGGTACAGGTACTTTAAGGCTAGGAAGAACACTGACTGAAGAGATGGGCTCAGAACTTGGGCTTTCTGATTGCCTTAGTTACTTTCCTACTGCTGTAGAGAGACACCATGACCAAGATAACTTTGGGAAGGAAGAGTTCATTGGGGCTCACGGTTCCAGAGGGTTAGGGTCTGTGACGATCATGACAGTGAGCATAGCAGCAGGAGGCAGGCATGGCACTGGAGCTGGAGCTGAGAGCTGACTTCCTTATCCGTGAGAATGAGACACAGAGACAGAAAGCACACTGTCTTTGTGCTTTTGGAACCTCAAATCTTGCCCCCAGAGACACACCTTCTGTAAAAAAGTCACACCTCCTAATCTTTCCCAAATTGTTTCACCAACTGGAGACCAATTGTAGCAGTGGTTCTGGTGATAAGGTCCTGTTCTCCAATTGGTTCTTGATCCTTCAATAAAGATGCTAGCAGCCAATGAGCTGGGCAGGAGAGGCGGGACTTCCAGGTCCCCGAAGGCAAGCTAGCAGACACAGGAGAGAGAGGAGGATTTTTCACCACGTTTCAGAGGGAGAAAAGGTGACCAGGCATGTGAAATTTCGGACGGAGTGGCCATAGAACGTTTCCCCAGGCAGAAGATGAGAAATGCCCAGCAATTGAGCGATCCATCAGGCATGCTGAAAACTAATCTAATGTGTGTGTGTGTGTGTGTGTGTGTGTGTGTGTGTGTGTGTGTGTTTCACTTGAGGATCTGAGGGAACCTGGATAGGAGCTAGTAGCGAGGCCAGTTCCCGGAGCTTAAGTCAGGGTACCAAAATCTACACGCTACAACCAATCGTTCAAGTATATGAATCTGTGGCGGGGGCGAGGTGGGGGGCGGTCATTCACTTTCAAACTACCACACTGATCCTTAATCCAGAATTCATATAGAAATAGCCATGATAGTGACGGTTGTTAAATCATACATAAGTGAAAGAGCCAGGTATTTTTTTAAAAAGAGAGTTTTATTTCAGCTATTTTTTTCTACTTACTTCTTATGTCAGGAGTATAATACGGATGTAGCTATTGTTCCCACTTCAAAAATGAAGCAAAGAGGCTAAGGTATCTTCACGAGGTTGCATAGTCTTGGAAGTGGTGGAAACAGGACATATGTTTGGATGTTACCACATATTAATATAAATACAATTGATTTAACAATCAGACCCAATAGCGCTGGAATTTCTCATGACAAGAAGCCTCCACTGGGAGGATGGGTAGGTTAGCACCTGTGTCTTAGCCTCAAAACCAATAAACTAAGAATTAGGGCTTGGAAGGAGAAGAGAACCATAGTAAAAGGCTCTACCATCTGAACATGAAGATCTGGCTCTCCACGTTGTGTCTCTGCACCACTCACTATGGCTAGAATGCTAGAGAACTTTCTTAGAATGCCATGCCTTTCCAGTTTACCTTCTGGAGTTCTCTGGAGTTCAACCTGTGCCAAACTCTCACTGCCATATGGCCCCTCCCCGGTGATGAGGTCATACTTCAGGTCACATCATTTATTATAGAGGGGGTAGGTATGAAATGGTGTTATTAGGTCCCATAAGCTCACCCTGAAGGCCAAGGGAGGACTGCACCAAGGGGATTGAAAGTAGCTTCAGGTGTATCAATCTGTACCTAATCCTTACCGCTTTCTGCAATCAACTTTGCCCTCTCTTTCTTCATCTTGTGACCCTTAGTCTACAAATGTGTAGACGTGGCAATGGTTCCTTTGGAACAAAAATGAAAACCGACATCTATGTCTAAGAACATAGTTTGTCCAGTAAACCGTGGGAGCTAACTTGGGAGCTCTTTTCGACCCGTGGCTCTCTCCTCCTCATCCCTGTACCCATAGTCCCATCTTCTGTACTGATAGGGTTGAGATCTGTGCTTACTTTTTCTTACCACAGGAACAATTCAGCTCTGTGAGAGTCTGGAGAACCCCAGACTTGTAGCACCCAGGTCACAGAGTTATTTTAGATTTGAAATTATCATAACACTGAATGTTTCTAAAACTGTTTCAAGATATGAATCTGTTGTGGATGGGCCTGGTGCCATTCTTGTGAACCAATCCCCTAAAAAATAAAGGAGCCAATCACTGGGCAAGTAGGCAGCACTTCCAGGTTGGATGGAAGGAGAGAGAAAGCAGGAGAGAGTTAGTCCTCTTTGGAACCCATACAGCAGAGGGGTAAGATGTAGCCGCTAGAATTTTCTAGTATCATGGCGGATTTGCAAGAATTTGTCACTGGAGGGATCAGATTTTAATAACGCTTACAAGATTAGGTTTTAGGTGTTCACCCAGTGATTAAGTTACCATCATTTCTGAACTAAGTTTGTGTTGCATTTTTCTTCATTTGGTGGCTGGTCTGGATTCAAGAGAGAAAGGTATGTGGGCCAAGCATAGGTTTGCCTGAGGTGCTCTACAAAGGCCGTGGGGGATTTGAAGCACAGGGTTGGTGTGGTAGCAACCCACCACTGAGAACCTAGTGAGCTGGGTGGAGAGACTGTGGAGTTCAGAGTCAGAACCTCCATGAGATAAAGACAGGTTGGCCATTGCCCGCCAGTGTATGGCCGACCAGGCTGCCAGGACAGAAGCACAAGCACAAGAAAGAGCCACTTCCACCTTTTTAATATTTTATTCAACATGAATCCATTTGACATTATGCAAAAGCTGTGAGCCTTCTCTGAACTCATAGAATCATAACATATATGTTATTAAAAACCTCAGTCCCTCAGAGGGATTTAGACAGCTTTAGACAACCTGACTATATAAGTAGGTGTATGCCAGCTGCCTGTATACACAAGTGTACACCAGTCCCTCAGGTGAAACCACCACTTTCCTTTTGCACTAGTGTCTCTGTTGCAAAATTAGCAGCTTAACTGGACCATTCGTAGAGTTTTTTTTTCTGTGGCATATACCTGCTAGCCCAGAACTTGGGAGATGGAGACAAGAGGATTGGGAATTCAAGCTTATCCTTAGCTACAAAGTGAGTTCAAGACCGTCCTGGGATAGTTGAGATGTGAGATCTTATCTCAAAAGTAACACACACACACACACACACACACACACACACAGAGAGAGAGAGAGAGAGAGAGAGAAAGACAGAGACAGACAGAGAGAGAGACAGAGACAGAGAGAGATAGAGAGAGACAGAGAGAGAGAGAGAGAGAGAGAGAGAGAGAGAGAGAGAGAGAGAGAGAGAGAGAGATCTGTGAGCCATGCTTGACCTCCTGCCTGGGAGCTTTTCCAAACTGGCCAGGCTAAAGCTATTTTCTGGGGGTGGTAATGGGAATAAGCATAGGGAGACTCTGGAGTTGTTTTTAATTTAACATCTTTGCTTTCGTAAGCAGAGAGAAGAAAGAATGATATGCCCAAGAGACTTCTATGTGTTCTTTCTGAAATCAGAGGGCCTGAAATGAACATAATGTGGAATCTGTCTTAGCAATCCAGCAGGGACCTGGTCTTCTAAATTCTTCCCCTCATAGTTACTTTGAGGATAGATCCAAGCAACACACTTTTTCTGAACCACCATTTCTTGCACATGGAGGATGGGCCTCGTAGCCATTCCGCTTGTTCTCTACTCCCCTTCTCCTTCATGGCAGGAAGAAGAAGCTGACATACTTTTAACCATTCCTTTCTTTTTAACCGTCATATGTCATTTTATTTAGGGTATCTTTTCTAAGAACCACACAGCTAGAATGTGATATTTTAAAATTCAACAAGAAAGTCTTTATCTTTTAATATGAAGGCTTTGATCCATTCACATTTATTGTGATCACATGGCTCCCTGGATTTGTTAAAAACCATTGTGTGTGTGTGTGTGTGTGTGTGTGTTCAGTTATCATATATCTGTCTTAAGAATCTGCTTTATATTGAATGTGAGAGATGAGAGAACACTTTCTGTTGTTTTCACTCTCATATAAAGACTGCACATGGATGGTTCCCTAACTCCTTCAAGACAGCTCTCTTTTATAAGTCTTCCAACTCTTTGAGGCCAGGAGATCAATTATAAGAAAGAAAATATTTCTTGGCTCAGCGAAGGAGTCTTGCTTCCCTCTTTCTGGACATAGAAGTAGAGGAAAAGGCTGAGGAATGAGATCAGAGAAAACAATGAGCAGAGACGAGAGAGAGCAGCTTGAAGATCTGTCATAGAGAGTTGCATCACATTCTCAATCTCAATCCTAAAATTCCATTTACCCAGTTAAGGACCATGCTTGCAAGGCGTAGAACTATCAGTCCTCTGAGTCTATGGGACTGGTAGTACAGTTGCCTTTCTCTCTGCTACAGCCTCAACCACCAGGACACTTCTTTCCCACAACCATGGCTGATGACCAACACTTGGAACACAAACACATAACCTCCAGATGTCAGCAATTGCCTTTAGTTTCCAGGACATCCCGCCAGCCTTCAGCTTTGCAGCTTTGCCAGTGGCCAGCCTGCAAGATCAGTGGCCACACACTTTCTCTCAACTTGGTCTGCCTCTGGGAACAAGTAGAGAGTTGTGCTGTAGAGGTCATGTATGTGTGGCCCAGCCGAAAGTGTTTAAAAGGTGCTCCAGGGGACGCAGCCCACAGCAAGCAGCTGGGAACTGCTCCATTCTTGTTCCTCCAGCCAGAGGCCAAGAGTCTTTCTCAGCCTTTTAATGGAAGAGGAAAATCAGTCCAGAATTCTGGTGCTTCCTGCTAGCCAGGGAGAGCCATGCACATATCTAGGGATGCTTTGGTGGGCACCATGAGCACAGGAACCTACATCCATGTTAACAATCCAGAATCTTGAGCTGCTCATGCTGAAGAAAGCCTAGCTGTACCAGTGGGACCCATGCTGACTTTATTCTTTGTTCAGATAGAACCCACACTCTTCTCCAGTGACTGAGGCAGTGGCCTGCGGCGGCTGAGCTTGACCAAGACACAAAACACACACAGGCTTGACTAGAGGAGCCTTGGCAGTCTCCACACAGGCAGCTTTGCTGTGTCAAGGGCCTAGATGTGATTCAATTCCAATGATATCTACTACAGACAGGGGTCTCTGCTAGGGTGAGTGTTGGGAGTCTAGCAGACACAGTCCCTAGCATACAGCATTGCAGAGACCATGCTCAGGACCTCGTGCATACTAGGCTAGTGATTTACCATTTCCAAGACAATGTTTAAGTCAACACTGAGGCTTTAAGATGGAGAAGACACAGTAGATCTAGTGCAAGTCTGCATGTATGTTGGACTGTCTTCATTACTATAAGTTCTACTAAGCAGAGAAGTCTACAGAATTAACTACTATGAGTGCTTCTGGAACTCCTATCATTACACTTGGCCCTGGACATTGTCATTAACAACCACTTCATGTGGTGGCACTTACTACAGAGCAGTGGATATTGGGGTGACACCTGGGTACAACCTATCCCTCCAGCTCTGGGCAGCATTCATACTGTTTATTGCTTGGGCCACAGATCTAGAGGGAACCCCACCATTCTAGCAAATGCTAAGCTTCAAAATGAGCAGGGAGTCAGTTGAAGGCACTGTAATATGTGGCTGGCAGGAGACTTCTGAGAATGTCTGTCCTGCATGAGGGTATCAGCTACCACCTGAGGGACTGCATTGGTCACTGTCTTGTTCTCCTTCAGTTGTGTGTGGTGTTCCTCACACAACTAAAGGAGGCATGATTTATTTTATTCCACAGGTCCACAGAGTTCTGCCCATGGTTACTTCTTGACCCTATGTGTTTGTGTAGAAGGGAATAATAGTAAATATTCCCAGAATTGTGCTTTACCAGTCTCTTAGAAATTTGTGAATAAAGTTGTGTGTGTATGTCTGTACTCACAATAAAGTTGGCAATCAAAATTAACTATCACAGCCCTCGCTCTGATTGTCATTGCCAGCATGCCACAGTCATGATGTGCACAGCAGAGTGAAGAGATGAGAAGAAACTGACAGTGATTCTCAATATGTGGGTTGTGACTCCTTGGGGTTGATGAACTTTTCACAGGGCTCACCAAAGACCATTGAAAAGCACAGATATTTACATCGTGATTCACAACACTAGCAAAATTACAGTTTTGAAGTAGCAGCAAAAAATAGTTTTATAGTTGGGGGTCACCATAATATGAGGAACTTATTGAAGGGTCACAGCACTCGGAAGGTTGAGAGTTACTGCTCTATTCAGAATCAAGCTGATATCTTGTTGTTTGTGGCCATTCCGAATGAGGAATATAACGCCCTCTTGAGTGTTTGGAGTTTCTACTGTTTCCTCTCCGCTTCATTCTAACAGACTTGTATAATAAAATAGAACCAACAAACTTTTAAAATGCTGACCTTCCTCAAAAAGGGAAGGTTTCCCTCAGCCCTATCCCACTAACATCTTCAGATGCCTCAGAAACTCTCTTATGTGAATGGGATTCTACTAGACTTATGACTGATAGTGCTATCAAACTCTTGGATAAAGCCATGCTTAATAGTAGCAAGCCCTTTGCAGAGCATTCTGTGGGGGCATTGGGAATGCTCTGACTAGTTAATGTGATTCACTCAGTCTTCCCAGAAATAATGTGTGAGGTTTGAATATGCTTGACCCGTGGCACTATTAGGAGGTGTGACCTTGTCAAAATAAGTGTGGCCTTGTTGGAAGAAGTATGTCGCTGTACAGGTGGGCTTTGAGGTCTCCTAGTGCTCCAGCTCTACCCAGTGTGGAAGAAAGCCTCCTCCTGGCTGCCTTCAGATCAAGATTTAGAACTCTCAACTCCTTCTTCAGCATCATGCCTGCCTGGATGCTGCCATACTTCCTGCCATGATGATAATAGACAGAACCTCTGAAACTATAAGCCAACCCCAATCAAATGTTTTTTGTTATAAGAGTTGCCAGTTGGGCAGTGGTGGAGTACACCTTTAATCCAGCACTTGGGAGGCAGAGGCAGGTGGATTTCTGAGTTTGAGGCCAGCCTGGTCTACAGAGTGAGTTCCAGGACAGCCAGGGCTATACAGAGAAACCCTGTCTCGAAAAACAAAAAAAAAAAAAAGTTGCCTTGGTCATGGTGTCTCTTCACAGCAATGAGACCCTAACTAAGACACGAGAGGAGTCCCATCATTCTTTCTGTTCTACAGCTGAGTGAATTGAGATAGGGTGAAGTGACGGCTAGGATTATATCAACTTGACACAAGCTAAAGTCATCAGAGAGGAGAGAGCCTCAATTGAAAAAATTACTCCCTAAGATCAGGTTTTATGAAAGCCTGGAGAGCACTTTCTTAATCAATGATTGGTGGGGGAGGGTTTAGCCCATTGTGAGTTTTGCCATCCCTCAGCTGGTGGTCTAGGGTTCTATAAGAAAGCAGAATAAGAAAACTATAAGGAACAAGCCAGTAAGCAGCACCCATGCATGGTCTCTGTATCAGCGCCTGCCTCCAGGTTCCTCCTCTATTTGAGTTCCTGTCCTGACTTCCTTCAATGATGTGCTACAATGTGGAAATGTGTAGCCAAATAAACTCTTTCCTCTCCAACTTGTTTTTTGGTCATGGTGTTTCATCACAGCAATAGAAACCTTAACTAGGACATTAAGTTACTTGCTCAAGCACACATAGGTAATTAGTTGCTGAAACTAGATTCCAAATTTAATCTTGTTCTAAAAGAATCCACGCTTCTTATCGTTTTGCTTTGTGTTTGTGGTGGGCAAAGAAAGAGACAGAAATTCTTAGTTAATGTAGAACTCACTTGAAGTTATAATAAGGGAAAATCACCCCTTTAGGAGTTTGCTCTTCTCCTGGGAAGACATTGAGGTCTTTGGAAAATAGTGTGTTTGTATACAGGGCAGGTAACCAGGCTCATGGCATGACCCTGTCTCCAAGGCATGACCCCAACTCCATGGCATGACCCCATCTCCATGGCATGACACTATCTCCAAGGCATGACTTCATCATCTCTCTAAGACATGACCCCATCCCCAAGGCATGGCCCCTATCTCCACATCATTTCTAACCATCACTCTTCTCAGACATTCATCTTCATGAAGTCAAGTGAAATGCAGCCCACCCTGCCAGGAGAATCCTGCAACCTCTGACAACAGTGCTTTGCCAAGAACTCCACATGTTTAGCCATGACTCAGGCAGAGAGGAGGCCCTGCTGCTATGGAATGACACTTCCACCTCTCTTCCAAGTGGCCCAGGCTCGCTCTAATTCTGCAGCACATTCATCTTGAGTCTTCTGTTTCCTGTGGTAAACAGCAGGCCAGATCGCAGAAGGGAAGCCTACAGGGATGAGCTGCCTGGCCTGGCCACCATGGTAAGATGCAGGTGCTGGAGAAGGCTGGCCAAATGGGAGAGTCTTCTTGGAATAAGTTTGACAAGTTACTGCTGGCCCAAATCTAGGGTCTCATCCCCCTCTGCTTAGGCCCTCGGGTCACCAAAAGGAAATGTATTTAATTTTAAAATCCCCCCTAGAGCCAAAAGGAATTCCAGAAAAACAGCCATAAACACTGGAAAAGTCTTGTCTGATTTAGGAAAACATTCCATCGGATTTAAAAGGAAATATCCTGTGACTAATCTCGTGTAAGACTTGGGAACGGGTCTAACTGTTCAGTTTGGTCGTCAGGGAGGGGCCGAGGAGACCAAGCCCCTTCCTACCACTACTTTGGGCACTAACTCAGTTGGGGCTGAGTTTCCAAACAAGGATTTGGAATAGTTTGCTGTTTGATCCTCAGAACGTACCACCTCCCCACCCCCATTTTCAATTTGTCATTGATTTCCCATCAAGAGAGTTTGTGCAACTGAATCCCCTATGCAATCCTGGCACTTTGGGAGCCGGTAAATAAAACCCAAATGTTAATTCTTATGAGCACAGCATTGCTTGCCAAGAAGTGAATAATGTACGGTGGAAGAAACAGCATCATGTGTCCTGGCAGGGAGGGGGTGAATCAGTAGGGCTAAGTTGGAGAGCAGGGGGCGTGCCTGTGAGGCAAAGGAAGAAAAGAAGCTGAAAACAGAAGAGGAAGTGAAACTAACTCTTAGGGCACACATCCTGCCTGTAGCCTTGACTCCTGTGTGGGAACGTCAGTAATGAGGAATCCTCAGAGCCTCTGCGACCGCTCTGCAGGGAGTAATAACCATACTCACTCATCAGATCTTCACAGCAGTGCACAAGGCAGATGGCTACTCTCCTCTGTAACAGATGAGGAAACTCGGGCTCAGAGAAGCTAAGAGATTTGCCCCACGTGAGTGAGTAAGAAGGGTGAGGTCCTTACTTGCTATGGTTCAGATATGCCCCCAAGAGTTCACTAAGTCCTCAGTGTTGGGACATGTTGGGATATGTTCAGATCATGGGAACAAAGACCCTCAAGAGTGAACCACTGTCTCCTCAGTGAGGAGGAGATCAGCTACCAATAGAGCAGGTGGTTATAAAGGGAGACAGCGCCCATGTCCTCCCTCTTGTACACACATCTTGCCCAAAGGCTTTCCACTATGAGTTAAAAAAGAGCAAGACCCTCACCATAAGTTGAAAAGATACTTCTCAGCCTCTAAAACTAGTTTACAAAACTAATAAATAAATAAATAAATAATGCCTTAGTCTTTATTTATTACCCAGTTTGAAATAATCTATTTTAGCCACAGAAAAATAAGACAGTTCTGCTTACTAGAATCAAGATTTCACGCTCACATTGTTCCCCTGACCCAAATAGAAAAGGGGAGGTGTGGGTAGGGTGACCAGCAGACCCAGTTAGGTCAAGAGTAGCTCCTTGTAAACAGGATCTCCAATGTTAAACCCACAAATGGTCTTGATCAACTGCTATCCTGAAGCAGTTGATACCAAGTAGCTTCTTTTTACCATCCCCACCTAAAATTGAGACTGAGTATCACTTTTACCAAGGCACCTTAAGCTTGCAACGTTGCAACTGATGACCTTGAAATACTTCTTTCACCTTCCCGTGCTGGGACCACAGCTGGGTATGGTCACACCTGGTGTGGGCAGCCTTGGGAACAGAACTAAGGCGTTGTGCATGCTAGGCAACCATTCTGCCAGCTGAACTATATACCCAGCTGCACACCGAACACCTACAGTTCATGCCAAGGGGCATTTCCAGGAAAGGACACTGCTGCTGCCACTCTAGGGCACACGGGTTCAGAGAGGGCAAGCCTGTTCCTGTCCTTTGTCTCCTCCCCTCACTAAAAATGCTTTCCTCATAGAACAAATATTGAAAGATACAGCAGTAATGACATCCTATTACGTAACAAAAACAAAAGTCTTTCTCTTCGAATAGACAAAAATGAAAGAAATAGCTTAAATTCCAACTCGAGGTTTGTAAGTAATCCATGATTTCTTTCTAGTAGTTTTTAACCAACAGCCCATTTAAAGATACAAAGGGGCTGTCCATTTAACACTGGACCTGTGTAAAGCAGAAGAATGAATTCCTAAGCAGGCACCCTGTTCCTATTTCTGGAACCTTGCTTTATAAGCTAAGACATCTCACTTGTGAGTCATGGGACTCTCAGCCTCTGGAGAAGGCAAGTGAGTCTTGGAATGTGACCAAAAATAAAAGTGCCTTATCACAGACAGAGCCAGGCATTTGTAAACATCAAGGTCATATATGTTATCCCACTTGGGCTCTAGGAGACCCCATGACACAAGGCTGGTATAGTGGGGCCCATGATCTATAACGTGGGGCTCAGGCTAGAAAACTTAAATGACTTTTAGAAGATTGTCCAGTTAAGGTGGGTCACACCAGAAATCAAATCACTTTTTAAATGTTGTATACATATGAGTGTGTGTGTGTGTGTGTGTCTTCATGTGTGTGTGTGTCTGTGTGTGTGTGTCCATGTGATTGTAGGTACTGGGGTGTGCAGTGTGGAGGTCAGAGGGCAATTGTGCATAACTGTCTTTACCTTAACCCTTAGACATCTTCCTCTTTTTGTTTGAGACAGGGTCCTTGTTGGCCTAGAAGTTTACCATATAGGTAGCGAGCCATAAGGTTCTTCCTGTCTCCTCCTCCCATCTTCCATCACTGGGGTCAAAAGCAAGTGTCACTTCACTCAGCTTTTCACATGGGTTGGAGAGACCTGAACTCTGGTCTTCGTGCTCTCCCAGCTGAACCATCTCCTAGGTCTCAAACCTGTGTCTTTGATTCCAGAGTCTATATTCTTCTCCTGTATCCTTTCATTTGGTGTCCTGATAACCTGTATTTTTTTAGACAGAAATAGACAGAACCTACCTTACACACGTTCTTTAGAAGGGAGTGGGTCACTTTTCTAAAACTAATCAAGTGCTTGGCTCTCACCAGGCAGAGGAGACCAAGGGGGAATATCTAAGTTTTGATGTCAGCCAAGTTTCAGTTCAAATCCTATTGTATTCTCCCACCAAGGTATGCCTGGGCAAATCACCTAACGTCGACGAGCATCAGTTTGTTCCCAGACAGATGTGCAGGTCAAACCACCTTTAGAACCTGTGATTGCTGGTGCTGACAACCAAGGGGGACATGCCTGTAAGGAAAAGCTCACATCAGGCCGATGCTATTGCTCTCTGGACTAGGACTTCAGGAGCTTTTTAATGCCCCAAATGGAAATATTCTGACCCAGGGTTGATGCCCTGATCTCTGAAAGTGGGTGCCTGGCTCAGAGGATTTCTCACCCTCTGTCATGCTGCACTCACTTTTCCAGCCAGATGAAGAGTGCCCAGGACACAGCCAGCACATTTTCAGCACCGCTGCTGACCCCTTCCGCTGTGCCCGGGGCCAAGCTACAGGTGATAATTAGCTCTCAGACGGCAGAGGGACATTAACTCTGCTATCTTGACTCCATTCCAATTGAGATAATTAAATAAAGTGCCCACAGGTGGATCCCGTTAATGAGGCATTGATTGGCCGGCTGCTGGGCTGAGCCAGGAACGGCTTGGAACACAGAGTGATTGGGACACTTGGAACACTTGGGCCACCACCGGCTCGGGCCTTGGTGCAATCTGAGGCAGAGCATCCTGTTTCTTCTCTTCCTTCCTCCGCCGCCGACTCAGGCTTATGAGCACCCTCAGAGGCACTGCTGGGAGCCAGAGACTTGAGCTGCAAGCTTGCCTTTGCCATTAAATGCATCGCCTTGACCAAGCACCTTTCCTCTCCTGGCTCAGTTTGCTCAAGCATAAATAGAAAGAAGCATTTCCATGCAGAGCTCACAAAACCAAATAAGAGCTTGGGACAGTTGGGTGGAGTCTCTTTGTCTCCTCTTTCCCATTGTCTGCCACAGCTAAGTTCTTCTCACTGCTCTCTCTCTCTCTCTCTCTCTCTCTCTCTCTCTCTCTCTCTCTCTCTCTCATCAACAGGCTGTTTCCTCTGCTTATACCTAAAACAAAGCCATTGTCATCACCTGTCTCTGATGAGATGGGGGCAGAGGAGGACTTGCCACCAGAAGACTTCACAGTTCCAATCTGTGGGAAGGACCCTTATTGGCCCAAACTGCAAGGTTCTGATCACGACTCTGTGGACACAGCTCTAATTGACTTATAAACCAAAGAGGGGATTACATCACTCTTAATCTGCAAAGCCACCCTAATCCACATCTGCTGTGATGACGAGACTCACACAGACTTTTTCTCAAGAAGGAGTCTTGTGTTCCTGATGTCTGTTCGTGCATGTGTGTGTAAGAGGCAGTGATAGGAATATAGTATCTTCAAATTTGAGATTAGCCGGATGGCTGAAGGCAAATTCTGTATTCTCTTTAAAATGTTATTGTATTTGTCTTTCTTAATTTTTATTTGTGAGTGTCAGAGAGGCTGTCCCCTTGGAGACCAGACCAGAGCTTCTAAATTCCCTTAGAGATGGGGTCATAGGTGGCTGTGAGACATCATGTGGATGTTGGGAATGGAACAGAACTCAGCTTCCCTGTAAGAGCAAGTGCTCTTACCTGCTGAGTCATCTCTCCAGCCTCTCAGTTTCCATCTTTACAAAATAAGAGCAGTAGTATTACAGTTATTCATGGGGAGTTGAGGTAATTAAACACCAATGGACTTGGTCCTCAGCGCACCGTCCAGGTGTGAGGTAGCCATTATTATCACCGAGAATATTGCACAGATGTGCTTCTCTCTCTCTCTCTCTCTCTCTCTCTCTCTCTCTCTCAGAAATCTCACTAATAACAAAGGAAAAAACCTCACTAAACTCCCAATGAAAATGCTTTTTTTTCTCAAGTTTCTGTTGGATGAACCGATGCAACCTCCCTAGAGGCTGGCAGTCGGTTCTGAAGGGAGCTCTGGGGCTTTACAAGGGGAAGGTGTCCTTTCTAACCTTGTGAGTCGTTTTCTCCCTCTCTGTCTTTATATATAACTACTTGTCTTTATAGTGGTGTTTGATGGGGAGGGGGTGCAGGTGTAGGACTAAGTGGAAACACAAAGACGATCAGATAGTCTTTATGTTTCTGGGGAGGGGTGCGGCCGGGCTGAGGGAGTTGGTCCTGCTGGCCCTAGGAAGGATGGCCTGGCTGAAAATCAACAGTGAACTCTGGTGGGCAGAAGAAACAGAGCGGAGCAAGAGCTGAGGACAAATGTCATCTGTCTGAAGGGACAGACTCCTGGTGCTGACCCCAGGGGTGAGGGATCCAAACACTTAGAGTCTGGCATGGGCCACCTCAAGAGGAGGGGGTAGTCTCACTTAAGTGGCCTTTCTCTAACCTTCGGTATAGAGATAGCACCCTCTGTTTGGCAGTTGCATCCTGCTGAGTATCTTCTGGTCTTCCACATCACTTAGCTGGATCAGGTGTTAAAGTCTTCATTCTGCATTCAACCAGTATTGCCTAAGGATCCCGCTGTATGTAAGGTTGTGGTGAGTTCTGGTAACATACGGAACAAGGCAGGCAAAATCTGGGGCCTCCTGGAATCCACTTTCTGTTGGAGGAGTCAGATGAGAGACCACCAACGGCACATCACATGTGACAAGCTCTCCCAGCAAAATTCCAGATGCAGTTGCAGGAGGTCCCCGACTTAAAATAAGACATTAGCAGCTCAGTCCCAGCTTCAAAATCAACACCCATGTTCTTTTTAGAACTTTTCAAGTTATTTTTGTAAGGGAAATACTTTTGTTATGGGAGATGCAAAAAAACAAAAAACAAAAACAAAACAAACAAAAAAAAAAACGAAAAGAAAAGAAAAGGAAAAAAATACAGAAAGAGAAAAGATACAAAAGTCTCTCATGAAGCAAGTTGTGACCACACTGTTCCATGCCTCCGTAGGATCTGCCTGCAAAATTTGCAACCTGCTTTTTCACTTTAAATTGCACGGTCAGCCTCTCCCCAGTCATAAAAATGTAATTTAAGACATCGCATTGAGGAACTGCATCATGTAGCCTCTCGTAGATGTGCCACCAACCATTTAATCATCTTCCTCTTGTTCCTGTGCAGCAAATCACACTTGGACTCCCCGTCTTCCTAAACCCTGTTGTAGATTCAGTCGTGTTGCCATCCAGGGGCCACGGAGAACTGGGTACACCTGGAAGAAGAACTGGGGATGGAATAGGATTAGCGGTCGAGAGAAATAACGAGCCAAGACAAAGTTCTCTGATCAAGGCTCAAAGTTGAATGTTCTACTCTGAATTATATAGGGGGAAACCCAAGGTCCCATGTCCTGTTTTGGCTGGATCCTGTTGCTTTGTTTCAGCTGGATTTTGTTGCAAAACAAGCTCGGCGGGCAGTCTGCTTCTGCAGGAAGCTGCAGGTGGGCAGGACAGAAGACTTCCACCCAGGTCCGAAGACTGACTGTGGCAAACAATTAAGGTCTGTTTAGCCCACTCAAGGCTGGGGGAAGGATTCTTAGGATGGTTTCCCAGTCAGCCAGTCTGTCAGTCCATGAATACTCATTGAGCAGTTATCATATGCCAAGCAGATTGCTTTGTCCTCTTCTACACCAATCCTGCTGGACACATGTACTGTTGTCCTAAATGTTGTCCCTGTGATCAGGCGGGGTCATTGGCTCTCACCTTGGCTTGACCTTGGCTACAGCTCAGGGCTTAGGGTACGAAGGAGTCCTTGCTTTATCTGGCTGCTTTTCAGAAACTCTTTTCTGCTGCTTCATTCTCCCTCACTTAGGAGCCACACTCCCAGGGACTGTATTCCAGACTGCCATGCCCTGGGCATTCTGTGTCTTACCCGTTCTTCTGGGAGTTGGAGGCTAAGGTAGAGAGGCCCCTCAGAAGTTGACCTGGGACTGGAGGGAGGTGACTGGGAGTTTTGGGGGTGGGGTAGAGGAGGACAGAGTTGACGATCCTCAAATGTCCAAGATGAATGTAGATGCGTCCGGATGAAGACAACCAGTAACTGGTCCAACAGCTTTTTGACTGCTTCTCTGGAGACTGAAAATGGACTTATCTCACTGACCCTGGACTAGGAATTTGCTCTCTGGAAAACTCCAGCTTTCCAATTTGCTGTCTCTGGGAGTTTCTTTGTCTTTTTTTCTGTTCTTTTTTCTTTCTTTGTTTTGTTTCATATTTTTTTTTTGTAGTTTTTGATTTTGAGACAGAGGGTCTAGTCAAGGCTATGTAACTAAAGGCAAACTTGAACTTCTGACCTCCCTGACTTCCCCTGCATAGTACTGAGCTAAGGCTATGAACCACCACTTAGCACTTACAAGGTGTTAAGGATCACACTTTAGTCCTTGTACACACTAAACAAGCACTCTACCAAATCCCCTGCCCTCCCGTTTATTATCTCAACAGTCTTCCACGGTGATTCCTTTAGCCCTTGCTCTGTGACTTCGAGTGCCCATCTTACTTCAGCTCTGACTTAGTCACGAGATTTGCTTGCCCCAGTGGGATGCTAGATAATGTGTAGAAACAGGAGCTTGCAAAGGACACATTCATTCTTCGCCAACCCTCTTGCACAACTGAACTTGTTGGGGACTCTGCCGTATTTTCAGATCATGCCGTGCCTGGGTTGTAGAAGGATCTGCAGGAGCCAAGACCATCCTGTACCAGCCAGTTCCCTGCCAACCTGCTATTTGACTGACACATGAATGAGCACAGATATGGCGTGGTGGAGGTCCCTGCAGATTGGAAAACTGACTTGTGAGTGAATAATAAAGAATATTTAAAGTTTGGACTTGCTTGTTACTCAGCAAGGACTGCCTGATACAGCCATTATACTGAAGAGCAGAACAAAGGAAAACGATAAGAGAGGAACACAGAGGCTAAGGGATCAATAGATCAAAGCACTCAGGAGAAAAAAAAATCCAAGCTGTGGATTCACCCAATAGGAATCCCAGTTCTGTGGCTTAGTTACATTCTTGTTCTCGGGGCTGGGGTTGGCTATCCATTCCCTACAGCATGCTTCTGACTGTTCCAGAAGCCCCCAGAAACAAGGTTCTCAACTCTTAGAACATCAGAGCACCAACTCCTCTTGACTGTGAGGAAGATTCCAGAACCACACGCCTCTCAAGAGTCAGAGTGGAATTCTCCCTCTAGGAACATCAGGAGTTTACTGAACAGTGGTCAGTTCTCTTTTTATTCTCTCTGCCCCTGCCTATGGACTGACCCCAGAGCCTGAGTTTCTTGGTCACTCCTCCCCTGGAGCTCATGGTAGCTGTGCAGGACAAAAAACCATAACGAGACCTATATAGTTCACGCAGCAGCACGAGTCCACAGTTATCCCTCCAGTTTCTTTCTCCTCCAAGCTGGCTTCCAAACTAGAGAAACACAAGCCGCCTTCCACTCTCCCTCAATATTACATGGTGGTTTCAATCTCATTACTATTGCATTATACATAGCACATCTGTCACTGGGCAGGAGCCAGCTATTTAATTCTATTAGATACATCTATACAGCGAAGTGATAATCTACACCAGGTTTGTGGATCAAGCACTTAATACTTGGCAGCGAGCAGCCAAGGGCTTGACACACAAACTAGAGAATGTAGGAGGCCTTAGCCGAGGGTTGGAGGCGGCCAGAGAGCTCTGCAGTCTTCCCCAGGCCGGCATTCCGGTGTGGGAATGGAGTCCGTCAGCGCACTGTTCCAACATCTGCAAGATATTGCTGGAGAGGGGAAATGTGAGGAGGGGAGGGAGAGGGGAAACGTTTACCTAACCAAAAGCTAAGTCTTCCGTGGGGATTCATGTCAGCACAGACTAAATGATGTGAGAGCCTCAGGCACATGTGGTAGCATTTACCCCCCAAGAAATGGACACAGATTCGTGTCTTGTTCAGTAACTCCAGCACGGTCGACGTGCCTTCTGCATTTTCTCCGCGTTCCTATTTGGCTTCATTTCTGCACAGCAGAGAATGGGTGCAGCCCTCAGCACCGTCAGTGAAAGGCCCCGGGTTGCGTGGAGCCAAGGCCTTGGCTACAGAGACCTGCAGGTAGGATGGGCTCTACGCTGTCCCTCGGACCTGTGAATGGCCATTCTGTCTATTCTGGCCCTGACAGTTGGCTTCTCTTTGTCAGCTCTTCCCTCTGAATTTACGTCCAGAAGGCTGGAGGGAAAAGGACAGAATGATGACAGGATTGTGGCTGGGTTTAGCTTCCCTTTCAGCTCAGAGGAAGAACTATCTCTAAATCTCAAATCGATGAGGGGAAGAGAGGAAGTGCAGGGTGAGAAGAAATCAAGATTCTAAGTAAGATGTCATCAGGCTCAAGAGCCACCTTTATTTAATATGTCACCAAGCAAGCAAGCAACAGACAACAAAACCTTGATTGAAACTATGACATATCATCAGTAAAAAGACAATCACAGTTTCAGAGGTGTTAAAATGAGTGTGTGTGTGTGTACATGTATGTTCATGTGTGAGCATGTATGGGCATTGATCTGTGCGCCTATGTGGGTATGTGGTGTGCATATGTGTTCACACGTGTATGTGTGTGCATGTGTATGTGGTATGCATGTGCATGTGTATATACATGTATATGCATGTGTGAGCCTGTGCACCTATGTGGGTATGTGGTATGCATATGTGTTCACATGTGTTCACATGTGTATGTGTGTGCATGTGTATGTGGTATGCATATGTGTTCACATGTGTATGTGGTGTGTGTGTACATGTGCATGCATGTGTGTGGGGAGGCAGTATATCTTGGGATGCCAAGAATCAACTTTCTCTGAACTGTTTGATAATGAGCAAACTATCTAACCCTTCTGTGCCTCAGTTTGCTCATCTGAGCGAGCACAGTGAACTCACCCACTTCATACAGGAATTGCAAGAGTTAAACATTCATGAATACTAGCTGTATAAAGAGAACCTAAGTGTTTAGCGGTACTACGTGACCTTGGACATGCTTCCTAGTCTTCAGCTACAATGTGAGATACTGACGCTTTCTGTTTAGTGTCTACACTCACTGGCTAAGAAGTTTACGAATTAGGTAGTTGGTTAAAGGAAAGTCTATTACTGCTGGTGTCACAGGGTAGCCTGTCCCTCCCCGTCATCCTCCCAACTAACCAGGCTACATCTGTGAGCACTTTCTCATTGAGCCCACCGACCGTACCCTGCTGCCTTCTTACGAGAAGATTCAGGAAGTGCGGGCTCTGTGCTCACACAGGCACACACATAGAACCTGCTATCTGTTGTTGTATTTGTGTGTATGTGTGTGTTCTTGTGCATGTGTGTGTATGTGTGTGGTATATGTGAGAGTATTGTGTATATGTGTGTGTGACTATGTATATGAGTGTGTGTGTGTGTGTGTGTGTGTGTGTGTGTGTGTGTGTGTGTGTAGTGGTCATTACCAGGCACATGCATTCTGGGCATTGATCTCAGACCCTCTATCAAGGCAAGCACTTTGCCCACCATGCATTTTCCCAGCCCCTACAATACTTGTAGTGTCACCCTCCACCTGTCTTTGCATTTATACACACCTGCTTTCTGGTAAACGTAAGCTTTCAGTTTGTAGGGTGCTTTAAGGATCTCTTTGCAGACAGTTCCATAGCACACATGTGCCGGCTTTTGACAACGGTACTGTCAGGCAGGTAGAATCGTGACTCCCTTTAACTGGACAGATAGACTAAGCTCTAGAGAAGTGGATGATATCCCAAACCACTTGTTCTCCAAAAACTAAACCATGGCGTATAGACAAAGTTCAACCCAGTGACAAGGCTGCTCTGGCAAGGGATCACATCCAAAGATACCATCCAGCCAGAATGCAGACACACATGGATTACAGTATGATCTGGCTGGAATACAGACCTACTATTAGCATATGGCTTTAATCCTGTCTTAGGGTTTTATTGCTGTGAAGAGACACCATGACCAAGGTAACTCTTCTAAAAGAAAACATTTAGTTGGGACTGACTTACCGTTTCAGAGGTTGAGTCCATTATCATCATGGTGAGAACCATGGCAGCGTGCAGGCAGACATGGTGATAGAGGAGCTGAGAGTTCTACCTCAAGGCAGCCAGGAGGGGACTCTCTTCCTCAAACAGTCAGGTGGCAAGTCCTTCCATATTGGGCAGAGCCTGAACAGAGGATCCTCAAAGCCCACCTCCACAGTGACACACTTTCTCCAACAAGGCCATACTCCGTAATAGTTCCCCTTCCTTGGCCAAGCATATTCAAACCACCACAATCCCTAAAAATGAACGTAAGGTTAGTTAGAAGGAAATAGCGTGTTTTAAAGTGATGTCTAACCCAGGAGCAGACAGAGTGACAGATCACTTTCCCTGTAGACGAAGCAGTGATCATAACATGGGCTAGAGCCTTAGTTGCATTACCTGCTACTGTGATAAAAAATGCTCTGACTAAAGAAAGCCTATCTTGGACCACAGCTCCAGGCTGCACTCTATGATGCCAGAGATGTCAGGGTGGTGGGACTCTCAAGCACCATCGTACCCATAGTCAAGAGCAGAGAATAAATGTGTGCATGCCTGTGCTCACTTCAATTTCCCCACCATTGTGCACTTCGGGATCCCTGCTTAGGAAATGGTGCTGCTCATGATGGTGTGTCTTCCCACCTCAACGTAACAATAATCCCAAACAGACAGACCTTCCCAGAGACCGACTCATCTAGACAATTCCTCAATGATACTCTTTGCCCAGAAGATTGCAGACTGTCTAGCTGACTAACTATGACAGATGTGGTACAGAGAGCCCAACCTCACAGGGCTAAGACACCCAGAGTTTTGCTTGAAGGGGAATTTGGATTAACATCTTACCCATTCAGACCTCAATTTTCATGCATTATAATAAGTGGGTGGGGTTGGAGATTTATTAGGATCCTTTCTGGTTTTGCCATTCATGTCTCTCATTATAAAGGAATTGTGACCCCCTCTCAAGTGTTTACACAATTTTCTTCATCCTCAGGACTTCATACGTGACCTTATTGGAGACAGAGTCTTTACAGAGGCTGAAAAGGTATCATTATTTGGGATCTACTATGATATGACTGATGTGCTTGTAAAAAAAAAGGAGAAATTTGGACTCAGGGACATGTTCACAAAGAGCACAGTATGTAAGCACGGAGACCACCTACCACGTCTAGACCACACTCTTTGCTCACAGTCCACAGTTAGGAGCAGTCCCATCTGTACCCTGACTTCAGATTTTCAGCCTTCAGGGGTGTGTGGTAATATTTCTATCATTTAGGCCACTTGCTGTGGGAGATAGAAGTCCCAGAAAACTAACGCAGGTCTCAATTGCTGAAGACCATAGAGCTGTGACAAACTGAGCCTTTGAGTCAAATACAATCTGGTAATAAATATGGGTCTAGGAGCCAGATGCAATGGGGCTCACCTGTAATCTTAGCACAGGGGGCAGGAGTAGAAGGGTTTCCATGGGAGTGAGGCCAGCCTGAACTATACAGTAAACAGCAACAAAAAGAAACCTAAGAAAACTAAAAAGCATAGCTAGAGAGATGGACCAGCTATTAAAAGCTTTTGCTATTCTTGCAAAGAGACCCAGATTTGATCTCCAGCATCTACATGGTAGCTCACAGCCATTTTTAACTCACTCCAGTCCCAGGGGATCTCATACCTGTAGGTGTATATTTTTCACATTCTACTCTAATAAAGGTTCAACCTCACCTCTCATCCACCACTCAACTAGAAAAGAAAGGTTGTTAGGTTGTAGGGGAAGGGGAGCTATTTAGAAATAGTTCTTTGAGGCCATTCCAATCTTCAATGTTCTCAGTCCAGTACACTAGCAAACAACAAACCTGAATCAGCAGCTGCAGTCCAGTCCACTCAGCAGACACCATGCATAAATCAGCAGGGGCAGTTCAATCCAGAAGAACCCACAAGGCTCACCAACCAACCCTAGGCCACTGAAGCAGCAAGAAGTTGCAGGGACCTCATGAAAAGTTCTTTGGTGAGCCACAAGTGAAGCTCAGCAACGCAATGTAAAGCGAACCAACACAATGTAAGGCAAACCACCACAATGTAAGGCGAACCAATACATGTGTGTCATCAGTGAAGACAATGCTCCAGCTCCCACTGTCGGCAGGATCCTATTTATATACCTTCTAACCATCATGTGTCCTTTCACGTGTCTGCTATAGCAAAATATCCTTTCACCTGTGTCTGCTTCAGCAAAACAGTCTTTCACCTGTGTGCCCCAGCAAAACATCATTTGACACAACTCATTTTCCAAAGAAACCAGAAGTTTCCATTTCCCATACCCTCTTCTGGTGTTTGTGGACACCAGACATGCCTATGGTGCACAGGGAAAAATATACACATAAGATAAAAACTATTTAAACAAAGAATTATCCTCCAAAACTGGAGCACAGAAGGAAGAGGCATCCTGGGTCAGGGAGAAGCATCAGTAAAGTGTGAGGTGTGAGCCTCCTTTGTGTGTTTGAGGACTGGCTTACACTTGATACTGCTCCAGTGCAGGACTGGAGAGGCAGCCTAGGCTCCATGGTGGTTTGAATGAGAACTGTATCCACAGGTTAATGCATTTGAAAACCTGATTTCTAGTTGATTGTGCTATTTGTGGAGGTTGTGAAACTTTTAGGAGGTGCAGTCTTGTTGGTGGAAGTATACCCCAGAGACAGGCTCTAAGAGCTTGTATCCTTGGCCCATTTCCAGCTCGCTCTCTCTCTCTCTCTCTCTCTCTCTCTCTCTCTCTCTCTCTCTCTCTCTCTCTCTCTGCTTTCTTCTCGTGGTCACAGATGTTAGGAGGCAGTGTATTGCTCTGACCATCTGTAGCCTCTGTCAGCATCACCGGCTCTCCTTCTGAAACCATGAGCCAAAATAAACTGTTCCTTCCGTTGCTTTAGGTCATAGTATTTCACTGCGCCTGGCTTGAAAGGTAACTAACCCAGGCCCACTGGTGATGGATGGCCTCTTCACAGAAGGTTTTTCCTTCTGATACTCAGTTGCTTCAGATTCCTGTGGGAGGATTTGGAGTTTGAAAATGGTCAAAATTAAATACTAATCGATGTACTGGGACAAGAGAGATCAACTTGGCCCAGTAAATCACAATGTAATGAAAGATTCAAGAGTGCTTGAGTTTTTGTGATGGAGGTACATCTTCTGCTAACCAAATTGAGCTAAAGAACCTACTTTGCTAATCAGGTTCTGGTACTTCCACCATTGCCCAGGAAGTGTCTCTCTCAGTGGTGCCCAGAGAGAGGTACCAAGAGGTACCCTATTCCTTCCATAATCACCCTCTTCCAGCAATGGGAAGCCTAAAATATTGCAGCATCAAGTACTGGCATGATGACTCATGCCTGTAATATTAGGGCCTGGAGGTGGAGGCAGGGGTATCAAAAGTTCAAGGTCAGCCTGAGCTACATAGGAAGTTCAACACCTGCACTGGTTATGTGAAATGCTGTCCTAAAAAACCAAAATATTGACACATCTTAGTGTAAGGGAGGCAGAATCTTTCCTAGGTGTTGTGGATTGACCCTGCTAAGGAGGACCTCAGTCTCAATTTGATCTTCCCAAGGGAGCCCCACTCATGTAACAACCTGGTTTCTCACTCCCTTTTTACCTTCTATGTCAGTGTCCCTGTCACTCTGAATGCAGAGGACTGAGTATCGGCCTGGCCTCTGGGTCTCAAGATCCACCTGTCTCATCATCCAACAGAGTCTTCCTTCAGACAAATGAGCCTCCCATCTGCAGAACTCTGACAGCCTGTCCCTGGGCACAACCCAACCCTGGTGGACAATGCGTCACCCTTCTGAAAAGCGGTATCAGCTTTCTATTCAGAGTAATGTCTAGTTAGCTATACCACCTGGACTGACAAAGACCAGTGTATCAGAAAGCTCCCTCCCCAGTCTCAGAAGTGCCATCTTGTTTTCTACAGAGAACAGTGCCTGCTGGCCCTTTCCCAGTCTCCTACACATTCAAAGGACTGACTGCCTCTCTCTGAAGGTATCCAGAGACCTGTAGACAAATGGTGGAGCTCAGAAGCCGGAGGCTCAAGTTGCTCCTGAGCTGCCCCGCCCACACT
Organism: Tokudaia tokunoshimensis; assembly: GCA_036184795.1. NCBI lineage: Eukaryota > Metazoa > Chordata > Mammalia > Rodentia > Muridae > Tokudaia > Tokudaia tokunoshimensis. Next base: position 174,687,239 of record BTHU01000001.1, read on the forward strand.
CTCCTCACTCAAGTGCTTTGGAATAGGCCTTTCCCATCTGTCAGTCTCCTGCTTGCTGGGAACTGATCCAGGGTTCTGGAGCATGGAGTGTGAGCTAGAAATCCCACTCCAAGTTCATGAGTGACAAGCAGCTAATTTCCAAAGCTGTGCAGCGGATATTTTTTCTTCCCTCAAACCTTTGGGAAAAAAAATGATGCAAATGAAATACCCCAAGGGGGAGCAGCTTGTTATAACTTATGATTAATCTTGAAAAAACCACATGAGTTAAACATTCCAGTCCTGAAGCTAACCAAGACCCAGGAACATGATATGGCTCACTCACAAGCCCCGGGCTCCCTCCTTGCAGAACCTTCTGTCCTTTATACAAGGCAGCTCTCCTGCTGCCTGGTAGGGCACCTTAGTTGGAACTAAGAAAATGGCAGCCTTAGTTTTGGGGGGAGAAGTCCTCTGATTAGATAAAATTTAAAAAAAACAAAAACAAAAAACCCAGGCTTTATATGTTTTACTTTTTTAAGGACTGGATCCAGTGTTCTTTATGACATGGTAGTTCTGGGGACCAGCTCATCTTTTCCCAGGGTATCTGGAAGATGAATCCATGGCCAACTGTGGTAAATAGCTCTCGAAGGCAAAGGCTGGTCACGATCATGACAGCTCTTCAAAAGTAGGATACCTCATAACGAAGTATGAAATGGTGTCGTTCACAGGGAAATGGATGTAATCAAAGACCATCATGTTAGCCTGAATAAGCCAGACTCAAAAAGACAGATTTCATGTATTCATTCATACGTGGAGAATCTAGAAGTGCGTGTGTGTGTGTGTGTGTGTGTGTGTGTGTGTGTGTGTGTGTTATAATATGAGAACAGAGGGCTATGTGGGGGAAAGAAAAACAAGCCAGGGTAATCTGGAGAAAGAAAAATGAAACATTTTTCTCAAATGTGGCCTCTATGACATGAGAGCAGAAGGAGCACCTTTTGCAGGGAAAGGAGGAACCATTGGGAGGAGGGAGGGATATGGGAGTTGAATATGAACAAAGTATAATGCACATGCCATAATGAGACTCATTATTTTGTTTGCTAACTAAAACAAAGAAGTTAAGAAAAAGGAAAAAGGAGTAAGGTAGCCACATGTCCCCCAAGATGGGGGACCTTTGCTAGATGGCTACCTCTGACTGTAAGACAATCCTCTAACCTGTCCCAGGATCTGTTCCTCATGTCGCTAACCTTGTTTGCCTTATCTCCATGATGTCTTGGGACATGCAGAGTCACCGAGGTCAGCTGTCCACCCATGGCAGTCTCTGGACTTTTCGTTGTCTTTGTTAATAAATATGAAATGAGCTATGCATGTGCAATGTTGGGGATGCGCCTGGCACACAGCAAGTGCTGGGTGATGTTGGCCATTCCTATGGGCTTCTAAGCCCGAGAGAAGTTGTTGCTTCACATACAACATTTTCTGAGGAACTGGATAGGAAAGAAGTCCTTCATCCTGACAGTGACTCCCGTATACCCAGGTCCCGTATACCCCATATATCCTGCGGTGCAGTAGAAGCAGTGGATAGGGCTATTTTAAGTGAGGAAATCTCTAACATGGTCCCTTTGAGCTTCAGTCGTCATAATGTATAGACTTTTCTTTCTTGAGACAAAGTTTCACACCTTAGACCAGGAGACTCCACAGTTCGTTATGTAACCCAAAATGGCCTTGAACTTGCAACAATGTTCCTGCCCTGGGACCTCATAAATGCTTGGATTATGAGAATAAGCCACCGTGACCGGTTTAAAAACAGTTTTAAAGGCAGGCATAGTAATAGACACCTGTAATTCCTGCCATAGAAGGTGGAGGCCAAAGGATCAACTTCAAAGCTTGCCTTGCCTACACAGTGAATTTGAGATTGTTTGGACCACATGAGACACTGTTTCAAAAAACAGGAGAGTGGATGCCATTCTTAACGGAACTGAGGCAAGAGACAGTCTGGAGTGAAGATTTGCCCTTGAATTTGTAGAATTTGTCCTTAGCATTTAGAGGGAAGTTTCCATCTCTCCTACCTTTCTTATTTACTTAGGATTTACTATTTGTTTCTTTAGGCTTCCCCACATTTGTTTTCTAGGCTACATCAGATACCATGGGTCAACATGAGGACCACAGTTTGTTGTCTTCTCCCACTGCCCACCTCATTCCTGGAGCTGACTTGAAGGGAATTGGCCTAAGAAGTGGTCAGGGGTAATCTAAGGGTGTTGTGAGACCCTCCCTAAAGGAAGAGAGCAGCGTTGCAGCCACAGTGTGGAAGGCACGGTAGGGGTCCTGGGATATCCGGGATTGAAGGCTTCTACATTAAGGGGCCGCATCCCCAGCTTCACTCCCAGCTCTGATTTTAATTAGTCTCTTCCACATGGACTCTCTCGCCTCCATCCATGTTAATCATGCAGTGGCCTGATGGCCCCTGATTTATGCACATCAATACTGTTTACAAACATGAAAGCCGCCCAGCAGTGTTTGAACTTTAGGCACCACCATTGGTTATCAATAAGGACAGGAGTCTCAGCAGGTGGCATGTCGATAGCACCAAGTCAATATTCCACTCAGGAAGATCCGGGCCTGGCTGCCTGGCTGGGGGAGGAGTCACTGTGGTAAAGAGTCTCCAACTGTTTTGCCTTTGCCTCATTTAGGGACCATCTCCCTTCCCAGTTTGGGTGCCCCAGTCACACTGTGTAGGGCCTGTCTGGTGATTTTAAGGAATTCCCGGTAGGAGAAAGTCACCATTTGGGACTAAAACATTTTTTTTCTGGTGACACTTAAGACCAAGATGGTTTTGAGCTCAGGATGGTTGTGGCCCCTTCGTTCCACTCAAGTCTCTGCAAAAGTCAGAGACCTCAGAAGAGTGAAGCGGCCAGAGCCAGCCTGAAGCTGACCCAAGCATTGTCCCCAGGAGCAGGGGACAGGACTTGGAGAGGCTAAGACTTCAGTCTGGAGATCAGGAGGAGGACTCTGGCTGGCTTGAAGGGATGACTTCCCTTCCATTGTGGTACAGCTCTCACTCAGTGGAAATCCACCAGAGGCTGACAGCTCCAAGTGAGTCTGACTCACACCACGCATACTTGAAGTTCCAAGCTTCTAGTCACCCATTTTCAAACTTAACCCCTTTCCCACTCTTAGGGTGTTAAATATGGAGCCAGGCAGCTCAACCCTAAGGAGTTTAACCATGGCCGCCAGGACTTAAGGAAGCAGGAATCTGGTTCCTCCCCGTAGGCTCTTCTCTGCTTCCCTGATACCTTGGTTCCCTGTCCAATCCCACCCCTTTCAAACCAACCTAAGAATGTTGATCCATTTGTCTGATGTTTGGGTTGGCTGACTCCTAGAAGCAGAGCTAGCTGGAGATATGGGGCTGGAGGCTACAACTCTCCTCAATGCTCTCTCCTTATGGGATAAAGTCCTGAGGTGGAATGGTGACAGTCAAACCTGATAAAGACATGTGAGGCACACTGCGTGTGCCTGATAAAGAGATGTGAGGCACACTGCGTGTGCCTGATAAAGACATGTGAGGCACACTGCGTGTGCCTGATAAAGACATGTGAGGCACACTGCGTGTGCCTGATAAAGAGATGTGAGACACACTGCGTGTGCCTGATAAAGAGATGTGAGGCACACTGTGTGTGCCTGATAAAGACACGTGAGGCTTACTGCATGTGCCTGATAAAGACATGTGAGGCACACTGTGTAATTTGATAAATAGATGTGAGACACACTGTGTGTGCCTGATAAAGAGATGTGAGGCACACTGTGTAATTTGATAAATAGATGTGAGACACACTGTGTGTGACTGAAAGAGATGTGAGGCACACTGTGTGTGACTGAAAGAGATGTGAGGCACACTGTGTAATTTGATAAATAGATGTGAGACACACTGTGTAATCTGATAAATAGATGTGAGACACACTGTGTGTGCCTGATAAAGAGATGTGAGGCACACTGTGTAATTTGATAAATAGATGTGAGACACACTGTGTGTGACTGAAAGAGATGTGAGGCACACTGTGTGTGACTGAAAGAGATGTGAGGCATACTGTGTATGCCTAATAAAGACACGTGAGGCAAACTGTGTGTGCCTGATAAAGAGATGTGAGACATACTGTGTAATCTGATAAATAGATGTGAGACACACTGTGTGTGCCTGATAGAGATGTGAGACATACTGTGTAATCTGGTAAAGAGATGTGAGACACACTTTGTGTGCCTGGGGAGGGGGGTGTTGAGATACACAGTGTGTGTGTGTGTGTGTGTGTGTGTGTGTGTGTGTGTGTGAGATTACTGTGTGTGAATGCATGCACGTGTGTGAGTGCACTTGAATATGCACATATTGAGCATGTTTCTCTGCCACTCTCTGCCTTTGTTGACATAGGGTTGAGCACTGAACCTGGGGCTCACTCATTTAGCTAGACTGGTTGACCAACAAGCTTCAGAAACTTGCCTGTCTTTTCACCCACAGTTCAGCCAAAACGTTACCAGTGTAGCCACCGTGCCTGGGTTTTTACATGGGTGCTAAGGGTCTGAATTGGGGGTTCCCAAGCTTTCTTGGCAAGCGCTCTACTAACTCAACCATCTCTCCAGCACCAAGGAAGTAACTCTTGGAGACGCCTCCAGTTTCTGGAAGCCTCTGATTATTCCTCAGTAGGATAGTGAGGAGTGAGGTCTTTACCCTGTGTCTAGAGCCTGTGCGGAGACATGCTGGAGCTGTTCTATTCAAAACAAGCAGGGCCTGGTAGCCACCTCTGCATTCAAACACAGCATCTTTACAAAGTAATGGGTTAGGTTGCAAATTGGGCCTTTTTTTCCCTACCTCTCTCCTCTCCCATTCTCCTTGCTAATTGGCAGAAAACTAATGAACAAGGCACTGTCTGAGCAGATGTTCCTAGTGGGAAAAAACAAGGCAGAATTGGAGTTTTTCTTGCTTTAAAAAAAAATCCTTTTTGAACACATCAAGAAGACAGTAGCATGTGGGAAGTCGGGAATGCATAGAGACGGGGAAGCACACAGAAGAGTCGGGATGCCTGCTTGTGTGCAAAGCACATGTGTGTTTTCTTTTGTCTTCATTTACTTGCATCTTTTTTTTTCCTTTTCTTCCCCCTCATATTTGGCTGTAACTCATAATTAGCAGCTAGGCCTCTGGGACCTAATTAACCAATTCAATTAACAAGAAAAGCACACAAGTCACCCTGACATTTGTCAGCCATTAGTAGGGATGTCAGACTGGCAGTTTCAGCCACCACATTAATGGTGATTAGCTCATTTGTGATTTGCTCCACTCTCTCTCTCTCTCTGCTGTCCTCCTGGAGGGAAGCCTCTAAGCCACACTGCCTAGAGCAGAGGGGTCAGCAGATGACCCTTCACGGGTCACTAGGTAACTCTGACCAGATATCCCAGTGGGATGCAGGCTAAGTTCTAACTTCAGCCGAAACGCACCTCTGCTTCTCCTAAGGTTCTGTGAAAAGCCACGTCAGGTGGTGGAAAGGGCTGGTCTGTCTGTCCAGGGGTGGACATCTGCGAAGGTTTCTATATTAGGGAAGGAGTCTTTTAAATGTCATTGCCATTAGGATTGGGGCCTGCTGGTTCCACGTCTTTCAAGGTTGCCCCGGACTGTGCCGCAGCAGGCAGCGTCTTGGAGGAGATCCACTCTAGCACCTTCTACAACACAGAGAGGTGTTTATAAAGTGCCACACATATCATTGCCTCTGACCTGCCTTAATTTAACTCTGCTTGATCTACTAAGCCAGGTATCCAAGATAGATGATGGGCGGGGGGAAGGGTGGTAATGGTGATAATGATGACGGTGATGGTGGTGGTTGTGGTGATTGGTGGTGGTGGTGGTGGTTGTGATGATTAGTGATGGTGGTGGTGGTGGTTGTGGTGATTGGTGGTGGTGGTGGTGGTGGTGGTTGTGATGATTAGTGATGGTGGTGGTGGTGGTGGTGGTGGTGGTTGTGGTGATTGGTGGTAGTGGTAGTGGTGGTGGTGGTGGTGGTTGTGATGACTAGTGATGGTGGTGGTAGTGGTAATTCTCAGCTGTCTGCATTAACAGATGATGATGGGATGGTCAAGTCCTGAAGCATTAGATTCCTAGTGATACATCTCCGAGGGCAGTTTTTCCCTTTCTGTGAGTCATTCTCCAGGAAGTTTCCAAAGCCTCGGCGTGCTAGCTTGTAGAAATGACCAAGCATCATGTAGAGACTGTGTGTGGCCGCGTGTAATGGAGAGTTCTAGCATCACTGCTATTCATGCAGAGGTAACTGTCATCCTCACAGGAGGTCCCATGGGGCGGGGACAGCTGAGATGTGCTACCAGCACCTCCGACTCCCTCTAATCCTCCTATGCCATTCACTTAAACACTTATGGAGTCAGTCTTCTTGTTTGCAAGATGATGGCCCCAGGATTCCAACCATCATGACTGTATTCCAGTAAAGAGAAAAAGGGAGGGACAAGAAAATGTCAACTACTCATTTTCCCTTTTATTTAAATCAAAGAACCAATCGCTTTCCAGAAATTCTGCCCGTCAGGACCCTGCCTCATTGACCAGGACTATACTGCAGGGGATGCTGGGAAACTGATTTTTTTCCTGATTGTGTCACCATGCCGCAAGCAGTGGCAGGCAGGTACTCAGACAGGTGTTGTCATTACCAAATCACACTGCTGGACAGGGACAGCACAGGGATGAAGTTAGCTGTGAGTTCTGCAGTTCTGCGGCACTTACTCTGAAGCCCACGGCGGGCAACCCCAGGCACCAACATTCCCTAACCAACCATCCCCCGACCCCCAAAAGGACACTCTTGGCTTCTGGCTTGCCTGTGTTGCTTGTGGGGTTCCCTGCTGCATGCTAACAGGACGCAGGTGATTCTCACGTCCCCTCTTCCCCCGTACTCACCCAAAATGTCTGTGCAATTAGCCTAGAGGAGGAAACAGACGCCCCTTTCCAAAGGTGACTCCTACCATTTGGATATCAGACTCCATTAATTGCAGGCCCCTATTGATTTTACCATGAAACAGCCTGGATTGCTCGCCTGGGGCATAACCTTTCTCCACGGAGGGAGGCGGACATTCTTTACAGGTAATCTGCAGGGCCAACAGCAAATACCTCGAATGGAGACTATTCACGGATGAACGCTATCCCAGGTCCTTATTGTTACACTCATTGTTCCCTCACAAAGAGCAACGGGCAGGTGAAATCTATTTTAGCTGAGAAGGCTCGACAGAAATCCTTGCTACCGAGCGTTTGATACTGATTATAGAGTCACATCAGGGATCAGCGCTGAAAGGAGAAAGACATTTTTATTTCTGAACCTTAGAGGAGACAGTGTGTCCTGTGCTCCGACTCCCCAGGACTTAGGGCTCTAAGTGGGGAGCGAGAATTTCGTTGTGTTGTGTTGTATTTTGTTTTTGCTTTTAACGATGTTCAATGAAAATGGGTTTGAGGTGAGGGGTGGCTGAGGGTAGAAAGCCAGGGAGAAAAATAAGATATTACAATGTTACATGCTGGCAACATATGGTACTCTGAGATCATTCTATTTGCAAAACATGTTTCCAGGGAACAGAGGCTGTGGGCCGTGAATGGTAATGAGGGTGTGGTAGCTCAGGAGTTGGTGGTGCTAAGTGATGCCATCTGGGGCTGTGGGAAGAGGACCTTAACTGTGCTTTGGGTGAGCCTCTGTGCCACAAACTCCCTCCTCTAACCGGGTGCCCTTCAGAGTGGTGTCTTCGGACACTTCTGCCATGCCGACCTGCATGAGGGATGTGTAGAGTCAGACAGGCGACTCAGCATTCAGGCAGAATTCAGGTGACTCAGCATTCAATGGACCAACAGTATGATTTTTGTATAGTTCAGTAATAGAGGCAGGAGCGGCGAGGGAACGTGGCCAGCCCTGTTGATGAGTGTGTAGACTGGAAGACAACACACAGCTCTTCCTCCTCTGAGGTATTTCTAGAAGAAGCGGTGGTACTTTAGCTTGGGGTGGCCTGTAAATATGGCGGGAATTGCTAATTCCGCCGAAGTAACGATCTTTATACACATTCTTTGGTCAAATTAAGCAAGCTTTATTTTCTGTCAGACAGGGGGCTATCTCTCTAAAGCAGGGTTTGAAAAAAGAAATAGTATTGAGCAAAAGAGAGAGTAGAGTTTATTATATAGTCCATAAAACGGCAAGACTGTTTGGGGGTGGGGGAGGGGAGGGAGAGGAGTGTTGGATGATTTCCAGAGGAATTTTGATAATGTTAAGATCTTGGCTGAACATTTCAAAATTATTTGACAGAACATCTTATCATGGTGCATTCAAGGTGTGAGTCAGACTCACAGGGTGGAAAGCACATTCAATTCCAGAAAAAGGTTAAAGCGCGGCCAACTTGAATTTTGCAGCAACCGGAAATGAACTTGTTCTGATTTTATAACAAAATGGCTTCCATTCTTAAGATGGAGTCAGCCTGGTCCATCACAGTATACAAAATACATAACAACCAGTCTGCATGGGTACTAGGTGGACAAAGGCATGGAGCAGTGGGAATGGGTAGCAGCCATAAGAGATCTGCCAGAAGGACTGAGATGGTCTGTCGGGCATGTTTTAGACTTCAATGAAAGCATCCATGCTTCATTGCCAGACCATAGCAAAGAGTCACCAACAGTCACCCATTCACTGACCTATGGCAAGAAACTGATTCGGGAAAGAAGGAAATTCCATTGGTTGTTTGAAATAATATATCCCATAAGCATCTACGAAGATGCCTGGAAATAAAATCCAAGCAGATAAGGAAAGCAAAGGCCATTTATTCTGAGCTTGCTGAAGCCGGACATCGGTCACCATCATCTCTACTGGACAAAGACTCAAAAGCAGGCATGGAGGAATTCCCATGGAGGAAGTGAGTTTGGGAGGTCTCCCAACTAAAGACTATGGGCTACCAAGTTATTGGTAGGTTAGCCGGATGGGGCAGCCATCGTGTTAAATACCCATTGTCGGCCGGCTTCTCTGGTTGTCTTAATTTGTAAGTAGCGAAATAATTAGAGAAAGCTGCAGTTACTAATTTAGTTCTGAACTGTTGAACCGTCCTTACAGAAGCTATCATTTGGATTCCTGGATATTGTCACCAGAGATGGCAGTTGGGTCTGAGCAAGACAGACTTAGCAGACATTCAAACCCAACGACAGAATATTAGACACTATTATTTTTTGCAAGACTCTGGCCTCCTGGGACAGTCATTGTAAACAGGAATCTGCTGCAGTTCACATGTCTAAGTCCTATTTTACATATGTGTTATGTCTGTCAATACATTCAGCCTCTTGGGTGTGAAGCTATAAGTTGGGGCTTGACACCCTCAGCCCTGGGCTTGTCTCTAGTTTGGTCCTGCCCCTCCTCCTTTGTCATTCTTCTCCTCGGGGGGAAAATGGAGACAATTCTGTAGATGGTTCTGATGTGCAAGTTCTCCCTCTCCCTAGGGATCTATGTCACCTGGTTTCTCCCACAGTGTCACTTCCTGTACAGCTCTGGGGACTTGACCAAACAAAGGGAGCAAAGGAATGAAGTGAACACAGCTACACACAGAGAAGCTGGGACTAGGTGGACTGGGCTGTCGGATGGAAAAGCCACGGCACCCCTGAAGTTCAGTGAGTTTGTGTTGATTGAACATGGGTGAACAGCGGAGTGAAGCTCACAGCCAACTCAAGGGGGCAGGGCTTATTATATACAGCTGACTCAAGGGGCAGGTTTTGTCAAGCTTGCTAGGAGCAGTCTCTGTAGGGAGATGTCTTCAGGCTGTAAATATCCAGGGGACAAAGCTACAGTGGACTTTTGCTGGACACACTATCGACTCCTCACATGGACCAGTGGAAGGCCTTGCCTTCTCTCTGAGTCACACCTGGTGAAGGCTTTGCCATTCCACTTGGGTCTAAGGCACTGAGGGCCTGAGCATGACTGTGCCCCTGTTAAGAACCCACATTCACTAAAGATTTTTGTTTACTTGAGGCTTTTTCTGCTCCCCACACTGAAGGTCTCTGGGACATAACGTTGATACAGGCTACTTCATACAGGAAACAGCATGCTGTCTCATTTGTCACCTACCAAAACAAGAAGGGTCCCCATGGGTACCTCTCCCTCCTTGTCTCCTGACTTTACATATAGTCAAGTAGGCACTTTGAGTGTGGGCAATTTTTTCCCCTTGGTTTCTGTACCTCTTGGCTCTATTCTCAGGGCTACTATTCCCACCTTGTGGAGAAGGGTAGATGCTCAGTCCCACGAATGTCATCACACAGCTAGATTCATGTTACTGACCCCACAGCTAGGATGCAGAGCAGCCCATTACCACAGGACCTTACCTATTGCTTTACTCTCCATCTCAATGCCTGGAACTACTCATGTGCTTTCTTTCTCATAGATTATAGATAGATAATTGATAGATGGATGGATAGATAGATAGATAGATAGATTGCTAGATGGTAGATATGTAGATGATTGATAGATGGATAGATAATTGATAGATGAATAGATGACAGATAGACAGACAGACAGGTAGATAGATGATAGATATATAGATGATTGATAGATAGTTGATAAATGAATAGATGATTGATAGTTAATTGATAAATGAATAGACAATAGATACATAGATACATAGATATACAGATAGATATGTAGGTGACTGATAGATGGATAAATGATAGAGATTGGTGATAGAAGATTAATAGATATTAGATAGATGACAGATTGATAATGATTGATAGATAAATAGATAATTGATAGGTAGATAGGTAAATGATAGATGATTGATAGAAGATAGATAAATAATTGACAGATATGTAAATAATCGATAGAAAGATAGATGATAGAGATATATGATAGATAAAAGATAGATGATTTATAGATGATTAAAAGATGTATAGATAGATTTTTTTTACGTGTCTAGAATACTATTTAACAGGAATATCACAGGTAACTTTCTGAGACTGGCTGTGGCACCTACGAGTTGTCCCAAGAGACTCATCTGCATTATTCTTCCTATCAGTAGGTCACCCCTCTGCTGAGTAATATTCCATAACATAAATGAACCACAGTTGTTGAAGAACATCTGTAGTGTCTGTAAATTTGGGATGCTGGGAATAAAGCCGCTGTGGACATTTGCGTGTGGTTTTCTGTGCGTGCCTGTGTTCTCTTTTCTGTGAAGGATGCCATCACAGGATCACATGGGGGTTACACATTTAGTCTTGGGGAAGCTGTCCAGCTGCTTTCTAGGCTGGTGGTACGGCTTCTGCTAGCAGAGAGCAAACGGTGCAGTTCGCCCAGCTCTTCTCCAGCCCGTGGAGGACGGACCTCCCTCCATGGTGCACGCTACTCATCTTTCCCTGTGCTTGTTAGCTGTCTGCTCTGCTTTTCTGTGTGAAATGTCTGCTCATATATTTTACCTGTTCTTCTACTGGGATCACATGGGTGTTTTGGAGGTGGTAGCAGTGGTGGTGGGACTTGAGAGATGCGTATAAAATGCATTCTAGATGATCATTCTTCATCAGATATGTGTCTTGGGGCATATTTTCTCATATATATGTATATATGTGCATATATGTATGTATATATCATACACACATATATGCATATACACACATATACATATATACATATATACACATGTATATATGATATATACACATATGCATATATGTGTATAGGATATGTACATATATACATATACATATATACACACATATACACACATACACACATATACACATACACATATATACATACATGTACATACATATACATACACATACACATACACATATACATGAGCTTTCTAGGTTTGCATGTAACCTCTGCTTCAAATCCTACCCCCTTATACATTACTTTTCTGTTGCTGTGATAAAACTCCATAGCCAAAGGCATCAAGAGGTAGAGAGAGTTTGTTTTGGCTTTGCAGTCACATCAGAATAAGAGACCATCCCAGCATCCCGGAGCCATAGCGGCAAGTGTCATGTATGGTGACAGGAACAGGAAGTTGGGAGGCCATGTTTATAACAACAAGCAGGAAGCAGCGAGGAAACAAGATAGGGGTTTACATTCTCAAAATTCAGACCTGCCCTCCAGACAACCTCTCAAGCAGCATCGCCCACTGGAGATCAAGTGTTCAGATGCCTAAAGCACCACTTAAATTTCTCCATCTTAAACTCTCCAGTCTTTTGGGGGGAGACGATAACCTTTTGTTTGGAGAAAAACCACCAACTACCTATCTATAAATTTAACCTGGACACGAATGCAGGAGAAACCGTCTGAATTCTTTATCTCCAAGATCTAGAATACGGAGTGGGTTCTGCTTACTATCACCAAGGGTGAAATTAGGAAGCAGACTGTCAGGAAGGAGACACTCAAAGAAAGACTATGCATTTACAGACATCCCCTAAAGTACTTTCTACAGGTTTAGTATCCAGCCTTGTCCATGTTTATAGAATGAATCCAGTGCACCAGGGGCTATAGCTAGTGCTTGAATAGAAAGACGGACAACGCAAACCTGATCCACACCCCTGGGATCGAGCTCTGCAGTAGCCACAACCCACTTCCCCAACTATAATCACGCCCCCTTTCTCCTTGTCTCTGGCTTCCATTTGAGAGAGATCAAGGATACCCTTGAGTCAGAGATGCAGACTTCAGACATGCCCGCAATCCTTACTTGCAGGATGCCTGAATCTCTGGGTCCTCTGCTGAGAAGTAGGGCCACGTCCCCTCCATCGGGTGCAGAGCACAGCTTCCTGGGCTCAGGTAAAACCCTGCTTGTGCGCAGGTGCTGCAGCTAGCGCGGCCATGATCTTCATGGGGACCTGGAAGGGGATGAGGGGGGTAGACAGAGACCAGACTCGCGCGCCATGATCTTCATGGGGACCTGGAAGGGGATGAGGGGGGTAGACAGAGACCAGACTCTGGGTCAGCTTCGGGAATGAGTGGATTTTATTTTGCCACTGTTGTTTATAAACCCTTTGCCCAGCTGCTAAAGCAAGCATGCAAGCAGCGCTTGAACAAACCTCCTCTTAGACCTCTTTACCTGAGTTCTTCTTCCAGAACTCCCTGGCCTTGTGGCTTTGGTTTGCTCTGGAGGACATTTCTCCTGGATGTTAGCTCGGTCTTCAGTTTCCTGAAGTCATGTGCCACATCTTCGACAGGATTTGTGCCCGAGAGAGGAGCTGCAGACACCTGGACCCCAACACCCAGGGCCTCAGTAACGCCCTGTCCTGTGCACTTCTAGTGACCTGTCCTTACTCCTTGCTTGTGGCCTTTGATCCTTTCACCGCAGACCCAAACCCTTGCATGAAGCCCCCGGAGCTCAGCACCATGCCTTCCCCTCCCTGTTTCTTCATCCTTGACACAATAGCCCATTGTACACAGAGAGCCAAGGAAAACCCAGCACTGCCCCGTGAAGGAAACCAGAAAGTGGAGAAGGTGATGAAATATTTTTGGAAAGGTACCGGAGGCTCGGCTGATGTAGGAGAAATGGGCAGAGGTGCCTTCAGCTCTGTGAGAGGCACAAACTGAAAGATAGAGAGGAAACAGGGTTCTCTCCTGTTAAAGATGGACCGTATAGGAACGTGAGAATTGGGCAAGAAAAACTGGCAAGCCTTAGGAAAGTCCTTAGAGATCAATCCTAGTGTGCTATCACCTGGACAAGGCAAGTTGAGGCATGTGCTTCAGTGACCACGGCTGCTGCCAAGCACTAGACCGCATCTGACATCGACCTGAACTCCCGCTCCTGCAGAGGGCTGTGAAGACATCACTGTGGGTCGTCCTGGTATACTTTTTCCTAATTTACTCCCTAAAACTCCTTCACATAGGACTCGTTGGTTCTTCTGGGGTCCTTGAGAACTGCAGGTTCAAGGGTGCTCGTGGAGACAGTTCGGCTAGCAACGCAGAGCTCCTGTGTGGAAAGGGTCTACTCTCTTCCTCTGCCTCTACCCTTGATGATCACCTTTCAGCCGGTACAAGCTAGGTTCAGTTTGAGCATTCCCCAACCAGACACTCCAAAGCCTAAAACTCTGAACACTGGCAATTACACACCAAAGTTCCAGATTAGAGTTTCATGAATATTCCAAAGTTGGAGGAAAATCATCAGCACTTCTTCTGGTCTCCGGCGTTTTGGATACAGGATGCTCAGACTATGCACATTGACTGAAAAAAGAAAGTAGTCATACCATTCAGGGTTATAGAGCCAGCCATTGCCAGGACAGCTGTCCTCAACTGCATCCTCAGAACCTGCACATGGTAAACCAGATTCTGTGATCAAACCAAGTTTGGTCCTGGAAGGACCAGATGCACATGTGAGCTTGCTCTAGGCTGAAAAGCTGCCACTCAGAGCCTGTTTAACCTTTCTCTGCCTCCATGTTTTGAAAACACTGCTGACAATGGAACAAAGCTTCAGGGTCTCACAGACCTATGTGCACCTTGCAACAGAGTTCAGGAGCCTGGTCAGTGAGTAGAGGAGACCGGTCCCCTCTGCTTCCCTGTTGCTTCTCAGTTTCACGAAGCGTTAAAGGCAAGGTGAACACCACTGAACAGAGACTCTGAGATCCAAACGAGAGGAGGCGAACGTGCTGGGTGGGGCTCAGGGCATAAAGTGCTTGCCATGAGGGCAAGCAAGCAAGCAGGCCTGAGGCTGTGAGTTCAGATCCCCAGTCCCACACCTATGAAAAGCCAGGTGTGGCAGCATGTATACTTGTAATCTGGTTCGGGGAAGGCAGAAACAAGAGGAAACCATGAACCTGCTGGCTAGCCAGTCTAGCCAGCTAGGCTAGGAGCTAATAAACAAGTGGTTCATTAGTGGCGCACAAGAGTAGACCGTTTGCCATGCACCATCAGGAAACCCTGCTGAAAGCTCTGAGCTCGGTGCAAAATGGCAGACTCCCTTGGTCAGCTGGGCTTTCTCCTCTCTACTTGGGGCATCCCAAACCCCACTGCCTACCTACACCTGAGATTCCTGGAATGCCTCCCCAGGCTAGTGAGATATCTCAGTACCTTAGCCTTCATTCAGCCCAGGACCTTTGCCCATCCTGGATATTCTCATCCCCTTCCCCAAAACTACATAACCCTAGTTCACCCCAAATAAGGTGTATGCGTACAAACCCACCCTGAAGAAAGAAATGTGCACGAGCTAAGATCATCTCAGAAAGCGGTTTCATCAAAGATCCTCAGAGAAGGCCTTCTCCCCCCCTCCCAACCTCTCAACCCAGGCCTTCACTCCCAGCAGACTGGGATCCAGCAGAACTCTGTCTGGTTCTGAGCTTCGTTTTATCCTTCCAGCCTGGCGCGTGAGAGGGAAGAAACAGAAGTTGAGGAACCATAGCTGGACCTCAAAACACATAACCATAACACACCGTGTTCCCAGCCTGAGCCAAGATCTTGGGAAAATAGTCTCAGACGGACCTAAAAGCCTCAGCAGACACTCTCCTCTGCCCCCTGAGAAGTGGCCGCTGATGACATCATGCAGAGGTCTCGAAGACGAAGCTGAGGAGTTAGGTCACTCCAGGGCAGGGACTCCACCCTCTGTTTATTTATCTTCGTTATATTTTTCACCGTCTAGCACAGACTGAGCATGCAATAGACAGCCTGTGAGTGAATGAACAGATCAACTTGTTTTGTTTGAAGGTGTCCTTGCCTATTTTCTTCCGCTGACTGAGTTCTGCCGACGGGGTGTTCTGACTGGATACCTGAGACTGAGTCACTTGTCGGTGATGAAGAGGGTTATTTAGTTCACAGTCCTGGGGGCTGGAAGGACACACAGGACTGTGTGGAACAATCACTTTCTTTTTAACCACAAAAGACATGCTTATTTTATTATATGTGGATGAGCGATTTGCCTGTGTGTATGTAGGTGTACCACATGCATGCTAGTGCCCCGCAAGGTCAGAAGAGGGCATTGGATCCCCTGGAGATGAAGTTAAAGATGGTTGAAGGCCAATATTTGAGGCACAGACTTCTTAGCTTACAGTGTAGGTCTCATGACAGAGAAACTGAAGGGAGAGTGGACAAGAGAGAGGAAGGTGAAGAAGGGACCGAGGGGGAGCCGTCGTCGTGTAGTGACTAACCTTCTCTTGTGATAATCACATTAATCCCTCACTGGGGGCAGAATTCCCATGATCCACCGCCTCTCAAGTGACCCTACCACCTCTCACCTTCCCTAGACTGGCAATTAAACCCCAAGGTGAGTTTTGGCAGAGACATCCCATCCCCAAACCGCAGCACCTTGACCAAGTCTACCACTTTTCAAATAGACTCGCAGAGCCAGAGCAGCCAAACAAGATGCCCTTCGTCCCTCAGATTTTTCCTCCAAGGTCTCATTAAGTTACTGTTTAGGATTATCAGCTTATCCGTTTAAAAATTGAGCATCCGTTAGGGCATCTGGGACTTCGGGGGCATGCACACAGTGGAATAAATAAGCCCGTTGCCAAGGGACACAAAGGCTGTTCCAAGTCTGGCCTCAGCTCCCTACTCTCTCCCACTCCACCCCCTCCCACCCCAACCCACATCGTCCCCAAGCATTTGTCCTTAATGGTCAATTCAAGAGTACTTCAGGGGAAATTTAACGCATATGGTTTTGATTCGTTTACACTTAACTCATCAAAACACTGTTCCCTCCCCCCCCCAGGAGTTTGATGCCGTTTGGGAAACATTTTCAGATGTGATAAAAGCTTTTTAAATGATCAGGAAAGAGCCTGGAACTGAGTCATAGAAAAAAAGGCAGGCTCAACTTAGAAGTAAGCTGAGGGCCAGGTTAGAGATGGGAACGGAAACCTCAGTAGGGAAGATCCAGTGTGGATGCCTCGAACTGGACCCACGCCTGCAGATGGCCAATGGGGAGAGATCTCTGCTTCCGCTACCTTGAGTAAAACTCCTCACTAGGTCCAGCTGCATGGCTTGGGTTACCTGGTTCCTCTGAATACACCGCTTGTCTGTAGTTGCTGTAGGGGAGCCCTTGAATACAATGACTGGACATCTTTGATTTATATACGTGAAACCAAAGACCAGACATGGAAAAAAAACATGCCCAAACTCACATGCACTTCACATAGAGCCCCAAACCGGGTCTCCTGTAGACACATCCCTGTGCTGAACTGTAACCGACCTCTCTCTGCTTTAGCTGCTATCCAGAGTCACCATGTTTGGGGACAAATGACAAGTGGATGCTTTCCTGTGGGATGCAATGCTGGGCATGTTTCAAATCTTCTCTGAGTTGGCCAATACTATGACCTGAGCCATATGGCTAGGTTCAGATCTCAGCCCTGAGTCTGATAAGTCAGTTGATCTTGGGCAGATCAGTAGCTACCACTGTAGACGTCACACAACATAGTTATGGTCTCCCTCCATTCATCAGTCCTCTCTTGAATGATTCTTGGCCGATGTTCCTGTCCAACTAATTAGACACACCCTCCTTCAGTGATCTAGAGCTGGTCAGGCCATGAATGCTCAGAGAGAGAAGTGTAGACTCATAGCCAGTTCAACTACATGGACAAGTCCTTTGGGTAGGAGGAAAAGGACGGGATTGTCTGGTGAAGGTTGGTATTCAGAGCCAAATACATGCTCTGAAGACCACCCTGAGACCTTGGTTATGACTTCAAAAGTAGGTTTCAGTCTTTATATTTAGCTCTAACAATTGGGGCAATAGTAATGATGGACACCAGGTATGGAGATCAACATTATTTACATACTTTATTATTTATCTATTCATTTATTTATTTAATCTTCACAACAACAGTCCCTCAGTAACATCACTGATGGGTAACAGATTTAAGTGGTAAAGGTTGCAGGAGTAGGTTATGTAAACAGCACCCCCTGGTGTTGGGAGGCTGCATGGCTGTAATTGAAACCACTCCGCTCTCATCTGGCATATGATAAATTCATATAACCTATTTGATCTTTAGTTGCTACCAATATCCCACACAGTATCTCAGAAAACAGGCACCGAGGCTCAGCTAGAAAGTGTTGGAGGCTTCTGGAGTCCCCGGCGTCACCTTACAAGACCCTTCGCAATAGAGCTTCGTGAATTTGGCCTCCTAGATGCGGATTCCATGATGGAAGAGCTTCACTCTGTTTCCCTGGAGACTCCAGCTCGAAATTTGCCAAAAGAATGTTTATTTACAAGTGAGTAAGTAAGTAAGCTATCCAAGATATACACCAAGAAGTGTTTCCTTAACAAAACTGCCTGTTAGGCTGCAGTGAGCAACTAGTACTGAGGTTGGGGGTTGGAAACACAGGACTTCTTGCCTTGATGTCAGCCCTCAGCACCCAGACTGAGACTAGAAGGGTGTGCTTCCTAAAGCCTCGTAAAACAGCTGGCAAAATGGCATTTTCTTAGAAAAGTGAAGTCAATCCAATCCAAGGTCCAAGTGGCTTGTTGATGTTGTTGAGAGAGCTGTACCGTGGATATCCAGCCCTTCAACCAGATGTCCTGGTCGGACCTCTTAATACTTCTTAAGGCAGGGTGGACAGGTCAGGCCAAGGCAATCCTGTGCCCTGCAGGCTGGCCCCCTGCACATTGAGAAGATTCAGAAATGCTGCCATCTTGTGGCACCTCCAGGCTAGAGCAAGGTGGTCCCAGCTCCATCCTTTAGCAAACCTAGCCCAGATCTCCATCTCTCTGTTTCCTCTCCCATCGTTCCCCAGCTGGACATCAGTAGAGAGGAGGAAAATTCGTGTGGGTACAGTTTTGAATCTTTTAAATTTATTTCCTGAAAAGAACACAAGAAAGCCCCCCCTTTAATTCTTAGGGCTCTTCTGACAGTGCGCTCTGTCAAAGTCTGCCAGTGAGAGTCCTTCTCATCTAGAGCCACACCTTGGTCCCAGCTCAGGGATGAAGTAGCAGAACCCAAATGCGCCTACAGGTGCGCCTGTCCTGATGAGGACTTGAGACTCTAAGGATTCCACAGTGGACATGAGAATTTCTCTCAGCTGCTGAAAGCTTTGATCACAAGCTGGATAATACCACACTAAAATATTGATCTAAACTGATAGGGCCTGTTGGTTAGGGAGCCCAGCATGTGGTTCCCTGGGATTCTAGATGGAGTTGGCACTTGATATGCCCAATGAGACTGCATCATGACAACAGGACGTCAGGATGCTCGCCCTTCCTCAGCCTCTGGGTGTCTGCAGCATTCTAAATAAACAAAGCCTGGACAGGTGATCTGTCAGTGTGACTGCACCCTTGCAATCGCAGAGCCGTGAGCAGGTCTGCCCAGCCATTCCTGCGCTGTCCATGGAGGCTGCCTTGGGTAAAACCATCAAGGTGTGGAAATTGAACTTGGCACACACAGCCCCTCCCCTCTCCTCCCCTCCCCTAAGCTCTCCTAGAAGTTATAGATCCACGGGGACCAGGTCTCTGAAGGAAGGGGTTGGGAAACAGGATGATAAATTATGACAGAAACAGAAAATTGGAAAGCTGGACGTGATTGTGTCGTCTTTAATGCCAGCGTGAAAGCGACTGGAGCAAGAGGCCTGGCGCCAGCCTGGGCTACAGGCTAAGACTGTTTCAAAAAGAGAACGGGAAATACTGTGAATAGTACTGAAGGGAAAGAATAGAAGGGAGAGAAGGAAAGAGGGAGGAAAGGAGGGAAGAAGGGAGGGAGGGAGGAGGAGGAGGGAGGGAGGGACGGAGGGAAGGAGGGACGGAAGGAAGGAGGGACGGAAGGAGGGAGGGAGAAAAAGAAAAGGAAAAAGAAATCCAGATTGGCCCCTGTGAGGGCCTTCTACACACTGAACTGAAAATGTGAGCATTTGAACTTAGGGGCAAGGGACAGTTTATCCAAACGCTTGCTAGTCTACCCAGTAAGATAGTCAGATTGAACCTGACAACCACAGTTATGTAACACAAAAGAAAGACTGGGAATAAGGAAGAGGAGGTATCAAACTGCTTGCCTAGTTTCCCCCTGGGGTCAACGTCAGGGTTCAAGAACTCTCCTGCATTAGGCGTACTCCCAGAAGGGTGGAGCAGATGCTAGATTCAAAATTAGAAACCTCTGCTAAAACATTGCCCCAGACCTGCTGGGCCCACAGCTCAAAAAGGAGAAAACTAAAATGGTTGCCCCCTCCCGAGTGTCAGGGCATGGTCCGCAGCCCAGGGGCAGCTGGGCCAGGGCTTCATGCTGTCAGCTCTGGAGTTTAGATAGGCTGTTTCTCCCATTCCCCCGTATCCCCAGGAAGAACATTCTATGTAGAACTTCCAGGAAAGCAGGCTAGGGCTTACAGAGCATCCCTAAGGAAGATAGAAGGAAGCAGCTAGCGCTAGAGGACAGGCATGATGAGAGTGAACACCCTTCACCAGACACAGTTAGCTCCTCCCACTCCGGTTCCGCCTTGGGGTTAGATGTGGCCAATGACTTTGCACAGAAATGACCTGTGCGCCTTTCACACCAGAAGCTAGACAACTGAAATTCCTTCCCTCGGCTGTTTGAAATCCGGACTGTTTGACGTGAGGGTAGCTCCACCAGCCTACTTGGCTCTGTGATTCCCGCTACCAACGGGAACCGACTTGGAGTTTGTCCACAAATAAAAAAACGAGTAAGAAGAGCGTGTGTTTCTTAGGGTGTGTTCCCGCACCAGGATGCTGATGCTTAGTGAACATGGCTTAGTCTGTCTCGGCTGGTATAATGGACTTGGTTCAGATGAGTGACTCTGGTTATCAAAGAAGTGACTTTGAAACAGCCACTTCCTGTCTCTCGACTTCATCTAAGAGCTCCAGGAGGGCGGGGCTTGCTGAGAGTCCGTATTCACAGCAGAAGGAGGAAGAGTAGAACTAGTTCTCCGTGAGTCATGCTCACAGAAACGCTCGTAGAAAGGTCCACTTTCCTCCTCCTCCAGCAACTGAAGGAAGTAAGCTGAGGACGCAGGTTCTCTAAACGGCATCTGTGGAGAAGCTTGACTCCTCCCTGCCCCTAAGTGCCTGTCAGTCCCCTGAACCCACCCACCTCCACACTCGGCTCATCCATTGACTTACACATCCCTGGTGTGTGGTTTTATCTCAGGAAGCAAAACAAAGTTCATCAAAAAAGCCAACTTCGGTGGTGCATGCCTTTAATTCCAGCACTTGGGAGGCAGAGGTAGGCGGATTTGTGAGTTCGAGACCAGCTTGGTCTACAGAGTGAGTTCCAGGACAGCCAGGGCTACACAGAGAAACCCTGTCTCAAAAACAAAACAAAACAAACAAACAAACAGAAAAAAAAGCCAAGTTCAGTTGTTTTTATTTTACTTTTTTTTTGTGAACCAAATACGTATTTATGTGTCTTAAAGCAAACTCTGAGCTTTGTTACAGGATTTAGATACGCCCAAGGACCCCAAGTATATGGTGACAACCTTGTACAGAGAAAAATGACATTCTCCACAGTGACCCTGATATGTGGTAAAAATCCTTAGATTTTTTTACAAACACACATATACATACATAAAGATATACACCTCTGCATACAGAATTTGAATTTGTCAACACTGGGAAAAAGTTGTCCCAATTTACAGTGCTAAGCCATACTAGTCTAGAAACATTAAGCGTATTTTTCCCATCTGTATGGAAACAATTCTATTAAATATGAGAGGATTCATCTATGTAAGTTGGATTAAAGAAACTAGTAAAATATTGTCTGCATAATAGGAATTGAGAAAATAAAAAAAAATGGTACACTCGAATGTCCATCTATAGTTAGAGATGACATCACCAAGTTACAGATGACATCACCTACTTACAGATGATATCACCTACTTACAGATGACATCACATAGTTACAGATGACATCAGCTAGTTACAAATGACATTATCTAGGTCAACAATTTCAAGTTTCAATGAGAGAAAAATAGACTCAGAAAGATTCAATAACTCAAGTTAATGGCACAGATAGGATAGTCAGTGGAAAATCCAGACAACCCTCCCCCATTTCTCAAATTTCCTGATGGTCTTCCAATTGTTTTTTGTTTTTGTACAAGGTCTTACACACCCCAGGCTGGCCTCTAACTTGCTGTGTAGCCAAGGATGACCTTGAACTTCTTGATCCTCCTGCCTCTACATTTCCAAGTTCCTGTTAGGTAAACACTCTACTGACCAAGCTACATCTCAGCCCCAAACAATGTTCTCTGGATAAATTAATAGTTTGTAAGGTCTTAAAATGGCTGAGTGGGCACATCTGGAGTAAATGCAGGAGGTCTGTAAGTTTTAAGGTTTCCAGGAAGCCTGTCTTTGAAATTCCCACCTGCACAGGGAGACTGAGGCAGGAGAGTCATGAATTTGAGGCCAATATGGCTTGTATACTGAGTTGCAACCTAGCCTGGGGTACACAGCGAGTCCTTGTCTCAAATAAATCAACCCATCAAAATCCCCAAAGCAGAGAGCCTTGTATTGTATGAGCTTTCAACGAGAGTTTGTGCGATGGACTAGGAGTTCTTTCAGCTGCTGAACTAAGGCTGAATGTGCAGAGTGAGCAAGAATGCTGTAGGTCGCGTCATAACGAGACCTGGAATAAGGGCCATGGTCCTCCGGGCTGTGGGAGGGAAGAGACCTGCCCGGGGCTCACAGTCATAACACATTCAGGGCAGAGGCACAAATTCTTGCCTGATCATTAAACTGATCATACCAGTCTGGGTGGGCTGGCGGTTTGAATGGTCAAAACTAGACGCAAACCCACTTTGCAGATTGACACACTCAGAAGAGGCTTATGCAGGTTCAGCTGCAAACATCTGGCTTAGTAAACCACAGGGCAGGGGCAGGCTGTGTAGCCCATGCTTTGGTGCCACACCCTGAAGAGGTGATGATTTAAACTTCTGGAGTCAAAAATGGGCCCACCTGACCTCAGGCCAAGACGCTAGTAGTCCTGGGGCCTTTCAGAAGGAAGAGGACATTCCCTAGCCTCTGCCATCTTTTGAGGTCGAGTGTGTTCGTGGCTCCTAAACCCACCTTCAAAGCCAGGGCATGGCATGCCAGTGACAATCCTTATGAGACATTTTTGTGTGACCTAAACACAGCCGCCAGGCAGTCACAGATCATCCCTGTCTCTGGGTCCTTAACCTCGGGTCTCAATAGAATGTCTAATTTCAGGTTCTGTTGATTCGACACGGACATCTTGGGGGGCTGCTAGGTTAAAATAAAGCTCTGGCCTATACAGCAGGCTGTAGTGTGCACGCTTCCTGCTTTCCTGCTCTCCTCCCCCAACTTCCCTCAAACGCAGGTGGTGACTTCACCCCGGGCTACATCTGCTTCCAAACTGCTTCCATAGTTCTCACCCAAAGCCACCATCTGATTCAGAAATTACATGCAGGACTAATTGTTGCTGGAGGCTACTTGTGAAAGGGGGATCTCGAGCAACACCAAAGCTAGCATATGACTTAAGGTAGGAAATGAATTGCTCTAGCAGAAGATAAGAAAATACAGAGATCCCACTGCACTCTGGACCTGGATGCCCCAGCAACAATATCTTATAAGACTGTAATACGGCTTCTTAACTAGGATATCGACATTGATATAATACCTTGATTTTATTCATAATTGCCCAGTTTTGCTTATGTGCATTCCTCTGTGTGTGTGTGTGTGTGTGTGTGTGTGTGTGTGTGTGTGTGTGTGACCCAAGCACACGTGCATGTGAGCTTAGATCAATGCAATTTTATCTCCTGTTTAGGGTTGGGTATTTATTACTGGACTCTAGAGACTGAGAAATTCTTTAACCATAAAGATCTCTCATGAAAACTTAGATTTTTTTTTAAAAGGAGAAGCTATAAATAATACCTTACATAATGAAAACAGAAGATATTAAAGAATGCAGCAGCCCCCTTTACCCACAGGGTGTGTTTCAATGCCTGCAATGGATACTTGCAACCACACTTAGCATAAAGTTCCGTGCCTAAGAACCCCAGAATCTGTGCAGCCATCCCTTGGGCGCAGTAAACGGCTTGTGGTCATTGGTCCTAGGGGTCACTTGCTAACCCAAGCTCAATGTTCTCTGGTGAATCACTTTGTCAGTAACTGGAACATGTTTCCTGTCTGTAGCTTCCACTCGCAAACACAATGGCTTCTCTACGTTCTCTAAGCACCATGCACATGCAATCTGAGATGTGTTGTCAAAAGTATGAGTCTCCATATTGATGGAAGGTTCCTTCTTCCATACCTCAGCATAGAATGTTTCTGTAGTGATGCATTTTTATGAACATATTTCTTGATCTCCAAAAGACTGAACCTACAGTGGACCTCTCAACAGAGTTAATAGTACACCTCAATAGCATTTGGGGCTATGTACACTTATAGCCTGCTATCCTACAGTGTACTTGCCTGTTTAACGTGCCTAATTTAAAAGAATGATATAACAAACCTTACCATGTCTTGGACTTGCCGTGCAATCAGCTTTTACAACCTAAGCTAAACACATAGCTTTAATCTTCGGTTATGTACTCTGGGTTGTGTACCCAGAATAATGCATGTGTGCGGGTTACGGCTATCATTTACGGAAAGCAGCAAGAAGGTTGGAATAAACCTGCTTGATAACATCTGTTTGCAGTACTGTGTGTTTCAGGGACAGCTGGGCCAGTAATGACTTTTTTCTTCCCTTGTAAAACTGTAAAAGATTCCTGTGAAGAAATCCTATGTCATGTTTTCTGTGCAGTTCAATAAAGACAGAGCAAAGCCCTTTGTTAGGACAGACAGACAGACAGGCAGGCAGGCAGGCAGACACACACACACACACACACAGATTCAGGCACATACAGGCACAAGCTGAGATTCCATCATCAGACACAGCCCAACTATGAGGCCTCAGGTACAACACACAAGGCATACAGATCACAGATGGGCCTCTAGCTGCAGATACAGACGGACAGACAGATGGAAGGCACAGGGGGAGAAGTAGAGAGTCTGACACATCTTGGTGCCCTCTGTGGTTATTAACGTGTTGACCGACACATTTTTTCCAATCCTTTTTCAGTCAAGAACTTTCAAATTTTCCCTTGGAGGAAGCTCTACCACCACCAGACTTGCACTTTGGGGCTGTTATTAAATAGACTAAGGGTGACTTGAATGCAAGCATTGTGATAGAATGACAACTGTTTTGATAACAAGGTACCAACAGAGAAGACGTTGTGCAGGCTCAGTGGCTGTGGATATCGAATGAGTGAGATAACAGACGCAGCGACTGAGCAGCTCTCCACGCTAACCCCTAATGTTAGAAAACTTTAGAACCCAGTTTTATTAATGGTCAAGGAACAGATAATCCCAACCTAATGCTCATTTCAGAAATCAGAAAGAGGGAAAGCAGCCTAACGAGTTTTATTGCCAGAATACAAACCATAACTGTATGAGATCAGAAAGATAAAGTTCCCTATGAATCTAACATGCAAAATCTCAGAACGAGAACGCCACCTGTGTACAAAGATAGCCTAACCGCGGAGAACCTATTATCACATAATTCAGCATACTGCTGGCCTAGAGGAGAAAACCTGTGCACCCATCAGTGGATTTGGAATACTTAAATAAAATTCACTGCCTAATTATTGTTTATAAGTCAGAAGAAAGGATTCTTTTTAAAAGTTACTTTAGCTTGATAAATGTTAAATAGCAAATGCTCATGCAAAATTCCACCGACATGGGCCAATTCGACAAAGGTACAAACTGTGCTTTCTAAGATAACCCAGCTTGGGTGTCTGATCCCAACTACAACCCAAGGGAAAAGAACAGTGTGCAGATATTTAAAGAGCAAGAATAAAATGTGTCCCTAGTTAGAGAGGATAAAAATCATTTCTGCAGTGAAACCAACAGAATCTCCTGCAAAGCTTTTAGGCAAAGTTACCATATCCCGTAGTAATTTGCATGCCTTAGACAAAACTTCATTTCTGGCTTCTACTGGGACCACACTGGTGTTAATCTGACCAGCCTCAATACCTTAAGACAAAGGAATAAAACAGGATACAATATACAAAATAATTTTTTTTCAGTGGACAGCAGGCAGTGGAAGGCTATGATCCCGGAAAAAGTTAACAACAAAAGAAGTAAGTCCCAGCTCCCCACCTGGAGGTACATTCTGAAATACAACATAAAAAGGAGAGGTCAGCTCATAGCTGCACTGCGGGGCTTAAGGAGACGTGGGAGAAGGGCTTGTGTGTATTTTTGTTGACTACTGAACTGTGCGTGTATAGGACAAAAGTCCATGAAGCCATGCAGATAGCACTAGAGACCTGTGAAGTCTATTACTTGCAGATGATTTCAGGACTGAGCTAGACACACCTGAGTTCTGACCAATAAGGAGACTGTGTAGATCTAGCCCTAAACTACTAAACTAGCCTGGAGGAAAGCTGACACTAAGCCCATCCTAATAAAAGAAAAAGTTTAAAAGAATCAACCAACACGCAGGACAAGCCCACAGCTGCAAGACCAGAAAAACCCAGAACTCAACATAAAATTCTCAATGTGTAGAATTCAATTAACAACTAACTTGTATAAATAAACAGAGGCAGAAAAATATCACTTGTGGTTGGGGATGGGGTGAGGGAGAAGACACCAAAGAAGCAAACAGTAGAAACAAGGAGTAAGTACCAAGAGCTCTAAAGTATCTTCTATACAAACGTGTAAGTCCTTAAAGAAAGTATTGTTACAATGTCGAGAGATAAACAGGAGTCAGAGAGATTACTCAGCGATTAAGGCATATGCTGCTCTTGTAGAGGACAAGAGTGGTTTCTCGTAACTTCAGCTCCAGCAGATCCAGTAACCTCTTCTGGGCTCCACAATCACTCATACTCACATGCCCATACTCACACACAGACGCACATACTCCCTTACACAGTTATAAACAATAAAATGGTGGGCATGAGACGCATATGTCTTCAATCCAAGCACTCGGGAGGCAGAGGCAGGGAAATCTCTGTGGGTTCAAAGCCAGCCTGGTCAACATAGTTGAGTTCCTGGGTTGTCAAGGGTTATATATTGAGGCCATATCTCAACAAGATATAATATTTTTAAAAATATAAGTGACAAGCTAAATTCTGTAGAATGCAGGGAAAACAGTTTTTTAAGGAAGGTTTATGGACATCAGAACTCCTTTTTATAGCATCACATTTTAAGAAACTAGAAAATATGAAAAAGTAAGGTTAAATTTAGTAGAAGGATGAACCCAGTCAAGATAAAAAATGGGAGATTATAAAAGGAAAAGAGAAAATGGATGGATAAAACAAAAGCTGGTTTCATAAAATATAAATAAAACTAATACACTTTAAAACAAACTGACCAAGAAGAGTTAACATAGAAGAACTAGTAATAAAACAATAGGATTTTATTACAGACCCCACGGATGTTAAAATGCAAATAAGGGAATATGTTATACCAAGCTGATTAATGTAACAACCTATATAAAATTCATTTGATCTTAAGAAAAAGAAAATCTAGCATATTCTCACTAAGTCCCAGTTCCAATGACTTCATTGGCCATCACTAGTAAATGTTTAGGGACAAAAAAGTGTTAGTCTTCAGTTCTTTCCGAAAACCTAAGAGGCAAGAATTCTCAACTCATGTGATGAATGGGGAGTATTTAGTATATTAGGATGAGACAAAGACTTTACAAGAAAAAAAATGTGTATGGATAAAACCCACGTTTAAACATGCTGATATCCTTATCAAAATATTAGTAAATCTCATCCATGGATATAAGCCATGTGACCAGATGAGCTTCTCTCAGGAACACAAGGATGACTTCGCATTCAAAATCAGCTACCGTAACTCATCTTATTAATGAACTAAAAAAAAAATTCCTATGATATTTCCACTCGAGAATTTTGTCAAAGTGATAATGGTCTTCTACAAAATACTCTATGGTTGATATCATACTTATAAAAAATAAAAGTTCTTAAAGATTGAACACAAGTTATGAGCTCTCAACCTGTCTGTTCGGTATTATAATAGAGGCCCTATGACGTGCAACAAGATGAAAAAAATAAATAAAAGGACTTGGGTGGGTGGGAGATGTAGGAACCAGAGAAGGGGGCGAGAAGGAACATTGGGGATTAAGGAAAAAGCTACATTTTAATTGTGGCAGAGGTTAAATGAACACGCACATACACAGAGCCTGACAATTAAAATGGATTTTATCTTATTGTTTATAAAATTTTGTCTCAATAAAGTTGATGTTTCAAAAGTTAAAAGATTTCTGGTGAGGAAAGACTCTACTATATCAGCAACAACTTACTAGAGAATGCAAAAACAGTCAGCTGTGGACGACCTGCCCTGCCTCCACCACTGCAAGTATCTAGGAATTAGCTGGAAAATGCACGGGATTCTATCAGAGAAATACATAAATAAAATGAGACCCAAATAAATAGAGTCATAGAACATCTTTTGGAACATATTAACTCAAATTCCTCAATATTAGTTCCTCAAATTTATTCCTATTTATTAGTTCCTCAAATTATTTAAAGACAGTAAAATTTTATTTTCCTGGATCTTAATAAAAAATGAGTCTATATAGATAGCGACCACATCTTTGAAAAATAAGAAAGCAAAGAAAAAAAAACCTTTGCTCTGATATCTAGAATTTCTATAGAATGTAGCCTTATAGATAGGTTGACACCAGTGTGGAGGCAGGTAGAAAATTGGAGTAAGAAAGGGACTCTGAAGATTCCTTTCAAGACCCATGATGATGAGGTCCCGGGATCAGCAAAGGTGACCGGCATCTCTGACGAAGGTGAATGCAGTCGTGGCTCTAAAAATTATCGGTTCAAACACGGTCACTGGAGCCATAGCAAACGTGCACAGATTAGGAGCAGATAATGAACATTGTCCAGCTCAACAAAGAAATGGGCTCTAGATTACAAGATAGTTACGAGCTCTCAACAACAGGATGAAAGCGAGAGAAATCCGATGGGGAGAGCAGACACTCCCAGAAGGGGAACCCATAGGTCAGGAGAGTGTAGGAGATGTGAAGGCCCATTGTTCATTTAAAAGATGTCAGAAAGGAACGAGCAGGTGCTGATGAGAGTGTGGACCGCCGGCGCTCTGTGCCAACCATCAGCGCTGTGCAGCTCTGGAGATGACCTACGCATGATGCTGTGCTCCAGGTTGGTAGCTGGGTCCATGAGAAAGAACCTCCAGCCGCCATTTCATGTGAGTAGACTCCCAGGATGCAGCCCTGCAGGAGAGACCCTGGTGTCCTTCGGGGTCTAGACGAGATGGGAGCGTGCAGAACGCAGCGTGTGTTCACTTGGGAGATGCACAGGTCGGTCGCAGGACATTAGGGTCCAAAACACCAGTCTTCTGAGAACAGAAAGCAGCCGGGGCTTTAGCATGCTCTGGCTGCGCCCTGCCCATGCGTGCTGAGGACAGGCCAGGGCTCACTCTCTCAGGGCCAAGTTACATGACCATTAGGAAGCGTCTGCAGGGATCCCTGGAGGTTTGACGTATTTATTTTTCACCAGGAGTTCTCGACCCTTCATCATCCTTACGTCTCTGTAAGAGTCTCGCTGAAGCCCAAAGACAAAGAACAAGGTCCCTCATCCAGTCCCAGACCTCCTCCCAGGCTTCACCCTGTCCCTTTAGTGGCCCAGGGTCCCAAGCAGAGGCCTGAGGACCCAACGCTTGCCCTGAGTTCTGCAACCTCAAAGCCTAGTCATACCTCTTACGTCATCACTCCAAACGGGATCTGTGGGTCTACAGAGCATGTTCGTAGCCAAACTCGTCAGGGGGGACAAAATAGCTTTGTCTGTGGGAAGGGAACTGGCTCTGTGTTGCCATCTGGTGGATCTGTGACTGGGAATGTGTGATTGGAAAAGAAAAGGTCTCGGAAGGAGGTCCTATCAGTCATTTATACCTCAGTGAGGGTAGGATCCATACAGACTTCCCTGAGGTGGAGCGTGAGCCAGGAAAGATGCAGACTTCGGAGGCGGAAGGTGACACAGGAAGAAGCCGTGGGGCTGTCAAAGGCCTCACTGCACTCACTCCTGATTGGCTCAGGCTTGGACTGCCCAAAGCTTACAGAGACCCCAGAATACAGGGCCACCTTTGCTCAGGCGGGCCACCCTTGCTCAGGCGGGCCACCCCTGCCAGCAGTAGGTGACGGCCCCCCAAACCTTCTTTAGTGTTTTCAGTCTCTAGAAACCCCCTCCCTTCACTGTCTCTGTGACTTCTGGGTTTGTTCTCATGTTTTCTCTCATCCTTCATTTTACTCATTTGCCTTTTCCCTCTTGGTCCTTCTCTTCACGGTTACCTTCCTCCCCCTCCTCCCCTTCCTCCCCCTTTTCTCCCTTCCTCCCCCTCCTCTGATTCTTCTCTCTCCTCCCCTACCTCCCCATCCCCCTTTCCTCTGGTTCCTCCTCCTCCCCCTCCTCTCTCTCCTCTCCCTCATCCCTTTCCTCCCCCTCCTCCCCTTCCCTCCTCCTCCTCTACTTCCTCTCCTTCCTCTGCTTCCTCCCCCTCTTCCCTCTCCTCCCCTTCCTTCTCCTTCTTCCTTTTCCATTTTAAGACAAGGTCTTGCTGTGTAGTCCTTGCTGGCCTGGTACTCCCAGGCTGGTCTCAAGTTTTTAGCAGTTCTCCTGCCTCAGTCTGCCAAATGCTAAGATTACGTGTGGGCATCAAACTCTGGCCTCTCTTGTCTCTCACACCCCGTGTGTTCTGTCCCCTCTCGTGCTCTTTCCTTGAGCTTTGCTTGTCTCCTGCAGCCTCTTTCATTCCTCTTTTTGATTTTTTTAAGAGTCTATTTTTTAAAAGATGTCTATATGTTTGCATCTGAGCGTGGGTGTGTGGGAGCAGATGCCCACAGAAGCGAGAAGAGGCATTGGATCCCCTGCAGCAGGAGTCACAGGAGGTTATAAGCTGCCCGAAGTGGGTACCGGGAACCTAAGCTGTGTTCCCTGAAATAGCAGCAAGCTCTCAACTGATGAGCCTCTCTCCAGCACCCTGCCCGCTCTAAAAGTCAGTCTGTGTTCCAGAAGCTGGTCTATTTTATTCTCACATCAGTCATCTGGACCATATCAGTAGAAATAAAGTATGTGTGTGCATTTGTACATGCATTTATGCTCGTGCATGTGCACATGTTTGTGTGCACATGTGTGCATGTGTTCATGTGTGTGCATTTGTGTGTTCATGTGTGCATGCATTTGTTTGTGCATGTGCATGTTGAATGTGCATGTATGTGTGTGTGCGTGCATGTGTGCATGCATGCATTTGTGTGTGTGTTTGTCTGTGTGTGTGTGTGTGTGTGTGTGTGTTCTCAGGGGCAATCTAGGGCCTTGCACATACTAGGCAAGCCCTCATCACTGAGCTTCATCCTAACCCCTTTAAAGGTTTGTTTTTGCTGGGTCATCTGTGACATGATCTCTCTCAGCTCCAGCTGGTCTCGACCTCCTCATGGAGCTGAGGATACACTCATCCTCCAAATGTTCCTGCTTCCACTGACCAAGTGCTGGGGTGCAGCACCACACCAGGCCTTTGTTTCACATTTCGTTTGAGACAGACTCTTACTACATGAGGAGGCTGACTTTGAACTGTGTTCTCGGGCATTCCTTGAAGTTGCAGTCTCCCTCTCAGCCTCCTGGGTGTGCATCACAGACCCACGCCACCAGGCCTAGCTGGCACTTTAGTTTTGATAGCAAGTACACTTTGGAGGAGTGACCTTTTCTTTCTTCTCCCTACTTGGTTCTCTTCTCTGTGAAGACCTCTGCCCTCCTGCCTCTTCCCAGACTCCTCTCTCCTGACCTTTTCTCCCTTCCCCATCCTCTTTTTCCCTCCCTTCTTTCTCCCCCCCACCTTCTCTTTCTTCATTCCAACCATTTAAACATCTCAATCATACCACGTCTGCAGATCCTTGCCGGTTTGATACTTTATACTAGGTGTGTCTGCTTCAGCCATTCCCCTGAAAAATTAAACCCATCTGCCCTGAACTGAAAACAGCTTCCCCCACTACGGGGGACAATAAATATTGATGACTTGAGGCATGATTGGCTTTTATGGTGTTTGATGACAACTGGTATCAGTTACAGAATTTAATCATTTAATAAAAAAATATAAAGGGCCTAGCAGGGATGTTGCATGTCAACAGACATTATTAAGTGTCAAAAGAAATCCTTGTCTTCCCCAGGCCTGGGATCTAAACAATATGGGGATGGGGATGGGGAAGGGATTCGGGGGACGGGGTGGGTGGGGGTTGGTCAGCTTTATTCGAAGTTAGGACACTGTCTCTTTTTGTTTTCACCATAATCAGTGCCAGTTAAAGTTCGCCAAGCTCTGCTGTGGTCCTTTCCACAGAGCTTTCCTCAAACAAACTCCTCTTCACTGTGACTTGAAACCTCAGAATGTTTGGCGTTGTTCATCATGGCGAGGAGTTGTCTCCAGTTGGATAAGCTGAGAGGCACGGGAGCTGGGAGGCCGATGTAAGGACGCTGGTACCCCTCTTTACTTTTGTCATCAATACAAAATAAGAGGTGTCTGACCCTGAGGTTTAAAGTGAATAACCAAGAGCCCAGGGCACTGCTATTTATTCTTGGATGTGTTAAATATAAAGTAGTGTTATTAAAGGGTGGCTGCCAGCATTTATATTTAGAGTTTATTCAGTCATAAAGAGAAGAGTGGAAACCATTTACTGAGGGTTTAAGTGTATTTATATGGTTTCTGGAACTGGATTCGGACTACCTAAGATACTTCCAGAGACTCATTTGGGTATTTTTAGAAGGATCATAAATTCTTGCGGTCTTGAGGGTGGCTGGGCGAAGCAAGCCCCTAAGGGCTTTTGTAATTAGAAAGAGTAACCTGGTTTCTTCAAGCTGTTGACTGA
The DNA here is from genome assembly GCA_036184795.1 of Tokudaia tokunoshimensis. Classification (NCBI taxonomy): domain Eukaryota; kingdom Metazoa; phylum Chordata; class Mammalia; order Rodentia; family Muridae; genus Tokudaia; species Tokudaia tokunoshimensis. Next base: position 174,719,997 of record BTHU01000001.1, read on the forward strand.
CCTGTCTCCCACCCACCTGCAGCTTTAGCTGTGGGAGAGTCGGTTCCTTTTTAAATCCACGGAAGATTATGAAGAAAGGGACCATAACTGGAAAAATAACATGGGCACTCAGGCATTGATGAAACAAGGTTACCCCTAAAGGAGTTCGAAAACAAAAGGGACAGCTGAGAAGCAGGGTGCCCCGCAGCTGGGACTTTGAGACAGTCATGTGCTCTCCTAAAGCCTCCATTCACAGGCTGGGAGATGGCAATGGTGTCTGTCACCTCTGCCGTTCATGGGAAGTATACACACAGTGTGTCTGCAGTTTGGTAATTATGGATGCTGGATGCTTTCATTCGGATACACACCAGCACTGAGTTTGTGCCAGGAAGGCTGTGGGACTGGGCTGGAGAGAAGTAAGGGGCGGGGGGGGGATGTTTATGACCCTGGCAATAGCAGGGGGCAGTTCTGAGATGGTGCCACATCACATCAGGCTTCAGCAAAGGTGAAGTGCAGGGAGATGAGGGCAGAGGTTGCAGAGAGGGTGTGTGTGCCAGAGCAAGGGGTCCACAAACTGCCCTAGGTTTGAAGGATGGCCAGCACTGACCCCCAGGAGTTAACAGTTGCCCTTCATTTGTTAGAGTCACCCAAGGCTAATGGAGACAAGGAACAGGGCTGGAGGGGAGGGATGAGACTCAGCTTGGAACGAGGCAGAGTGGAGGGCTATGGGGCTACAAGGGTGAGCAGCTAGCTCCAGGACCAGGGTGAAGGGCTGTGAAGGAAGACACAGTGTCTCAGGATCTTTACAGATCCTGTCAATGGGTTTCATGTCATTGCTTTTTGGTCGTTATTTGCATTCTTAGGGTTGTAATGAAGCAGGGCTGTGTGGTGCCTGGAAGGTGCTGTCTGGCCTCAGATGGGCCATTCTGGGGAGCCACTGGGAACTAGAGAGCCCTCAAAGATGCCTTCCTGGTGACAGGGCAGCAAGTCTTTCCTGCAGCCAAACCATAACTACCTCTGCCCCTGAGATAGATATTTAGCAGCATGGTGATGGATTTTGAAAGGACAAATGACTGTAAAAGTTCATTCCATCAGTGTGTCTGTGTGTCTGTATGTGTCTGTGTGTGTGTCTATATGTGTCTCCGTGTTTGTCTCTGTGTGTGTCTATGTATATATGTTTGTTTGTGTCTATATGTGTTCTGTATGTCTTTGTGTGTGTCTATATGTGTCTGCATGTGTGTCTGTGAGTGTCTGTGTGTATGTCTCTGTCTGTGTCTATATGTGTCTCTGTGTAAGTGTGTGTCTCTGTGTGTGTGTCAGTGTGAGTCTGTATGTGGCTCTGTGTGTGTGTGTGTCTGTATGTGTCTTTGTGGGTGTCTATATGTATCTCTCTGCGTATGTGTCTATATGTGTCTCTCTCTGTGTGTCTGTGTGTGTGTGTGTCTGTGTGTGTGTGTCTGTGTGTGTCTATATGTGTCTGTGTGTGTGTGTGTCTGTGTGTAAGTGTATGTCTCTGTGTGTGTGTCAGTGTGTGAGTCTGTATGTGGCTCTCTGTGTGTGTGTGTCTGTATGTGTCTCTGTGGGTGTCTATATGTGTCTGTGTGTGTGAGTGTGTGTGTATCCATGTGTATCTGTGTGTGTCTGTATGTATATATGTGTGTCTCTGTATGTGTTTCTGTATGTCTCTGTGGGTGTCTATATGTATCTCTCTGCGTATGTGTCTATATGTGTCTCTCTCTGTGTCTGTGTGTCTGTGTGTGTCTATATATGTCTCTGTGTATGTCTCTGTGTGTCTCTGTGTGTGTCCATGTATATCTGTGTCTGCATGTGTCTGTGTCTATATGTGTTTCTGTATGTGTCTCTGTGTATGTATCTCTCTCTCTCTCTCTCTCTCTCTCTCTCTCTCTCTCTCTCTCTCTCTGTGTGTGTGTGTGTGTGTGTGTGTGTGCGTGTCCAACTTTACTAAGCAAGTGCAGACATGTGAAGAGGTGGGGATAAGGAAGGAGTCTCCCCCACTGACCACCATTACATTAAGAACCAGGCCCACTGTCTCCAGTTCCCTTCTTTTCGGATTGTGTTCCTGTAAGTGAGGTAGCCTCCATATGTTGGGGTAGAGCTATTGTTGCTGCTGTTTTGTTTTCTTGTAATATACACACATAATTTTTCAAGGTATAGACGACCAGCTCCTAGAAAAGAAAAAGAAGAAGAAAAGGAAAAACCCCCACCCCAACTCCTGCTTGTCAGAATCGGAATGCATATCAGCTTTGCTGGGAGACAATGAAAACATCAAAAAGCGCATACAGTCCATAAAAAATTCAAGTCCTCTGAAGCAATGTGGGACGCGCTTGGTTGTGCTCCTCATTTGCATGCCAGTACCCACAATGCTCTGCAAGCTCCCAGATCTTTCTGAGCAGCCCTGGCGTCTGAGCTCTAGGGAACAAAGCGAGAGGATCCAGTGTGCTTGTGGGGAGGCACTTCTGTGTCTGCGCTCGAGCAGTGGGGCTGGCGTGGGCACAGGAACTTCTCCCTCTGTGGTGATTAGCAGGCAACCCTTGAGGGCTCAGTCACAGGCTGGGGAGCCGCGCCCGGCTTTTTTCTGTATGTGTTGCGTTGTTGTTTTGGCCTGACTCTGACTGGCATTCCCCGAGATGGCTGTGCTGTGGAGGCGCACAGGGAGCAGAGGATGCCAGCCCTCAGAAGGGCGACCTGGGTTGCTACAGCTGCTAGCCTGGAACTGGGGAGTGTGTGCAAGGCGTTCTTTCTGTGGTATGGCCACACGGCGCTTGGTGACCCCGTGGCCTGTTGCTAGTGGGATGCTGTCTCTCATCCTTGCGTTTCCTGCTCACAAGTCACTTTCCCCTTAGGAATTGGTTCTTCACAGAGCCCAGCAGAGCTATTGTCTACATCTAAGGGGACAAAGCCCAGAGGAGGCTTGGAGCTCAAACTCAGAGCCGCAGGTAGAGAGTCGAATCCAGCCCTTACACAGACCCTAGCACCCGACCTCACCTACCGTGTGGTCAGCCCATACCGCACTGGCCAAAGCTACCCTGAATGTCCCAGAGTGGCTGCGAACCGTTCGTTATTCTTGCGGTTTTAGCATTCTCGACCATTCTAGAGCATTACCAAACACATTAAAAATATATGATAATAATCTTTGCGTCTGCAACCTCGAAGGTTCGGGTCTGGGTTTGTGCTTTGCTTTACCAGCCTCACTTTTCCCAATGCCAGCCGAGGAGTTCATAGGGCGGATTAATTTTGCAGTAAGAAAACAGGGTGAGGCGAGGAACTGACCATATCCGTGGGCTGGTCGTCTACCTCCTGGAACACGGAGCTTCAGAGGAAAGATGAAAAGATCTCCTTTCTCCATACTCAGGAGCAGCTGCTCTGCCCTGGAAGCGCCAGCCAGCTAGCCCTTCTGTTTGCTTTGTAGAAAGTGTCCAATCCCTTACCAACATCTTTACTGCTTATATTTGGGGCACGGGGCTTTGAACCCAGGTACCTGCACATGCCGGCAATCACCACTGAGCCTTTTCATACTCCCACCCCCACTTAAAAGTCTTTATAGATTTATTTTAAAATAAGGTGTCCTTAAGTTGCTAGGACCTTCAACTTGCAGTCCCCCTGCCTCAGTAACTCAAGTACTTAGAATTAAAGGACCACCAGGCCCAGCTACAGGCCAACGTGAGGCTTCTATATGTTTTTACTGGAACCATCAGTTAGGGTTGTGGGGACAGCACTACTTCCTGCCGGATCTGCAGTAGTGGCTCCGACAGTTCCAGAAGCATGGATCTTTCTTGGGGTGCCCCTGCCTAGCATTTGCAGGGCATGCGCACTCCTGGCTGGACTCACAGATTGAATCCCTGAATGGTTCTGTTTGTTACCTGGAACTCCAGCCCCGGGATGGCCCAGTTCAGTCCTTAGTTATGACAGCTCATCCTGGAGGGGACAGAGAAGGGGCAGAACCAAGGTCCTTGCTCCAATGTCTCCAACTTTTCTAGCTCAGTCCCAAAGTTAACAAATACAACATTCACCTGCTCTAGCCTGAATTGTCCTCTCTGGATTCCGGTCTCCTCCTGGTGTTTGTGTTTTTCTGTTTGATACTGAAAAGAATCTAGAGAGAAGGGGGTGGTAGATGGTTTGGATTTTAAAATTCCTCCCCAGGTTTGTTGTGCCTAATTTAAGATGCGAGTGGTTTTGGGTATCAACAACTCTCTGCTTGTGATTCAACAGCCTTTTCTGTTGAACTTGGGTGGTGGCGAAAGCCCATTCCCCAAATGAAGTCTAATACATTTACACACTTATCCCACATGTGTTGTGACATTTCTGCCTGTCTTACCACACCTGAGAAACCACAGAAGGAGTGTCTCAGGGGAGAAAACAGGCAGGTCAACCCAAACTTCTGATGTAAACTCCACAGAAGAAAAATCGCCAACCAATCCGGGTGGTGAAGATGCTTGGGTTTGAGTTCGGTTTGGAACCATTTTTCCTTATGACCCAAGGAACAAATAATGATGCCATTAAACCAAGGGATGGGAAATACAACTGGGAGGTTAGAAAAGCAAGGAGGAAAAAAAAAAGAAAAGAGATCACTTTTTAAAATGGTCCTCATACCTCTAAAATGGAACCAGATTCCTTAGCCGGCACAGCACCCTAAAGGGGGGGGGTGTCTACTTGTTGCCATGGTTATACTGGTTGCATGGTTTCAATATATATATATACATATATATGTATATATATATACACATATATGTATATATGCTTCTCTTCCCACTGCTGAGACAAAACACCTGGACCCACCCTACCTCCCCCTCAAAAAAATAAGAAAAAACTTAAAGAAGGAAAGGTTTGGTGTGACTCACAGCTAAGGGCAGTCTGTCAAGACAGGAAGTCAGAGCAGTGGGAGCCTGAGGCTGTCCGCACAGTCAGGAAGCAGAGAGCCACAGACATTGATGCTCAGCTCAGTTTCTAACCTTCTGTTCCGTCCAGGAGGGCGGTCCCCGCATTAGGGTAGGCTTCTGTTTAGAAGCACCGTCATGGGCACACCACAGGTGTGTTTCCGTGGAGATTCTAAACTTCTCAAATTCCCAGTGTGAGTCACTCATAGGTTGTAATAATGTTGCTGCTGATAGTGTATCAAGGGCTCTCTTGTTCTAGCAACACAGATAAGGCCTTTTCTACACCAATGTCTTTCTCAATAGTTACTCTGTAAAATTAATGTTACTATCACGTCAAGGAAATGGACACAGGCTGCAGGAGCAGGCGCAAGGCCAGACAGGTGGTGAGGTGATTGGTCTCTCTTCAGGTCAGTGTGGGGCACTGCCTGGTAGGCTGTTCATCAGGAATCCCCATGCTGGGCTTGGCCTTGGGTGCATGCAAAGCCTGGGGGCTGGGGCTGGACTCAGCTGAGGAAGCCAAGCCTATAATGAATGGCCAGGGTACACGGCTGAGAGAAAGCATCCACACAAACCTCTATGTCACAAAGTGCATGCTGGGAAAGATACAGACATTGTCGGCAACCCAGACTGGAGGCCATTGACTTCTTACATTGGCTGTTAGATGTGGCCATTGCCTAGTTAGGCAGGGGGAGGCAAGGGCCCCACCCGTGGACACCCAGTCACCTAGGCCTATGGGCTCAGCTTCCCAGCTGGACCCAAGAAGTGGGCCTGGGAGGTGTGAAGGCACAGTGCCTTGGCTGGTGGTTCAGGCTTTTAGAGATTCTTGGAAGGATGTGTGTGAGTGACAAAGAGGAAGTGTCTTAGAGTTTTACTGCTGTGAAGAGACACCAAGACCAAGGCAACTCTTATAAGGACAAAGTTTAATTGGGGCTGGCTTACAGGTTCAGAGGTTCAGTGCATTATCATCAAGGCGGGAACATGGCAGCATCCAGGCAGGCATGGTGCAGGAGCTGAGAGTTCTACATCTTCATCTGAAGGCTGCTGGGAGAAGACTGGCTTCCAGGCAGCTAGGATGAGGGTCTTAAAGCCCACACCCATAGTGACACACCTACTCCAACAAGGCCACACCTCCCAATAATGCTACTCCCAGGACCAGGCATATAGAAACCATCACAGGAATGTATATTGCATCTTTTGAGACTTGCTGCAAGAGGGAAACCTTTGAACCAGCAGCTTCCATATGTAGAGCACACAGCACGAGGTCTGCAGGCTAAGGATCGCACGGCAGCAGGAAGGTTCTGAGAACGCTCTGCATGACGCTCTGTTCCCTGTCTCTCTGCTCTTTGACCTTAAGGGTGTAAATTAACCACAGGATTGCCTTATGGAGACAGAACAGCTGCTGAAACCGTAAGTTTCACACCTGCTTTCTAAGGAGGAAGATACAGTACAGGGAGAAGGGAGCATCTTCCCGGAAGGCTCGGCTGACTTCTACATATCTCACTGTCCATTTCTAATTAGAAAGGAGGCTAAGAAAGAGGTCTGATTTTCCGGGCATGTTCTCAGTTTTCACAGAATCTCGCTTCTGTTAGTGATGAGAAAGAAGAGGGTAGGTAGCACAGCACCGAGCGCCCAGGTCTTCCATACAGAACACAGGACACAACAGAGTTCACCGAGGCGACACCCGCCTGGTCTCACTCCCATCCCAAGAGATGCTCAGCTCTGGGACACTCCTTGTGACTTGATGATGTCACACGTATGATGATTCTGTGGTGTGCAGAAGCATCTAGGGCACATAATTAGTTCTTCATTCTGATCCTGCTGTCAAGGGCCTGGCTAATTGCACTGACTTCTTCCCGGTTTTCAGCTGTTTAAAGAGCCTCTCAGACACTCAGCCTCTGGTTGGTAACGAAGCCTCTGGTAAAAGAGGGATCCTGACAGGTACGTGGCCAGAGACCCTTTGGCAGAGGCTGTCAGAGCTGCTGGGTCAGTCAGGCAGGTAGATGAGTGGATGGGTTGGGAAAACCTCCGCCATTACTCAACAGAAAATTATTGCCTCTCCAATAATTCAGGCTCTTACAGAATATTTAAAAGCACAACATTGAAATTTCTTGCTTAAAAAAAAAAGGTTGACAAAAATCCAAGCTACCGTGTAAGTCAGTGTAAGTCAAAGGCTGATTTCCATTCCAAAGTTTTCTCAGCTTTCTTTGCCTATACAGGAGCTAGCCAGGTGCTCTCAAGATACAGGGAGTCCTCTGTCGCAGATCTTAACGGGTCTCTGTACCCTAAGGCTTGGAAAGCCAGGTCTCAGAAGTGGAGAGACAGGACTGTGAAGTGGACATCCTGGGGTATGGGGAGGGCTCCTCAGGATTGTAAAGTGGACCCCTCCAGAGAGGGGGAGGGGAGGGGTTCCTCAGGATCATGAAGTTGACTTCCATCAGGGGAGTGGGGGGGGGAGGGAGGCTCCTCAGGACTGTGAAATGCACCACCCCCCAGGGGTCTCCTCCTACTCATTTTTAAAGAACACTGAAGGTGTAGGTCACCTCTTGGTGCAACCACCAGGTGCTTCTGGGTGTGACAACAACCAGTCTTAAAAGGCTGGGTGGTCATTGAGAACCCTCAATTTCAGCAACATCGCGCCCTGCAGAACTACCCATCTGGAAAGAATGCCTTCCTGTGCTCGTACTGGCTGCATTCGCAAACACCTTCCCCTCCGTTCCCCTGGAAAGGTGATAAAGCACGAACTATGTCTCTCCTGATTCTATTTCTCGACCAAACATGAACAATACTCTGAAGGGTTAGTTTAATGATTATGGAGCAAATGTCACTTCATTTCTTTCTGAACCATACCAGAGCTGGCTTCTCCTTCCTCCTTCTTCTCTCCTTTCCTCCTTCCTTCCTATATTGCTTCCTTCCTTCTTTTTCTATCCTTTTTCTATAAAACAGTGTCTAATGTAGTACTAGGTAGCCAAGGAAGATCTTGGCCCTCTGATCCCGCTGCCTGCTGTGTTGGGATTACAGGCATGTGCCACGGTGCTTGGTCCACGCAAGCAGGAATGAGGCCCAGGGCATTCTCACACCCTGTTCCTTCCTTCAGTATTCACCCCTAGCAAGCAGGAGGGAGAGGAAGAAGGGAAGACAAGCACCTACCTCATACAAACAAACCCATAAGGGTCCATTTAATTTGCCCCTTTGAGAAAACTTTCCTGACTACAGCTTCCCATGAAAGAGGCTGGAACATCATCTCGGATGTGTCACATGTCAGGAACCCATGTGTCACATGATGTGTCACATGTCAGGAGCTGATGCGTCTAGATCATCGACGTTAGTAAGTATTTCAAGTCACCAAGGCAGTCTTTGAACTACTGGCAATTACATAGACATCCTGAACTCATAAGTAATTCTTAAGCCATTGCAATGATGTTCATGTTTGAGTGCTACTGGTAATATCTGACAATCCAGTCTAACAGGTAAAAACATTTTTATTCAGAATATTTACAATTTAAATTACTAAATTTATTTAGTCTACAGTAACTGATTAAAATCTGAAACATACAAGTTGTCCTAGTCAGTGTTTCTATTGCTGCAATGAAACACCATGACCAAAAAAACAAGTTGAGGAGGAAAGGGTTTCTTTGCCTCACACTCCCATTGCTGTTCATCACTGAAGGAAGTCAGGACAGGAACTCAAACAGTACAGGAACCTGGAGGCAGGAGCTGATGCAGAGGCCATGGAGGGGTGCTGCTTACTGGCTTGCTCCCCATGGCTTGCTCAGCCTGCATTCTTATAGAACCCAGGGTCACCAGCCCAGGGATGGCACCACCCACCATGGGTTGGGCCCTCCCCCATCAATCACTAAATAAGAAAATGTGTTACGGCCAGATCTTATGGAGTCTTATTGAGGGTCCCTCCTTTGAGATAACTCTAGCTTGTGTCAAGTTGACACACGGAACTAGGCAGTACACAAGTGAATATCATTGGGCAATATTCAAGTAAAATGATTCTTGTAGCCTCTAGCCAATAGAGACAAAGAATCCCACCATGGCTACCAATTTGGGTCTGACTCTGCTTCCAAAAATTGGTATTTCTGAGAATACCAATAACAGGATTTGAAAAACACATGCGTGTATATGAAGTTAATATTATTTTATTTCCAATTGTGACTATTGATCGGCAGCAGCTGGGGTTACAAAGACTTGGAGAACAGGACATTAGCCATGAGCACCCCAACTGATGATGCTGTCAGGACTGGGTCTCACTCGCATCTCCTAGTCTACGTCCAGCTCTGTCCCCCTCACCCCGTCCACCCTGCTACCTCTGACATCTTCTTTGGCCCTAATGCATTTGGATCAGTGATCCGTCCACCTTGGTGGCTTCTCTCATTTGCTTTTCTGTTGCTGTCATGATAAACAGCGTGACCAAGGCAAGGCTTTGAGGAGGAAAAGCTTTTCAGCTTCTGGGGAACAGTGCATCGTTGAGAAAGTCAGGCAGGAACTCAAACAAAAACCTGGGAGGAAGGCAGCTTGCTGACTTAAGCTCAACTAGCTTTCCACACATCTTAGGCCGCTGCCCAGGGAGGGTGCTGCCTGCAATGAGCCAGGCTCTCTCTCATCAACCATCAATCAAGACAATCCGTCAGAGAATACACCGAGTCCTGCAGAGACACACTAAATGTGGAGGTGTGTGTGTGTGTGTGTGTGTGTGTGTGTGTGTGTATGTGTGTGTGAGAGAGAGAGAAAGAGAGAGAGAGAGAGAGAGAGAGAGAGAGAGAGAGAGAGAGAGAGAGAGAGAGAGCCCTAGAGGGGACTCCCCTTCTCTTTTGAAAATGGGGGGAGGACTTGCGTGGGGGGTAATGGGAGGAGAGGAAGGGCTGATATTGGGCTGTAAAGTGAATTAAAACAACAAAAAAAGGACAATCCTCCATAGGTAAAGTCCACAATGTAACTCAGGCTGTCCTGTAATTCAATGCGCAACCCTGGCTGGCCTCAAACTCACAGAAATCTCTTGACTCAGTGTCCCAAGTGCTGGAATTACAGGTGCGAGCTGTGAGTCCCAGCTTTAAATTCTCTTTTCTGTATCATGTATCTGTTTCACTCATGTTCATTCCTAAAATAAACAAATCCAACAAAAGAAGCTGATACAGTAAGAGCACTCAACGTGAAGTCAACACTCCTACCAGATTTTTAAGTGTGTAATATCGTTATTTACTTGTTGGTGACTGAACCCAGGGTCTTGCACACACAAGGCAAGTGCTCTACCTCTGAGCCCTCTACAAGTTGTTTGTCGTTCATAACAGAACCTTTATCCCCCTTTTCCCACTTCCCTTCTCCCAGCTCTGAAAACCACAACTCCACCCTTTGCTTCTGTGAATGTGGATACTCCTGTAGGTTCTTCAGAGAGCACATGATGTCATTTGTAAGCTTGTCAGTTTGCTCCTCCAAAAGGGGGCTCTGCAGACGAATTCTCTGTAGCCTGAGAGCCCTCGCCGGCTGCAGATGGTTGGGGGCAGTTCTGAGCATCTCCAGGACCTAACAGAATAGATTTCTACCCCTTCACCCTCACAGAATATCCTTGGGGCAAGTTAAGATGAAGTTGTAGGGCCTTGTCTCTGGGAGGATAGAGGGATCTGTTATTATTTTAAAAGTTCCCAGAATCCTATGCTCGAACAAATATCTGGCTAGCTCTGGGCCAATTTCATTGCCTTTATTTCATCTGCCTATGATTCTGAAACTCACTCTCCAAGCTCTTAAGCCCCACAGTTGCTGAGTTTACTCCCCCCCCACCCCCACCCCACACTTTTAAATGTCCACTTGCTAAGTTAGCTGGAAGGCAGGGGGCACTGAATGTGTGCTAATACCTGAAGCAATGACTGCGCTCCAAGAAGGAAATGATTTCCCCCTGGTCAGCCAGCTGGGGAAGCTGGACCTTGCGCACTCAGCTCGTGGGCTCAGGAGAGCGTGGGTCTGGGAGGGGGTCTGTGTTTCCAAGTGTGCGCCCAAGGCTCAGTGGTGAGCAGAAGAGCCATTGATTTTTTTTTCCTGCAATAATAACTCAAATGTGTTTGTTCAGTACCTTTCAGAAGCAGAGCTTTGTCTGATTATATTTTTGTTTTGGTTTTGGTTCTTCTGTTTGTTCTGAGAGGAAAAAGCTGGACAGACGAAAGCAAAGCCTTCAGTGTTTTTCTTCGGTGGCTCCCGGGGTCGAGTCATTCCGTCCTTCAGTCAGATACATTGATTTTTCAGCCCATATTTAATGAGTGCCTACTGTGTGTTGCTGTGGAGTCTGAGGGAGAAGTGTAAGGCCTGGGGATGTGTGAGAGGGCAGCCTGGTTTCTGAAGTCCACAATCCTCCCCAAAGGGCCTCTGAGTCCTCACCTCAGTCCTACCCTACGTTAGCAAGCCAGTCCTGGACCACAACACAGAAAGGAATGTTCAGCCAACCGAGGCTGCTCTCTCTGGCCTGGTGCCTCAGTTCCTCTTCCTCATTCCTGTCTTATGCCCTGTGAGTTAGTCCTGGTGTTCAGCATGACAGCTGGAACCCTGGAGCTGAAAGCTTTGTCCTTGCTGACCCAGTCTGTCTGCTCACAACCATGGGGGTGGTGGGGGGGAACAGTAACATGGATTGCTTGTCTTCAGGAGGTGTGGGAAGCAGCTGTTCACCACTGAGAGGGCACAGACCAACTGGAGAAGTTAGTCTCTTCCCAGCCCAGTGTGGTAAAACAGGGATTTTTATCACAGTTACTCCCAGGAGTGTGGCAATTCAAATGCAGTTGCATCTTTACAAAGCGATGAAAACCGATCACGAACGCCGTATCACCAAAGTCTGAACCCTGACTTTTCTCCTCTCATATACTCTAGCACCCACCCTGTAAAGATCACATGTAGTTGAGGCAGACTTACATACATGTATTTGGGGGCAGGGCAGGTGGAATCTCAGATGACCCTTCTCTACAAGGAGTAGGAGAATCTCATGCAGATAGCTGTTGACCCTCTAATTTTTAAGACAGCAATCAATACTCAAGTCTTACCTAGACAAGAGAGCTCTGGTATAGTAACATGTGACAGATATGAACACAGAGAACCAAAAGATCATTTATCTAGGCTTTGAAGCAAGGTAGTTAACATCAAGAGTTAGTATTCCCATCCTATACCATGACTTCAGTAATTTGATTAATCGTGCCCCTAAATGGGATCTCATCTCCAGACCCCTCCATCCTGGTCATTAAAAATTCAATATCCTTTCATCGAAGTGAATTTGGTTGGGAAGCAGTACATTTATAAGTAAAAAGACATGCTTTAAAAATAAAAAACAGAATCACTAAATCACAATTAAAAGATTACATCTTAAACTATATCCCTGTCTCAGCAGTACCCAAACACCTAGAACTATAAAAGATACATTACTTGGGCCTTGCTCCTGAAGCACTGACCCAGAATCTCCAGGGGTTGGCTCAGGAAGAGTGTTTTCATTTTACGTCCGGGGGCAGAGATTCACGGCAAGTTCATGTTGAGCATGTTTCATCAGAATTAAATTTTCTGATGCTGTGCCAGACATTTGGGAACATAACAGAATTGTTAACCTTCCCTCGGGGATCTTTGCGGACTCCCATGAAGGAGAGTTTTAAGCGACTGTCCCTCCCCTGCCCCCAGCCCTGGACTCGGGCACCACTAGAGTCTGGACCTATCACCAAGTATTGCATTAATAAAAGACTGAAGAACTAAAACATTTCCATCTATCAGAAATAATTTAGAGGCTCGGGGTTTGAGGGAACTCAGGGAGAGCATTTCCAAGATGATTCCCTCTTTTAACTGTGTGGAAAGTACTCTAAGACTAACTTTGCCAACTGTCGCTATGCCAACAAGCCCACTACCCCGGACACAGTTCTGCTTCTGGTTCTCTAAGCACAACTCTTGCTATATTACGAAAGACTTTGATACCAGCATTCTTTGCTTAGGTACCATCTTTCATCCTTAAGTCTCCAGGCTGTATGAGAGAGATGGTTGTCAAGAGAATTACCCAACATGGAAGTCCTTCTTCCAATGGGAAGATAACAGAAGCTGGGGCCTGGCAGACACCAGAGTCACTCTCTGACTATTGAAGATGTCATCAAAGTTGAGGAGTTGACCTAGACAACATTGCCTATTTCCATGACTTAATATAAGAAAAAGCAAAGGGATTGATATTTTTTTGTTCTTTTTGCAGTATCCTAAGAACTTCGAATTTCATCAAGAGATTCTTGATACCTGCAGGTCCCAGACATGTTTGAGTAGTGCCCTGTGTAATAGATCTGGTTCCACATTCAGCAGGGAACCCCAAATGCTAGGAACACATGAAAGTGGGCACAGCGGAAGGCAGAGGCCAGCTGTATATACTCTTCTGTATGGCAGGTGGCTTCTTTCCCTCTTATTTTCAAGAAGAATTTATTATTTTTTTTCCTTATAAGAAGAATATATTCTTATTAGAGGAACTTTACCGGAATAGAAATGTAAGAAGCAAAGAAACGTTTATCATCCAACCACAAGCACGATTAACAATTGGGCGTGTGTTCTTCCAGTTTGGGTTTCAGTTTGTTTTGCTTTGCTCTTCCTATGAAGTTTATAAAACAGAATTAATATGACAAGGTATAGGGCTTGGGATGCCGCTCAACTGGAAGAGCACTTATCCAACACATGGGAAGCCCTGGATTCTATCCCCAGCACCACATAATCCAAACCAGTGAGGACTAGAGGATCCGGAGTTCAAGGTCACACTCTGCAAAGCAAGTTTGAGACCAGCCTGGAAAACAAGACACTTTTTTCTAAATATGCAAATGAGACCAACCTTGAAGTCTTTGCTAATCTTGGAGACTGGATCCAGCACAAAGACTGCTAGTAAATGTGGCTGAAGAAAACTGTGGTGGGCAATATGGTGTTTGTGGGGCTATTGGAGCTTGTTCGCAACACTGCAATTCTGGTGGGCTAATTGAAAGTAGAAACTGTGATCATGTCAATGTGATCATGTCAATGATCATTTACCCTCAGGTCTCTCTAGACGTGCTCACAGGCAGTCCTTGAGAGTTCCCTGTTTCCTGTGCTACCTGTCTAAGCTTGTTCTCTGGCCAATCAGGCACGCACATGCCTGGATGTACCAGTGGTGGTGGCCCCAAGCAGTCTTTCACCAATGGGGACACAAGTTGGCAGATAATATCCCATATCCCTTGCGTTTCAGAGTGACCACCTTAAAACGCTGACTCCATGTGGTCCTGACAATACAAAAGATAGTATTACCCTCAGCATTGCCTCATTAGCATATTCAGCATTACTTCATTAGCATATTCGTCGTTTTGCTTTTCATAGCCCCTCACTTCTCATGTTCTCCAATCTTTCTGTATTTCCTGGGATCACCTCCCTGAGAAACTGTCTGCAACGAATCCTCCTTTCGGTCTTGCTTCCGGAGGACCCCAGCCAAATCATTCCCTCTGATGGTCTTAGAGACGCAGGGTTCACACTGGTGGGCAAGGAGCTTCCACCCAGAGGTTTCTCGGGACTCCTTTACCAGCCCTTGATTTGACTCTAGGAATCTGAACTCTGCACCGGAACACTTAGGAAGAGGGAAAAGAAGCCGCGGCCCGACCTGCTGGGTCGGCTCTGCGGAATCCTTAAGCAGCTGCGTTTGAGTTAGTTCTTTGTTGTTCTCTCTTCTCTGTTGTTGCTTTGCAGGTTTTCTTCTGTGCTCCTGGACAGCGGCCAGTGCTTCAGGAATTTTTTTCCCTCTTTTGTCTCTACAAATGGAAAGAGAGCAGGGAGTGAACGCAGCAGAGAAAAGAACCTGGGAGGTCAAGCAAGCGAGAAACGGTGCTTTGGAATATTCCAGCCCTAGGTCTTCTTAACAACCAGAGCTTGGTACTTTCAAAAAAAAAATGAAAATGAAAAGGGACAGACTGCGGTGGGAACAGGTTTTTGTCATTATGAGACCCTGCGATCCGAGAGGACCATGTACATTTGTGTTACAAAACAGAGCTGCGTTGGGGGGAGTGTCACGGTGGCCTAGAAAGCGCCTGTCTCAGGGGAATCCCAGGAATGAAGCTTTCTCCTGGCTTCACTGATGAAGTAAGTGGTGGCCGCACACACAGAAGGGCTGAGAATAATTTCCTGAAATCCAAAGATAGGGACGGTGCTTACTCTGCCCAGAAAGCAGGGGCTTGGCTGGGTGACAGGAACTGGAACACCCCCACTTTGTGGAAAGAACCCTTGCCCACCCAGTCCCTGCTGTCCGCCACCTCCCCTGCCCCTAGCCTTGTCTGCCTTGTAAGATGGGAGGCTGTAGATACCCACCGGCTCCAGGGAGGGAGTAAATGAAACGCACCCCGTGAGAGTGCTTTGCTTATAGCCAACAGCTAGCACCTTCGTGAGAGTGCTTTGCTTATAGCCAACAGCTAGCACCTTCTGTACGTGAGGCTCCTTCGCTCTATGTGAAAACAGAAGGCACAAAGCTAGGCCAACTGCACCTGTGAAGTGTCCCCCATCGGCTCATGTGTTGAACACTGGATCTCCAGCAGGTGGTGCTGTTTTGGAAGGTCGTGGAACTTTCAGGAGCTAGAGCCTTGCTGGAGGAAGTAAGTCATTAGGAGGTGGGCTTTGATATTTTACAACTCAGTCCATTTCCTGACCACTCTCTGGTCTATCAAGATGTGAGTGAGGGGCTCCAGCTGTGCACTCCTCACCCTGTGGAGCTCCTGCCTCTCTGTCCTCCACTGGGGACTGTATCCCTGTGAACTGTAAGCCAGAATAAATCCCCCCTACACTTAAGTCAATTCTCATCGGGTATTTTGGATACAGCAACAAGGGAGGCATTTGATTTGGTGGCTAAACTAAGGTCCCGGCATCACCAGCACCTGGTGTATATGCCAACTGGTCTGGAACAGGCTCTCAAGTTTCCTGATCAACTTTCAGGTGACCTTGAAGGAAGGGTTGTTTCCTCTGCCTCTAGCTGAGTACTCCCACCACAGGGAAAACATGCCCACCCCGTGTCCCCCAGGGTGGGTTCTGAAGGTTAATGAATTGGAATTTGTGAAGTGCTTTGAGATCAGGGATGAAAGGCCCTATGAAGTCGAAAGCGTTTGGCTGATTATTAAATTGCCTTGCCTGCGGTCAGACGGCGTAGGAGCCAGAAGGCGAAGACACTTTTTCTTCATTCCCCTGCCAGAATAACTAAGACAGTAACCTGTGCTTGTTACAACGGGCTGTCCCTGGGTGGGCGATGTCCTCAGGCCTCACATCCTGTCTCCTTTATAACTCTGGTTACTACCAGTCTCCACATCCCACCAACTCTGCTCACCAGAATGCCAAACAGCTCCCCCAATCTTGGGGAGGCTTCTGGTTCATGGGGCTGTGAGGAGCTCAGGAAGCTGGTGGGGGCAGACTCTCAACTTGACCATCACACTGTTCATGGAAACAAGGGGGAGTCATTATAAGCCAACTAGACACGAGTAAAGGGGGAGCTCTGACTGAATTTCGGGGGAACTGAGTTCCACCTCCCCTGGGTCTTTCCTGTACCCCGTTTTTCTGGCAGAGGCGACATTTGTTTTACAAACAACCTTTCCATTCTTTTGTTTCCTTCCCCCCCCCCCCCACCTTCGGCTGCTGTATAGATGATGGCTCATTGCAATTCAGACACCTGCCACTTTGGAATGTCAGTATGGCTGCTGCCAAGCTGATTAGTTAAGATGAAGAAAAAAAAATACAGCACCATATAAATAAAAAATTACAGACTGTCACATTGTTTCAAAAGAGCCCACCTTGCCATACTAGATCTCAGCAAAGTGGCCTCCCTTCTGTTCCCAGCTAAAGGGAACACTTATAATGTCTTGTTTTTAGTGATTAAGTGGTTAATGATTTAATGAACTAAAAGAAAAAAAAACCTCATTTGTTGCTTCCCTTGGACTTGGAAAAAAAAAACCTCAAAGAGCTGATTTTCTGTGTACCTCAGTCCAATATTGCTACCTGCTGGGATACGAACACAGTCTCTAAATAAATTGCTAGTGGCCTTAGGCGGATGGAAGAGCCTTGCTTTGATCCTGCTGGAACGGGTGAAGTCAAATGTTCAATCAATCAATCACATTCATAACTCGCAGCTACTATCGGGTTGACAACAGCCTATTATTTATTTTTAAAATCATATATTTCATTATTGTAAAACACACAGGCTCTCTCGAGGGGAAGAGACTAAATTATTGATAAGCTGTATAGATGACGGAGTTTGTTGTTTCTGACACGCTTGTCACTAACCATTGTCAGGAGAAATTTACTAAGGTGTAGAGTCAAGAAAGTTGGCCAGGAACGTGTGTCACGCTAAAGCAGAGAAGGCAAGAGGAAACTCTAATGGTCTCTCTCTCTCTCTCTCTCTCTCTCTCTCTCTCTCTCTCTCTCAATTCTTGTAGGCAAAAGGCAGCTGAAGGCAGAACAGGTTCCTATTGTAAAGCAAGACTTTTTTTAAAAAGACCCCCATTTGATTGCTGCAGCACAGGAGATTTGGTTCTCAAAATAGCCATGTGTTTGGGAAATGAATTTTTGCTGGTGTCTGTACATTCCTGGAAATAACAATTGCGACTCTCCAGAGCTCCCTCATGGAGCTGAGCCAGGCATATTTATCCAATATTGTGTGTTGGGGTGAGAGAGTGTGCAACCACAGCGGCTGAAGAAGTCGGGCTCCGAGGAGGTCA
The DNA here is from genome assembly GCA_036184795.1 of Tokudaia tokunoshimensis. Taxonomy (NCBI): domain Eukaryota; kingdom Metazoa; phylum Chordata; class Mammalia; order Rodentia; family Muridae; genus Tokudaia; species Tokudaia tokunoshimensis. The sequence continues at coordinate 174,737,569 of BTHU01000001.1, forward strand.
GCTCTGGGTCCCCCTTGCTTTTGAGGTTGGGGAAGGAAGGGAGAAATCTTCTGTTTTATCATCATGATCCCTGAGCCGTAGGACATTGACAATGTCTGGGTGTGTTTACATGTGTATATGTGGGTCTACATGTGTGCGTATACATGTGTGTATGTGTGTACACATGTGTGTGCTTATATACAAGTATGTATGTGTGTACGTGTGTGGGGTATACACATGTACTGCGTGTGTGTGTTTACATGTGTATATGTGGGTCTATGTATGTGTCTATGTTTGTGTATGTATACATATATGTGTGTACACATGTGTATGCTTGTGTTTACATGCGGGTATGTATGTACATGTGGGTATGTGTGAACGTGGATATACGTGGATGCACATGTGTACTGTGTGCATGTATGCAAATGCATGTGCATGCGTGTGTGCGTGTGTGTGTATGTGTGTTATGTGCTCTCTTCCACCCTTTGGGTTCTGCATAGGTTCTTAGGCTTGTTGGCAAATGCCTTTACCATTGAGCCACTCACCCACCATGCAAATAAACTTTTGTAATGGGCTCTGGAGAAGAAAGAACATTTAGGAAAATGTTGATCAACCCGCTCCCCTAAGTAGTGAGGCCCAAACTCAAGGGCTCATGCCTCCTTTGTGGGCACCTTACACTGACCTTAATCTTCAACTCTCAACAATTCCCTTTGGCCTTCTGTTTTCTGCATCACTAGATGATAGAGCCCTGCAAACTGAGGTCCTGGAGCTGTACATATCTCCCCTACTCCCACCTGAATAGCACGGTTTGAACTACAGAGTGTCCCAGATTGTGACCCAGCTCCCATTTATACCACGGAGAAAAAGTTGTTCCAGAGATGTGCTAAAAGAAAAAGCCTCCCCAACTGAGGGGAGGGAGATGTTTTAAAGAGCTTGAGTCTTCATTCACACAGATCAGCTCCCTTAGAACAAACACCATGACATTTGAACCCGTGGAACCGAGATTCCTGACACCTGGCCCTGCCCATCGGGTACCCCTGGGACACAAATACAGTGAAAGTGAAATCGGTGGTCTTTTAGAGGTCCAGGTGAGGTTTGGCTTGCACTCCCAAGTCACCATCCAACCACGATGTGGTCTCCCAGCTGCAGGGATGGAGTGGAGCGGTGTTCCAGGTGCCCCTGGAAGCCAATATTCTCAAGGTCAAAGTGCCCTTCGGGATCCACCTATTCAATTCTCGGGTTCTGACTCCATTGACGAGAAAAGCAGAAGGCAGAGGAATTCTAGTCAGATAACCACTTAGGGGTAGATTCAGGGAGAACCAGATAGCAACCTCCAACCTCTTCCACGGGGAGAGATGCAGTGTTATCAGAGTTGAAACCGGAAGACAGGTGTCTGATTGCTCTGCCCCCCAGTGACACTAACTTCTGGGGTACAATCCCAGCATGCACTGGTTTGGTTCTAAGGCAATAAATCCCAGCTGCGACTCAATCAGTAAACTCTCTGAAGCACATCTGTGTGCACAGAGCAGACTGTGACCAGGGTTACAGGCTTAGGATTTGTAGGAAACTTCTGGATCCAGGCGGAGACACTGACTCTGCCTTCTGGGGGCTGGGAGCTCTAACCTCCAGCATTTTACTAATGCTTCCTTTGTGTACTCCATGTGGCTGCAGGGGCTACCTAGGGTTCTGCTGTGAGCTCCAGTCAGTAATGCTGTCCTCTGAACCAGACCTCTATACAGTTGTGCACTGAGCTCTGCCCCTGTTCTCTCGGGAGCTTACGACCCTGTCAGTGTCAGAAAATTCTGCTAAGTTAGTTTAGAGTCTCTCATCCTTATTTTCTGGGCTACCTTCTGTTGTGGAAAATATTAAAAAAAGAACCTTGCCAACTCTCCGTGGGTTCTGTCCATGCTCCCGCGATCCTGCCACCACCAACTCTCTGGAGCTGCTGGTCTCTAGGCCCGCAAACTCTCCGGCCCCGTGGGACCAAAGGGCCTTCGCTGGGCCATCTCACTCGGCCGTCCCTCTGTTAGCCATCTCTCCGGCAGAAGACCCCGAGTTCTTCTCACTACCACGCAACGCCCCACACACCCACAGTCGACCAGCTCACCATCCAATTACCCAGTAGAAGCAAAACTCTCAACGCTTAATTAGCCCATCAGATTTATGTATAAATAATATTAAAATTTACAGATGCCAATACAGTAATTCTAGAGCCAATTAAAAATGATAAAGCTTTATCCCTGATGTGTTTATAAAAAGATGAAGAGGTAAAGAATATGTTTTATGGGGGTGTGGTGAAGTGTGGGGGAAGGGGTGCCTCGGCAGGCCCATACCGAGGCATCCCTTCCCCTGAGGGGCCAGTCACACAACAGTATAGCATAGAATAGAGTTTATTTAGGGCAAGGGGAAGGGAGTTAAGAGAATAGTAGGGACAGAGAAAGGAAGGGAGAGTGAGAGAGAAGAAAAGTAGAGGCCGGCCATTACCACGTGGAGAGAGGGGGAAAGGGAAGAGTCCAAGAGGGCAAGAGAGTAAGAGAGAGGAGGGGGTAAGCAGCCCCTTTTATAGTGGGCTAGGCCTACCTGGCTGTTGCCAGGTGACTGTGGGGAGAAACATACCTGGCTATTGCCAGGTAACTGTCGGGTGGAGTTTAGACAGAATCCTAACAATCCCAATATTTCTAACCTTATGAAAACACACAGAAAAAAACGTCAGAAGCCTTCCTGGTTCTCCGACCTGCAACCTCTCTCTCCTCCACTCCTAGCTCCGCCTCCCCTTTCCTGTCCAATCACAGGCCTTCCGCGGCCCCAATGTGATTGGAGAGGAAATATCCTGCAACAACCTTCAGCAAGAAGCTTCTTCCCCCATCAGCTGAGCACCACCCCCTCTAGTCTTCGAAGAACCTTCTGACTTTCTAACCATCGATTCTGGTTCTTCTTGTGTCTTAAACATTTAAACTTTCCTCTTGGCTGTTCGTCCCCAGCTGCTGCTTTTGAAATGGTTGTTGGTTGAAAACCAAGACTTTTAGCCAGGCAGTGGTGGCGCACGCCTTTAATCCCAGCATCTGAGAAGCAGAGGCAGGCAGATCTCTAAGTTCAAGGCTAGCCTGGTCTACAGAGCGAGTTCCAGGACAGCCAGAGTTACACAGAGAAACCCTGTCTCAAAAAAAACAAAAACATAAAAAAACCAAAACAAGCAAACAAAAATATCTGAGATATTAACCTGCCTCAATATTTTTATATATTGTATATACACTTCTATAGCTGTGATTCTCTCTAATTACACATGCTTCCAGCCCCAAAATCTTGTATAAATCCCTATTCAATGATACTTCCTTTTAATTACTTTTTCAAACACTTTGCAGTCTGGTTGACACACACGGGTACGGAACTGACCCAAACCATCAATGCACCAGAAGAAACCATTCCTTATTATCTTATTACCCAGTGGAACGAACTCTTCAGCAAGAACAAAGGGACCTGGCCTCTTGGCTAGGGAGTGATATCCCTGTGGGTTTTCTGTCTGTTAAATGTGAATGCCAACTCCTTTGCTCTCTGACCAACCGAAGCCATGTCTGCAAGAATTTACATCCACTACGCGAATGAGGGGAGGAGGCAACAGAAGCTTAGGATACACATGGTCTGGATCGCTGGTTATACTCAGTGGTGCAGTTGGTGATAGAGCCTGCTCGGCGGAGATTGCACTGTCAATTACCTGCAGAGGCCGACCTGTGTAAACAGGTACCTCATGGGTCTTCAGAAAAGCGTAGGAGAAAGGGATGGGCTGGGACTCCTTACTCACTGGCTGCCCAGCTTGTTTGTCTGTTTGCTGTAGTTGCAAGAAACACCTTCAAGAGAGGGAAGATGCAGCCGCCTCGTGCGCAGCTGCACAGATGGAAAGCACCTGCTCTTCATCTTTCTCATCTTCTTCTGTCTCTGGGTTGCAAGACGCACTTACCCCTCACAGTACACCGGCGGCTTCTCTTTCGACAGTGTCCATAAATGTTGCAGCCATTGCCCATGTGTGGCTCTTTTCTGTTGTGGCTTGTTTGCTGCTCACATCCGTGAGAGTTGTCTCCTGACGGTGGCCTGAAGTACCTGCAAGGGATTGGAGGTGGGCGAGCACACAGATGGGCTTTTGCCCCATAATGGCCGCTGAGCCTTCTGTGATTGGTCAGTTGTACAGCTATAATGGCCGCTGAGCCTTCTGTGATTGGTCAGTTGCACAATTATAATGGCCGTTGAGCCTTCTGTGATTGGTTGGTTGCACAGTTATAATGGCCACTGATTATACCTGGAAGCCAAGGATAGCAGGCCTGCCTGACAAGGGAGGCCCTTGGTGATAAACATAAAGGGCTAAAACGACTTCACCTTTCCAAAGGGACAAAAGAATTTCTTCTTGAAAAATGGGCAATGTAGGAAAGCAGTTAAAAATGGGAATGAGAAATAACGCAGGAATGCTGCCGGCTTTTTCCTGGTTAGGAGAGAAGATGGAAATTAACTCTATGTGGGCCTCTGTGGTGTCAGGAAAGCACCGTCCTCAACTTGTCCAGGAGGGTGCCAGGCTTCTTAAACTTTACAGTGACTCCCCATGATTGGCTCTTTCCTTTAGATCCCAAACAGGCGCAGTGAACAAAACAAACAAAAGCAAAACAATGGGCCCCTATCTTCTTCCTCCATGTGACCCCCTCTCCAGCTGTGACCCCTGACCCCCGACCCCAGACTGTGAGACTAGCTGCTGACTTACAGCTCCTCCCTTAGCTTCTCTCACACTAGCTTCTCCACAAGAGCTACAGACGGAATCTTCTAGAAGGATAGTGCCAGAAGAATTGATGATTCGCACAGAAGAGCTGACTCCCGCTGAGCTTCTCATGCATTCCCTCAACTTCCTGGTGTCTGGGGAGCAACCAGGGAAGCAGGTGGGATTGTCACTGCTGGGCTGCTGACTGTCCTATGCCTGTGGCATGACATTGAGTAGGATACCCACCCACGCCCAACCCTAGTCTAGGTTTTTCACATACTCACAGGGGTTCATGTCCAAGGGGCAAATGGTTTGGAGGCAGACAAGTTTATTTGGTTCAATGAGTTCAGAGCCCAAGTTCAGGGTTCTTGGCCATCCTAACCCCAGGTGGTATGACCCTGTCAAGTCAACAGCCTCATTTCTGCCTCTCCTCTGTATCCTGTGATCTGCAACTTGGTGCTCTATTGCACTTTAGGCTGACTAATTCCTCTCCCAAGACCTCTTCTTCTTCCTCTGTCTTGGCACTCTGCCTCTGTTCTCTCCCAGCTACTGACACTTCCTCCAGGTCCTTCACAAGCACCCCCAAAACACCCTGAACATCCCGTGTTACCTTTACTGGGATATGACGCATCATGTGGACTCCTTTATGCCCAATGGTCTAAAACCCCAACCACATGAATCTCCATGTACAAGAAGACAAGATCAGTCTATTTCAGCCACGCTTGACGCAAGCACTCTCTCATGGTGGATGAACAAGAGGCCTCTTAGCAAGCTGTGGTCCACAGCATTAACCTTGATGGACGCTGAGTCCCAGGGAGACGATCCCCAGTGACTAGTCCACTCCTGGTGCACAAAAGCAGAAGCACAAGTCTGTTGGAGTAATTTCTAGATCAGTTTAGTTAGAGCTCCTCTCAGGCTGCTTCAGAGGGCAGGACTGGGATGTAAGTCAGCTGGAAGAATACTTAGGGAGCAAGCATTAAGCCCTGGGTTCAGTTACCAGCACTGCGGTAATGATAGGTGCAGACCTGTAATCGAAGCCCTCCAGAGGTAGAGGCAGGAGGATCACAAATTCAGAGACATCCTTGGCTATAGTGCAAGTTCCAGGCCAGCTTTGGCTACATGAAGCCTTGTTTCAGAAGAACAACAACAACAAAAATACCCACAGGAGCAATAAAGGAGATAAAGTGTGGAGCAGAGACTGAAGGAAAGGCCACCCAGAGACTGCCCTGCCTGGGAATTCATCCTATAAACAGTCACTAAACCCCGACACTATTATGGACAACAAGAAGTGCATACCAAAAGGAGCATGTCATGGTTGTCTCCGGGGGTTAGGGGGGGATGGGTGGGGAGGAGCCCTGCCAGATCCTTACACATACAGAGGCAGATGCTAGCAGCCAACCATTGGACTGGGTGTGGGGTCTCCAAGGGAGGAGTTGGAGGGCAGTCCAGAGGAGCTGAAGGGATTTAGAGCCCCATGGGAAGAACAACGATGTTGGCCACCCAGATGCCCCAGGACTCCCAAGGACTAAACCATCAACCAAGGGGTACACATGGTTCCAGCCAAAAATGTGGGAGAGGAATGCCTTGTCAGGCATCAGTGGGAGGAGTGGTCCTTGGTCCAGTGAAGACTAAATAGATGCTCCAACAAAGGGAAATCGAGGGGGGGGGAAGGGGGAGTGGATCAGGTGGAGGGTCATACAATTGGAAGCAGAGGGTGGGAGGAGGGGTTGGGGGTTTTCAGGGAGGGGGGAAACCAGGAAAGGTTTTGGCGTTTGAAATGTAAATAGAAAAAAAAATTTAAAAAAACCAAACAAACCAAGAGGAGCTGTGGATAGCCCAGCTAAGTGGATCCTTCAAAGCTCCCATGTCTACGTTGTTCTCAATTTGATGTATTTTAGCAGAACTTTGTTTCTAGACTTTTTGGGCAAACATTGATCATTTGTCTAGATTCTACTTGCCTAGCATGTTATTTACTTTCTATTGCTGTGAGAATTCACCATGGCCAAGGCAACTTTAAAAGAAAGAGTTTATGAGTTTACAGTTCCAGAGGGGTAAAAGTTCTTCACAGTGGGGAGACATGACAGGAGGCAGACGTGGTGTCTGAAGCAGGAAGCTGAGATCTCACATCCTCACCAGCAAGCTTGAAGTTGGGGAGGGGAGGGACAGACTGGAAGGAAGGGCAGGCTGTAAGATCCCAAGCCTGCTCTCCTTCCATGCCAAACCTTCCCCGGCAAGGCAAAATTCCCCAAACAACATCAACTTAGAGTCAAGTGTTCAAATACCTAAGCCTACAGTCATTTCCATCCAAACCACCATATCTAAGTAATCACAGGAAAAGAATCATGGTTCTGAGGTTCAGTGGGCAAAGTAGACAGAATACAACAACTTCAGCTCCTGACACTCCCTCAGCCCCTGAGCCTTAGAGCACCTTACACCCAGGCCTCCAAGCTTCCAACCCAGGTTTGTGGAGAGCTAGTTATCTCTTCATGATGTCTCCTCTTGCCTGCCATTACATTGTTCCCTGTGGATGGAGTATGAGTCCTTGCACCTTGGGTAGCAGACGTGGCTAGGTGACTTGCTCTAGCTATATAACAGAGAAAGGAATGTGACAGTTCTGAGCCTAAAAGAAGGATTGCTTTAGTTTCTATCTGTGCCTCTTAAGGTTCTGACAGTCACCATGACATGCCCCAAAGAGTAAATAATCCAAAGGATAACTGAGCTGAATCCACAGCTACAAGTACAGCTGCCCAGCCAACCCCCAGACTCACAAGTAAGATGGGTGTGCGATTGATGTCAACACTGTGTCATTAGTTACCTGGCAATATTGTAGCCATAGCTGACCAACACATCTTAGTCATTCTAATGTCTCAGACTTCCCAGTAACAAAGTTGCCATATTATAGAGGTACCTGAGAGAAACAAAGAAAGATACAACAGAGAGAATGGGGTGATGGAGGGTGTCCCTACAATGCATTGAGACTGGAGTTGTCACTATGACAATGGATTGACTTTGCTTGTCTTTGTCCTACATTTCAAAGAAAGTCTCTAAATTATTGATGACTTTGGTGAACTCAGTCGCTCTCTAATTAATGATGGAGCTTTTCCAGGATGAAGCAAAAAAAGGAGTCCCTGGAGGAAACGCTTCCCTCATTGACTTTTATTTAATCATTGTCCTGTTTGAACAACAAGGCTTTGGGGTGCCCTTGCCATGAAATCCTCCTTCAGGGAAGGAGGTGAGAGGAAGCAGATGATCTCACCTCTTAGGAAAATTAACTGAGGTTGCTACGTCTTTTAGGAGTTTGGAAGATTCTCTTGGGCACCTGTGAACAGGGGTAGTGTGGATCTTGCTTCTAGAACAGATCCCAGAGTCTCCTTGGCTTCCTCCAGAGACTGTGGGCCATAGCAACACTTTGCATTCCTTGACTCTGTGGAGTGAGGATGGAAGGTCTTCGCTCGATGGCAGCTGTTTATACACTTCCCTCATGATCTCCTCTGCACCTCACAGCTGCCCTGTGGGGAAATCCAATTATGAGCCACATTTTCCTCATGGGAAGTCAGGTATCCACCCAGCCAGAACCAGGTGGGCTGTTGTAGACTCTGACAATCTTCTCCTTAGCCAGACTATGAGCCCTTGCATTCCAAAAGCTTCCCTCTGATTTATTCTTTAAGTTATTACCAATAGTTAATTAACTAATTAATTAAGCAATTAATTAATCAGTGGTACCTGTGTGAAAATCATGGGACAACTTGCAAGAGTCAGTTCTCTCCCCTTGTGGGTCCAAGGAATCAAATCCATGTCTTCAGCCTTAACTCTAGAAGCTTTTACTAATAGAGCAAGCTTGTAGCGTCCTCTTAGCTCTTGACCCAAAGGATGTGCTCCAGCTCCTGACCAATTCCTGAAAGTCCAGCTGAGCTTTTAAAGCAGACGTGGACCTGGGTTCATCCATACTCTCCAGTGTCAGTGGCTGCATTCAGGGAGGATCAGAGTAGGATGGATCTCGACCCTTCCCTCCCTGACTCTACTAAACTGTTCTTGAGGTCAGGTGGGCCATCAGCTTACGTGGAAGGTGCTTCGTGAATCTATCCTTTTGCACAGGAAGGATAACACTAGGGACATTGACCTTAATATAACCCAGTGACCACCCCCATGAGAATTCATGAGGGAAGTTCATTTATTCTAATATCTGGCCAATGTGTGGAGATGAAGCTTGGTTTTCCAAGCCTCAGGCTGACTTCGGGGAACGTAGAGACACATAGAGAGGACATCTTGGACCAGGCTTTCGAGCTAGCTTCTCTTTGACATGAGGTGAATCTTGTAGTTTATCTCCCCCTTGTTTTGCATTTTTACCCATTTTTAACAGATTTTGCTGCCATTGTGTATCTGAGCAAGCACACACATTAATTTGATCATATGTTCTTCCGGCTTAGGATTCACCTTTTACTGTTTAAGCCTCGTCTATCCTCTGTTAGTCAGATTCCCACATTGAAGGCTTCCTCCAACACCCCACCCCATCTCTTCTCAACCCTCCAGGCTTTAAAGAAAGCCAAACATTTAGTTTTGCTTCTAACGATGGAGTAAAGAAAGAAGCAGGGTGGCTGATGGTGTCCTGAGCTTTTGCTGTGGCCACTACGACATGACGTCCCTGCTGATCGTCCACATTCTTAAGTTCAAGATTCCTGACAGGATCTCAAGGTATCTACCATAAGCTCTTGTCTGCTGCTTCATTCTTGTCATTCATCCTCAAAGCATGATTTAATCCAGAGTGAAACCACAGGCACACAAACACCAAACAGGACTCCTAGGTCCTTGGAGTGGACATGGACCAGCAGTGAGAGCAGGGACTCTCTGCTGCCTGATCTCTACTTACCAGGGGATTCCAGGGAGCCCTACCTTCTACTGGATAGAAGGATTCCATGTGTAGAAAGAAAAACCAGCAAACATCACAGGTTCAGGGTTCATAAGCAAGCAAAAATCTGGCAGTCATCTGGTTCTTCCTTGCACCTCATCCCTGAGATGGGTTCTCACTCTCCAACTCAGATATCCAGGGAAGGGTAGCCAAAGCCTCAGAGGAGGAATCTTTAAGTGAGTCAGATGGAGAGGATGGTGACATGTGCCCAGGGAGCAAAGAACACCAGAAGTCCCTTAAGATGGCTGAAAGGTGGGGGAAACCAATAGAACAAATGTCTCTCAAGCACTTCAACCTGGAAGCCATGTTGAAACATGAAGTCACAGTGTTAAGAGGAGAAATCAGCATGTCTCCAACGGCATGTGAGACACTGTCCTTGGTTTTGGTGCAAGAAAATTATGGATTTGTACAACTACTTCTGCCTAGAAGAGAATTCCTCTGCACTTAGCAAATGCACCTACTGTGGATACTCACTGAGTCTCTTGCTTAGTCATTGTTCCTGTGACAGGATGGTGAACATATAGCTGCATGTTGTATGCTACATATCTATTGGAAGCAGCAACAATCAGTTAACTAAGGCGTTGAGTATTATATAACCACCCATGGTTACATTTGAACAGATTACTGGGTTCCCTGGAAAGAGAGTTGGAGATAGAAACAGGGTAACAAGAGAAACATGGAACCGAGACAAGATTTAAGGTTACAGTATTATATTGTCCCTTGGAAGCTTTCTCAAAACTCTTCCTAACAGACATTACTAATCAACCACTGAAAGCATTCAAGGGCAAATCTACTTCCTTCCTTGTCCCAAAGAATATCTGTTCCTCTTGGTAGATGTTGTGAGAGTGTATTTCTAGTGTTTTTGATTCTCTTTCCACCTCCCCTGGTAAGTATTTAGAAATGGGATCTTTCTCTCAATTCTTCCTGAAGCCAGGTATGACCCTGGATGCAGCAGTTTGGGTTCTGGAGATATTTGGGAAGCCTTCGTTTTTCTGATAGCAGAAGCTAGGGCTAGCGACACGCCTCTCTCTGCTTTCCTCAGATGTAGACATAATCTTCAAAGCAATACTGCTCACTGACGACTACAGGATTCTTTTAGACCCACTAGGAGATCCCTTAGCTTCAAATGATCTGTTGAGTAGGTAGCAACATCCTGATAGCTGAGACATGAACAATTGGGTGTCTCTTAGATGTATTTTAGTACACTATTACCACATTAACTATAATAGATGGACAGCAGGTGTTGTGATTAGCTATAACTATCAACTTGACTGAGTCACCTGAGAAGGAGTCTCCATTGAGGAGTTGCCATGATCAGATTGGCCTGTGAGCACATCTGTCTTGTGGGGTGGCAGGGTTGTCTTGATTGTTAATTGATGAAGAAGGCCCCAGTCCACTGAGCAATGCTATTGGCTGGGCAGGTGGTCCTGGGTGTATAAGAAAGCCAAGAAAACATGAATTAGCACGCAAGCCAGCAAGCTGTGTTCTTGCATGTCTACTTCAAGAGTTTCAACTTGACTTGTGCTGACTGCGACCTGGAAGTGCAGTGGGGTATAAGTCCTTTCCTCCCATGCTGCTCTTAGATAGCATTGTATCACAGGGACAGAATGAGACAAGAACCCTGGGGTTTGTACAGACTGGATCATCAGATAAGCAATGTCAGGGAGACAAAATTGACCTGATGGTAAACAGCCACTTTCACCTTTCTACTTTTAGGTCTTTTTGAGGGACAAGATCTTTTGCTTTAGCCTGAGATGGCCTAAAACTCACTATGTTGCCCAGGCTGTACTTGAACTGCCTCTGACTGCTGGGTACTTGGTGCATTCAAAGTACTGTATACCATTTCCAGTGTTGGATGCCAAACATCTGCATCCTTCATAAAGGAAACCCGTTCCCATGTAGCAATTGCCCTCCCGTTTCCACCCTCCCCCCACCCCCGCACATGCTCATCTTGCTGTCTCTATGATTCTGACTTTTCTTGACCTTGCATATAAATGGAATCATACAATATGTGGCCTTTTGTCTGGGCTTTTTCACATAGCATAATATTTTCAAGGTGCAGTCATGATGTAGCATTCACCATGGCTACTGAGCTCTTTAAGGCTGAACAATCTATGTATGATCTTCCGTATCTGGCTTATCCATTTATCAGTTGATGGGCATTTGGGTTGTTTCCACTTTGGGGTTATTATGAATAATGCCACTATAAGCACTTGGGTACAAGGTTTTTTTTGTTTTTTTGTTTTTTTGTTTTTACGAACAGATGTTTCAAATGATCGTGAGAATACACCTAGAAGTGGAACTGCTGGATCCTATAGAAATTCTATTTTTAACTTCTTGGGGAACTGCCAAGACATTTTCCACAGTGCCTTTAACAATGTATATTTCCACAGCAGTGCAGAAAACTTCCAAGGGCTTCTCATCCTCAGTGGCATTTGGGGCTTTTCAAGATAAGGTATCCTGTCTTACAGGATGGCCTTGAACTCCTGCCCCAGACTCCAGAGTGCTAAGATTAAGGCACAAGCCACCACACCTGGCTCTATAGCCAGTTCTTACTATTATCATGTATTTCTCTTCCATGTTGGCCACCTACTGGGTGTAAAGTGTCTCACTGCAGTGTGGGTAAGATTTTCTCTAATGACTTGAAGTGGAGCTGTTTACTTACATACATGTCTTGGCCATTTGTATCTTCCTTGGAGAAACATCAGTTCTAGTCTTTTGCCCATTACTAATCGGATTCTTCTTTCTGTTGAGTTTTAGAAGTGTCTTTGTGGCTACTGAACCTATATCCAGCATATGATTATTCAGTGTTTTGTCTCATCCTGTAGATTGTCTTTTCACTTCATTAATAACATCCATTGACAAACTCTGCTCGGCAGAGGACAGGCCTTCTGTGAGTTGTCATCAACTCCAGCTTCCAGGGATCTGATGCCCTCTTCTGGCTTCTGACGGCACTGCACTCATGTGCACATACCCATACAGAGACAAATACACAGAATTTAAAACATTAAATAATCATTAAAGGCACACTGAATCCATACCAATGCTGTATTCCATTGCTTTATCATTTTTAGCTCTTATGTAGAGTTGTTTTGGTCCCTCTGAGTTACTTTTTTGAACACTCTAAGACACAGGGGCCCAAGCTAATATTTTTTCTGGGTGTAAATTCAGCTCTCTCAGCTCCACTTGTTAAGACCACCACTCTTCTCTCCTCTAATAGTCTTGAATCTATTGAGCTTGGATGGACAATTTTGGATTCTTAATTCCAGTCCGAGCACAGGGCTAACTATACCAGCACTGCATAATTCCCATTGGGAGGGTTTGTGCTTTCAGGTATATGTCTTAGTCCCATGATGATCATTTTCTAGAGTGACTTTTTGGGTCATGTTGTAATCTCTTTAATCTCTTTAACAACATTTGTCTCAGGGCTGCCATGCAGGGTATTAGGAGTTACCTAGGTTCCTCTGACCAACCTTTCTAGACGTATTTTTCCCATCTCACACTTTCAACCTATTTTCCTCTTTTTATCTAAATTTCTTGTAAACAGCACACAGTTCTGTAGTGCCCTTTAAATGCATACTTTGAACCATTTGCTTTTAAAGTAATTCTTGATATAGAAGACTTGAAAGAAATCACACTCATTTCACTGCGATATATGTCACATATATGTGATACACACACACACATACACACACATACACACACACACACACCCTGTATAGGAATGACGAGGTGCTGGCATAGTTACCCCTATGGGTTTGAAACAACTAGATGGATATTGGGGGACATATTTAAAAAGTAGACCCAGCATGTTCCCACACTTGTGCCTCTAACTCTCTGCCCCAGTGGCCTGGCCAGCACTGAGCCATGCACTGGAGATGTGTGGAGATTCACTGTTCCAGAGTTCCTGAAATGTTTCCACAAAGCTTGCTAGGTTCCCACAGCAACCCCGTGCCCCACGGCCTTTGTGGAGCACCTCTGGCAAACCCACACTTTGCCGCCATACCTTTCTCTCTTGAACCCAGATGAGCCGCAGCGTGAAGGAAAACACAACACAAACCTAGTTAGAAGTAATGGTAACTCAATCTCTGGGTGCAACAACTAAAACCTAATCTTGTAAGCCGTATTAAAATCTGATCCCTCCGGGCCCATCCACCAGCACCAGGCCCATCCACAACAGACAGACAGACAGATAGATAGATAGATAGATAGATAGATAGATAGATAGATAGATAGATAGATAGATAGATAAACAGACAGCAATAGATAGATACATAGATACTGATGAACAGATTATTGTTGTATATCAATTCTACCATCAGTACCTTCCTCAGGGATATGTGCACATGCGTGTGTACACACATATATGTGCACATGAGTTGCATCCGTGTAGCAGTCATAAGTCAACATCAGATGTCTTCAACAATTGCCTCTCCATGCCCTTATCTTTTTGAAACACGTTGTCTCACTGCACCTGCAGCTCACCACTGTGAGTGGATGGCTCATTCACTGGCTGCCCAGTGTGTCTCAAGGATCCTCCTGTTTCTGTCTCTGCAGCTTTGGAATGCAGACCACTCCAAATGCAGGGCACTGTACCCAGGTTTGCTTGTTTTAACGTAGGTGCTGGAGTTCAAACTCTGACCCCCCACTTGCACAGCAGGGATTTTACTGACCGAGTCTTCCCCCAGCCCCTCTATTTTTAATTTTGCTGATTCTTTTTTTTTCTTTCTTTCACTCAGGTATGTTGTTGGACGCACAGAGTATATTTTTCATCTTTTTTCTCCAACAAAAGTATTTATATTTGGTTTTTGTTTTTATTAATTGCACATTGCGTTCCAATGGCTTCCTTCCTTCTACTCTTTCATCGTCCTTGTGTATATCATTTCCTTTAGGCCTTTGGGCACATTTAAAATAATTTACTCAACATTTTTAACCTAGCTAACTGGACTGCTAACTAACCATTCTTAGTACTAGAACACAGCCCCCTGGAGATTCAAATTCTGGTCCTCCACACCAAACTGCCCCACGATGCGGCTCATGCATTCCTTGGACACATTCCTCTTTTCTCCTCTCCTGTTGTTTCCTTTCTTCTAAGTTCTTACTCTGTTCAATCCTTTCAGGAATAGATGTCCTGGCATTGCCTTTCCAGCATAAAGTGGAACACTGACAAACACAGACTGGATTTCGGGAACCCAAATCTGATGGTTGGATCAGAAATTTAAAAGGCAAGCGGCACCAAGTATGGCACCGACTCTAGGTAAGAGAGAAAGACAGAAATAGCAGTGACTCTAGAAAAAGCAGTGAGGGGTGTATCCGGAGGGAGACTGGAGAAATAAATGCAAAGGGCTCAAGATGAGTGGAGATCAGCGCAAGCCAGTGTGCTGGGGCCTGAAGAGAGAGCAGGGGGTGGGGGATGGAGGGAGGCGCGGTACCAGGTGACACTGGGAAAGGACCAGGGCCAGGTTCTGCCATCTGGGGTCTTGTACAGGTGTGAACATTCTCCTAAAAGTAACAGCAACTATAATGGTCACCATTTCACTGCTGTGGGGTGGGGAGCACCCGTGTTTACGCTCAAAGCTTCCAAAGCAGCCGTGGGGTGGCCTTCAGAGTCCCCGAGAGAACGCCCTCCAACCCAGATAAGGAAGGGAGTCCATTCTGCAGCCAGGGAACCATGGCTTCATCGCTGGTTTCATCCTAACTCGGTGAGATTATAAAGTATCCTCCCTGCCTGCACATGTACCAAGAAAGAGGCGATTTGCTGTATGGGAAGACTTGATTAAATAAATATAGCATGCTTTAAAGCCCAGGGATTGATCTTGACGCTGAAGTTTGAAGAGACATGAAAATCTCAGGTCACGTTTCTAGGTTTAAACAAACATCTTCTAATTCTTATTTATTTGGATAACACTTTGGAACAAGAGAAGAAAGTCAAATGTTACATCTGCGGCATCAAAGACGCCTGTAAAGGAGGCCCTACTAGGGCACCATCGACTGTTGACGGAACTGCCCTTTCGGAAGGGGCACGCACAAACACCTTTGCACTGCTGTGTCCCCGGGTCCTTCTAGACTGAGCAGATCAAGGACAGATGTGGAAGCAGTTCCCACTCACAATCAGCAAGGATTACTGCAACCCAAAGCCGAAGGGGAAGAGAGTGGTGGGTGTGGCCATTCCTTCTGGGAAGCACATTCTTTCTGGTAATGGACACAGAGGGAGCTTGTCCTGTGTGCTTGGACTCACTGGGAGAGATTTGAGGGAGGAGGAGGAGGAGCAGGGGTGTCTCCTGGTGCTGTGAGAGGCTTCCTTGCGGCTTCCTCGGGGTAAAGGTAAAGGATCCTATCTTGTCCGGCAGCCCAAAACCTGCAGGGAAGTCATTTGGAGTTAAGCACAGAAGAACGAAGGAGAACTTTCCAAATCCTGTAGAGGGAATTCTGTGCACTACTCCCTCTGATTTCCAGAATAATCTTCTGAGGAAAGCCTTTATCCAAAGAATTATGGAGTCTGACATGTTCTTAAACTGAGACTGACTTTATTTATTTATTTATTTATCCATCCATTTATGGAATTAGCAAAGTTGCCTAGGTTAGCCTTAAACTTATGACCCTTGCCTCGGCCTCTTGAGTTATTTAATGTTTTTAAAGGTCTCTCATAATCATGATTCAGACTGGCCTGGCCCAGAACTCACTGCGTAGCTTAGGCTAGCTCAGACTGGCCTCAGACTCTCAACAATCCCCCTGTTTCAAACTGTGAGTGCTGAGACGACAGGTATGAGCCAACCCCAGCTGAAATTATTATTTTTTTTCCTTTTAGCTATTAGAAAGGAATAATTTGAGACACAGACCGAGTCACGCAACACCCAGAACATCTGCAGTGGTACCCTTTGATCAGAAAGATTTGTGTTTTGCGTGAAACTTTATTAACGTTCACCTTTGGTGGGACACACAAAAGTTAGCTTCATGACCATTCGGGTCAGGTTCTCTGCTAAGTAGGTGTTAGTGGCAGTCCTTGGGGGAGAGAGGCAAGGCTTTCTACCCGAACAGCCCTTTGGATGTGAGAGCCAGAGGGCATCTGGACCGGTGTGGCAACACCCGTGCGCAGCGAGGAAGCTGAGCTCGACTCTGCATCATGCTCTGATTTTGAGTGACAGCTTCGGAGAGTGTCATCTCTCTGGGACCTGAGCTCAGTCCTTGCTGCTCTCTCTTTCCCAGCTCCTGTGCGGGCACTCAGCTGCTGCAGCACCTGCCCAGCTAGAGATCTGCTCACCTCCCT